>CM022298.1:570944715-571258609 GCA_011799875.1 Thinopyrum elongatum | reverse complement strand
TGCCGTAACCCTCTCAACTTTAGCACATGCTATGTGGGTGAAATGATGATACCATCCAACTTTCAACCTTTTCAGAGTTCATTGAAGTGCTTTTCAATTCAGGGTCATATAGCTCAAAAAATCATTAAAGCATGAAAAATAACAAATGAAGTGAGACGGGTTGAAAAATTGTTGATGTGGCTTTGAATGGTGCATTTTGAACACACAAAAAGTCTGGAGTTCAAATTAAGTTCAAAAAAATGAAATCCCTTTGTAACAGACGAGTTTTCCGTATGAAACCTGAACTTCGAAAGAGATTGTCCGTTTTGTGCACGAAGTGCATCCAGTTTTTGCCGTAACCCTCTCAACTTTTAGCACATGCTATGGGGGTGAAATGTTGATACCATGCCAACTTTCAACCTTTTCAGAGTTCATTTGAAGTGCTTTTCAATTTCAGGGTCATATAGCTCAAAAAAATCAGTAAATCATTGAAAAATAACAAATAAGACAGAAAGGGTTGAAAATTGATGATGTGGCTTTGAATGGTGCATTTTGAACACACAAAAGTCTGGAGTTCAAATAAGTTCAAAAAAATGAAATCCCTTTGTAACAGACGAGTTTCCGTATGAAACCCTGTACTTCGAAAGAATTGTCCGTTTTGTACACAAAGTGCATCCAGTTTTTGCCGTAACCTCTCAACTTTTTAGCACATGCTAGTGTGGTGAAATGATGATACCATGCCAACTTTCAACCTTTTCAGAGTTCATTTGAAGTGCTTTTCAATTTAGGGTCATATAGTCAAAAAAATCAGTAAATGCATGAAAAATAACAAATGAAGACAGAAGGTTGAAAATGATGATGTGGCTTTGAATGGTGCATTTTGAAACACAAAGTCTGGAGTTCAAATAAGTTCAAAAAAATGAATCCCTTTGTAACAGACGAGTTTCCGTGAAACCTGATACTTCGAAAGAGATTGTCCGTTTTTGACACGAAGTGCATCAGTTTTTGCCGTAACCCTCTCAACTTTTTAGCACACATGCTATGTGGGTGAAATGATGATACCATGCCAACTTTCAACCTTTTCAGAGTTCATTTGAAGTGCTTTTCATTTTCGGGTCATATAGCTCAAAAAATCAGTAAATGCATGAAAAATAACAAATGAAGTCAGAAAGGGTTGAAAATTGATGATGTGGCTTTGAATGGTGCATTTTGAACACACAAAAAGTCTGGAGTTCAAATAAGTTCAAAAAATGAAATCCCTTTGTAACAGACGAGTTTCTCGTATGAAACACCTGATACTTCGAAAGAGATTTCCGTTTGTACAACGAAGTGCATCCAGTTTTTGCGTACCCTCTCAACTTTTTAGCACATGCTATGTGGGTGAAATGATGATACATGCCAACTTTCAACCTTTTCAGAGTTCATTTGAAGTGCTTTTCAATTTCAGGGTCATATAGCTCAAAAAATCAGTAAATGCATGAAAAATAACAAATGAAGACAGAGAAAGGGTGAAAATTGATGATGTGGCTTTGAATGGTGCATTTTGAACACACAAAAGTCTGGGTTCAAATAAGTTCAAAAAATGAAACCCTTTGTAACAGACGAGTTTCCGTATGAAACCCTGATACTTCGAAAGAGATTGTCCGTTTTGACACGAAGTGCATCCAGTTTTTGCCGTAACCCTCTCAACTTTTTAGCACATGCTATGGGTGAAAT
This sequence comes from Thinopyrum elongatum, assembly GCA_011799875.1. Classification (NCBI taxonomy): domain Eukaryota; kingdom Viridiplantae; phylum Streptophyta; class Magnoliopsida; order Poales; family Poaceae; genus Thinopyrum; species Thinopyrum elongatum. The sequence goes on along the minus strand of CM022298.1, from coordinate 571,256,914 downwards.
GTGATACCGCAACTTTCAACCTTTTTAGGTTCATTTGAAGTGCTTTTCAATTTCAGGGTCATATAGCTCAAAAAAATCAGTAAATGCATGAAAAATAAACAAATGAAGTCAGAAGGGTTGAAAATTGTGATGTGGCTTTGAATGGTGCATTTTGACAACACACAAAGTTGGAGTTCAAATAAGTTCAAAAATGAAATCCCTTTGTAACAGACGAGTTTCCGTATGAAACCTGATACTTCGAAAGAGATTGTCCGTTTTGTACACGAAGTGCATCCAGTTTTTGCTGTAACCCTCTCAACTTTTAGCACATGCTATGTGGGTGAAATGATGATACCATGCAACTTTCAACCTTTTCAGAGTTCATTTGAAGTGCTTTTCAATTTCAGGGTCATATAGCTCAAAAAAAATAGTAAATGCATGAAAAATAACAAATGAAGACAGAAAGGTTGAAAATTGTGATGATGTGGCTTTGAATGGTGCATTTTGAACACACAAAAAGTCTGGAGTTCAAATAAGTTCAAAAAATGAAATCCCTTGTAACAGACGAGTTTCCGTATGAAACCCTGATACTTCGAAAGAGATTGTCCGTTTGTACACGAAGTGCATCCAGTTTTTTGCCGTAACCCTCTCAACTTTTTAGCACATGCTATGTGGGTGAAATGATGATACCATGCCAACTTTCAACTTTTCAGAGTTCATTTGAAGTTGCTTTTCAATTTCAGGGTCATATAGCTCAAAAAAATCAGTAAATGCATGAAAAATAACAATGAAGACAGAAAGGGTTGAAAATTGATTGATTGGCTTTGAATGGTGCATTTTGAACACACAAAAGTCTGGAGTTCAAATAAGTTCAAAAAAATGAAATCCCTTTGTAACAGACGAGTTTCCGTATGAAAACCTGATACTTCGAAGAGATTGTCCGTTTTGTACACGAAGTGCATCCATTTTTGCCGTAACCCCTCAACTTTTTAGCACATGCTATGTGGGTGAAATGATGATACCATGCCAACTTTCAACCTTTTCATGGTTCATTTGAAGTGCTTTTCAATTTCAGGGTCATATAGCTCAAAAAAAATCAGTAAATGCATGAAAAATAACAAATGAAGTCAGAACGGTGTGAAAATTGTGATGTGCTTTGATGGTGCATTTTGAAACACAAAAAGTCTGGGTTCAAATAAGTTCAAAAAAATGAAATACCCTTTGTAACAGACGAGTTTCGTATGAAACCTGATACTTCGAAAGAGATTGTCCGTTTTGACAAGAAGTGCATCCAGTTTTTGCCGTAACCCTCTCAACTTTTTAGCACATGCTATGTGGGTGAAATGTGATACCATGCCAACTTTCAACCTTTTCAGAGTTCATTTGAAGTGCTTTTCAATTTCAGGGTCATATAGCTCAAAAAAATCAGTAAATCATGAAAATAACAAATAAGACAGAAAGGGTTGAAAATTGATGATGTGGCTTTGAATGGTGCATTTTGAACACACAAAAAGTCTGGAGTTCAAATAATTCAAAAAAATGAAATCCTTGTAACAGACGAGTTCCGTATGAAACCTGATACTTCGAAAGAGATTGTCCGTTTTTGACACGAAGTGCATCCAGTTTTTGCCGTAACCCTCTCAACTTTTTAGCACATGCATGTGGGTGAAATGATGAACCATGCCAACTTTCAACCTTTTCAGAGTTCATTAAGTCTTTTCAATTTCCGGGTATATAGCTCAAAAAAATCAGTAAATGCATGAAAAATAACAAATGAAGACAGAAAGGGTTGAAAATGATGATGTGGCTTGAATGGTGCATTTTGAACACACAAAAATCTGGAGTTCAAATAAGTTCAAAAAATGAAATCCTTTGTAAAGACGAGTTTCCGTATGAAACCCTGATACTTCGAAAGAGATTGTCCGTTTGTACACGAAGTGGATCCATTTTGGCCGTAACCCCTCAACTTTTTAGCACATGCTATGTGGGTGAAATGATGATACCATGCCAACTTTCAACCTTTTCAGAGTTCATTGAAGTGCTTTTCAATTTCAGGGTCATATAGATCAAAAAAATCAGTAAATGCATGAAAAATAACAAATGAAGCAGAAAGGGTTGAAAATGATGATGTGGCTTTGAATGGTGCATTTTGAACAACAAAAAGTCTGGAGTTCAAATAAGTTCAAAAAAGATATCCCTTTGTAACAGACGAGTTTCCGTATGAAACCCTGATACTTCGAAAGAGATTGTCCGTTTTGTACACGAAGTGCATCCAGTTTTTTCCGTAACCTCTCAACTTTTTAGCACATGTATGTGGTGTGTGAAATGATTGATACCATGCCAACTTTTCAACTTTTAGAGTTCATTTGAAGTGCTTTCAATCAGGTCATATAGCTCAAAAAAATCAGTAAATGCATGAAAAATAACAAATAGACAGAAAGGGTTGAAAATTGATGATGTGGCTTTGAAGGTGCATTTTGAACACACAAAAAGTCTGGAGTTCAAATAAGTTCAAAAAAAATGAAATCCCTTTGAACAGACGAGTTTCCGTATGAAACCCTGATACTTCGAAAGAGATTGTCCGTTTTGTACACCAAGTGCATCCAGTTTTTGCCGTATAACCCTCTCAACTTTTTAGCAATGCTATGTGGGTGAAATGATGATACCATGCCAACTTTCAACCTTTTCAGAGTTCATTTGAAGTGCTTTTCAATTTTCAGGGTCATATAGCTCAAAAAAATCAGTAATGCATGAAAATAACAAATGAAGACAGAAGGGTTGAAAATTGATGATGTGGCTTTGAATGGTGCATTTTGAACACACAAAAAGTCTGGAGTTCAAATAAGTTCAAAAAATGAAATCCCTTTGTAACAGACGATTTTCCGTATGAACCGATACTTCGAAAGAGATTGTCCGTTTTGACACGAAGTGCTACCAGTTTTTTGCCGTAACCCTCTCAACTTTTTAGCACATGCTATGTGGGTGAAATGATGATACCATGCCAACTTTCAACCTTTTCAGAGTTCATTTGAAGTGCTTTTCAATTTCAGGGTCTATAGCTCAAAAAATCAGTAAATGCATGAAAATGAAAAAAACAAATGAGACAGAACGGGTTGAAAATGATGATGTGGCTTTGAATGGTGCATTTTGAACACACAAAGTCTGGAGTTCAAATAAGTTCAAAAAAATGAAATCCCTTTGTAACAGACGAGTTTCCGTATGAAACCCTGATACTTCGAAAGAGATTGTCCGTCTTTGTACACGAAGTGCATCCAGTTTTTGCCGTAACCCTCTAACTTTTTAGCAAATGCTTTGGGTGAAATGATGATACCATGCCAACTTCAACCTTTTCAGAGTTCATTTGAAGTGCTTTTCAATTTCAGGGTCATATGCTCAAAAAAATCAGTAAATTCATGAAAAATAACAAATCAAGAAGACAGGGTTGAAAATTGATGATGTGGCTTTGAATGGTGCATTTTGAACACACAAAAAGTCTGGAGTTCAAATAAGTTCAAAAAAAATGAAATCCCTTTGTAACAGACGAGTTTCCGTATGAAACCTGATACTTCGAAAGAGATTGTCCGTTTGACACGAAGTGCATCAGTTTTTGCGTAACCTCTATAACTTTTTAGCACATGCTATGTGGGTGAAATGATGATACCTGCCAACTTTCAACCTTTCAGAGTTCATTTGAGTGCTTTTCAATTTCAGGGTCATATAGCTCAAAAAATCAGTAAAAATGCATGAAAAATACAAAATGAAGACAGAAAGGGTTGAAAATTGATGTCTGGCTTTGAATGGTGCATTTTGAAACACACAAAAGTCTGGAGTTCAAATAAGTTCAAAAAAATAAATCCCTTTGTATAGACGAGTTTCGTATGAAACCCTGATACTTCGAAAGAGATTGTCCGTTTTGTACACGAAGTGCATCCATTTTTGCCGTAACCTCTCAACTTTTTAGCACATGCTATGTGTGTGAAATGATGATACCATGCCAACTTTCAACCTTTTCAGAGTTCATTGAAGTCTTTTCAATTTCAGTATATAGCTCAAAAAAAATCAGTAAATGCATGAAAAATAAGAAATGAAGCAGAAACGGGTTGAAAATTGATGATTGGCTGTGAATGGTGCATTTTGAACACACAAAAAGTCTGGAGTTCAAATAAGTTCAAAAAAATGAAATCCCTTGTAACAGACGAGTTTCCGTATGAAAACCCTGTACTTCGAAAGAGATTGTCCGTTTTTGTACACGAAGTGCATCCGTTTTTGCCGTAAACATCTCACTTTTTAGCACATGCATGTGGTGAAATGATGTGATACCATGCCAACTTTTCAACCTTTTCAGAGTTCAGTTGAGTGCTTTTCAATTTCAGGTCATATAGCTCAAAAAAAAATCAGTTAAATGCATAAAAAATAACAAATGAAGTCAGAACAGGTTGAAAATTGTTTGATGTGGCTTTGAATGGTGATTTGAACACACAAAAAGTCTGGAGTTCAAATAAGTTCAAAAAATGAACCCTTTGAACACGACGAGTTTCCGTATGAAACCCTGATACTTCGAAAGAAAATGCCGTTTGTACACGAAGTGCATCCAGTTTTTGCCGTAACCTCTCAATTTTAGCACAGCTATTTGGGTGAAATGTTGATACCATGCCAACTTTCAACCTTTTCAGAGTTCATTTGAAGTGCTTTTCAATTTCAGGGTCATATAGCTCAAAAAATCAGTAAAGTCATGAAAAATAACAAATAAAGACAAGAAAGGGTTGAAAATGATGATGTGGCTTTGAATGGTGCATTTGTAACACACAAAGTCTGGAGTTCAAATAAGTTCAAAAAAATGAAATCCCTTTGTAACAGACGGTTTCCGTATGAAATCCTGATACTTCGAAAGAGATTGTCGTTTGCACACGAAGTGCATCCAGTTTTTGCCGTAACCCTCCTCAACTTTTAGCACTGCTATGTGGGGTGAAATGCTGATGATACCATGCCAAACTTTCAACCTTTTCAGAGGTTCATTTGAAGTCTTTTCAATTCAGGGTCATAATAGCTCAAAAAAATCAGAGTAAATGCATGAAAAAATAAAAAATGAAGACAGAAAAGGGGTGAAAATTGATGTTGGGCTTTGAATGGTGCATTTTGAACACACAAAAAGTCTGGAGTTCAAATAAGTTCAAAAAAATGAAATCCCTTTGTAATAGACGAGGTTTCCGATATAACCCTGATACTTCGAAAGAGAGATGTCCGTTTGTTACAAGAAGTGCATCCAATTTTGCGTAACCAATCTCAACTTTTTAGCACATGCTATGTGGGTGAAATGATGATACCATGCAAACTTTCAACCTTTTCAGATTCATTGAAGTGCTTTTCAATTTCAGGGTCATATAGACTCAAAAATCAGTACAATGCAAATGAAAAAACAAATGAAGTCAGAACGGGTTGAAAATTGTTGATGTGGCTTTGAATGGTGCATTTTGAACACACAAAAAGTCTGGAGTACAATAAGTCAAAAAAATGAATCCCTTTGTAACAGACAGTTTCGTATGAAACCCTGATACTTCGAAGAGATTGTCCGTTTTGTACACGAAGTGCATCCAGTTTTGCGTAACCCTCTCAACCTTTTTTTAGCACATGCTATGTGGGTGAAATGTTGATACCATGCCAACTTTCAACCTTTTAGAGTCATTTGAAGTGCTTTTCAATTTCAGGGTCATAAGCTCAAAAAAATCAGTAAATTCATGAAAAATAACAATCAAGACAGAAAGGGTTGAAAATTGATGATGTGGCTTTGAATGGTTGCATTTGAACACAAAAAGTCTGGAGTTCAAATAGTTTAAAAAAATGAAATCCTTTGTAACAGACGAGTTTCCGTATGTGAAACCCTGATACTCGAAAGAGATTGTCCGTTTATACACAAGTGCATCCAGTTTTTGCCGTAACCGCCTATCACTTTTAGCACATGCTATGTGGGTGAAATGATGATACCATGCCAACTTCAACCTTTTCAGAGTTCATTGAAGTGCTTTCAATTGTCAGGGTCATATAGCTCAAAAAAAAACGTAAATGCATGAAAAATAAAACAAATGAAGACAGAAGGGTTGAAAATTGATGATGTGCTTTGAATGGTGCATTTTGAACACACAAAAAGTCTGGAGTTCAAAAGTTCAAAAAATGAAATACCTTGTAACAGACGAGTTTCCGTAGAATGAAATCCTGATACTTCGAAAGAGATTGTCCGTTTGCACACGAAGTGCATCCAGTTTTTGCCCGTAACCCTCTCAACTTTTAGCACATGCTATGTGGTGAAATGATGATACCATGCCACCTTTCAACCTTTCAGAGTTCAATTGTAGTGCTTTTCAATTTCAGGGTCATATAGCTCAAAAAATCAGTAAATGCATGAAAAATAACAAATGAGCAGACGGAGAAGGGTGAAAATTGTGGTGATGTGCTTTGAATGGTGCATTTTGAAACACACAAAAAGTCTGGAGTTCAAATAAGTCAAAAAAATGAAATCCCTTGTAACAGACGAGTTTCCGTATGAAACCCTGATACTTCGAAAGAGATTGTCCGTTTGTACACGAAGTGCATCCAGTTTTTGCCGTAACCCCTCAACTTAGCACATGCTATGTGGGTGAAATTATGATACCATGCCAACTTTCAACCTTTTCAGAGTTCATTGAAGTGCTTTTCAATTTCAGGGTCATATAGCTCAAAAAAATCAGTAGAATGCATGAAAATAACAAATGAAGACAGAGGGTTGAAAATTGATGATGTGGCTTGAATGGTGCATTTTGAAACACACAAAAGTCTGGAGTTCAAATAAGGTCAAAAAAAATGAAAATCCCTTTGTAACGACGAGTTCCGTATGAAACCTGATACTTCGAAAGAGATTGCCGTTTTCTACACGAAGTGCATCCAGTTTTTGCCTAACCCTCTCAACCTTTTTAGCACATGCTATGTGGGTGAAATGATGATACCATGCCAACTTTCAACCTTTTCAGATGTTCATTTGAAGTGCTTTTCAATTTTGGGTCATATAGCTCAAAAAAATCAGTAAATGCATGAAAAATAACAAATGAAGACAGAAAGGGTTGAAATATTGGATGTGGCTTTGAATGGTGCATTTGAAACACACAAAAAGTCTGGAGTTCAAATAAGTTCAAAAAAAGAATGAAATCCTTTGTACACAGAGAGTTTCCGTATGAAAACCTGATACTTCGAAAGAGATTGTCCGTTTTGTACACGAAGTGCATCCAGTTTTTGCCGTAACACCTCTTAACTTTTTAGCACATGCTATGTGGGTGAAATGATGATACCATGCCAACTTTCAACCTTTTCAGAGTTCATTTGAAGTGCTTTTCAATTTCAGGGTCATATAGCTCAAAAAAATCAGTAAATGCATGAAAATAACAAATGAAGTCAGAAGGGTTGAAAATTGATGAGTGGCTTTGAATGGTGCATTTTGAACACCAACGTCTGGAGTTCAAATAAGTTCAAAAAAAAATGAATCCCTTTGTAAACGATGTTTCCGTATGAAACCCTGATACTTCGAAAAGAGATTGTCCGTTTTGTACACGAAGTGCATCAGTTTTTGCGTAACCCTCTCAACTTTTTAGCACATGCTATGTGGGTGAAAATGTGATACCATGCCAACTTTCAACCTTTTCAGATTTCATTTGAAGTGCTTTTCAATTCAGGGTCATATAGCTCAAAAAAACAGTAAGTAAATGCATGAAAAATAACAATGAAGACAGAAAGGGTTGAAAATTGAGTGATGTGGGCTTTGAATGGTGCATTTTGAACACACAAAAAGTCTGGAGTTCAAATAAGTTCAAAAAAATGAAATCCCTTGTAACAGACGAGTTTCCGTATGAAACCCTGATACTTCGAAAGAGATTGTCCGTTTTGTACACGAAGTGCATCCAGTTCCAGTTTTTGCCGTAAACCTCTCAACTTTTTAGCACATGCTATGTGGGTGAAATGATGATACCATGCCAACTTTCAACCTTTTCAGAGTTCATTTGTAGTGCTTTTCAATTTCAGGGTCATATGGCTCAAAAAAATCAGTAAATGCATGAAAAATAACAAATGAAGTCAGAAAGGGTTGAAAATTGATGATGTGGCTTTAAATGGTGCATTTTGAACACACAAAAAGTCTGGAGTTCAAATAAGTTCAAAAAAATGAAATCCCTTTGTAACAGACGAGTTTTCGTTCGAAACCCTGATACTTCGAAAGAGATTGCCCGTTTTGTACACGAAGTGCATCCAGTTTTTGCCGTAACCCTCTCAACTTTTTAGCACATGCTATGTGGGTGAAATGATGATACCATGCCAACTTTGAACCTTTTCAGAGTTCATTTGTAGTGCTTTTCAATTTCAGGGTCATTTAGCGAAAAAAGAATGAACTAATAGCAAAAAGAATGAACTTAAAATAATCAATTAAAATATTCTGTTATGATCAACTAAAACAAAACTATAATATTCTTTAATAGCAAAAAGAATCAACTAAAAAGCCTTTATAAAATGCTAATAGCAAAAGGAATCAACTAAAAAGCTTTTATAAACCTCTAGTATTTTTTAAACTAAAATTATATAAAATTTATGCAACTAAAATTATCAAAGTATTTTCTGTTCAAAACATTAATGGCAAAAATAATTTTCATAAAGAAATTTTTTGTTGGAAACTTTAATAGCAAACTAAAATAACAAAATTGGGCTGATTAAAACAGGACATTTAAAATAACCTAAAAATTACCAAATTTAATATAATGATAAAACACAGTAATATTAAATAGCAGGAAAAATAATCACTCAAAAATCTATTTTTATAGTAAAGTTATTCACAAACTAGTGATTCACACAAATTTAAAAGAATTCAAATTTGAACTATTCAAATTGGAAAACTGATGGCACTAACAGAAAGTTTATAATTTTTATTACCTAAAAGCAAAAAGAATCACTGAAAAATAGTAATTATTTAGCTGTAAGTAGAAACAAAATAAAATAAATAAAGCAAAAAAGAAAACAAAAATATGGAAAAAATTAAAAAAATGCCACCTACTGGGCCACCACGGCCTGAATACGACTAGAAACCCAACCAGTTTGTTGGGCCAGGATTTAGGCCCGCAGCAGGCCCAATAGGCCCATAGGCAAGGAGTGACAGATTAGGCCCGAAAGCCTGCAGTTGAGAGGAGCTCGAGAGGGTGGGCGCAACAGCGCTTATAAACCACTCTCGAGCTCTCTCAGCTAGCGAGGTGGGACTAAACATCCCACCGCACATGCACCCCTTTCGTCCCGGTTGGTGCCACCAACCGGGACCAAAGGTCCCCGTTTCCCGCCCTTTGGGCTGCTGAAAACTGACCTTTGGTCCCGGTTGGTGGCACCAACCGGGACTAAAGGTGGGCATTGGTCCTGGTTGGTACCACGAACCGGGACCAATGCTCTGGGTATATAAGGTAGCACTTAGGAATTTTCAGTTCTCATCTCGCATTAGCCCCCGACGACGCCGATGACATCGACGCCGCCAGGCTGCCCCGACGCCGCCCGCCGCCCCCGCCGTCGCCGTCGCCGTCGCCCGCGCTCATCGTCGCCGAGGCTCGCCCCCCCGGCGCCGTCGCCACGGGGAAGCACCACTCCGGCGCCGCCCGCCACATCATCCCCGACGCCATTCGTCTGCCGCCGCGCCGATTCCGGCCGACGACCTCGAGCCCTCCCCGAGCCCGGCCGCTGCCGTTCCCTACGACCGCGCTGTGAGCCCCTGCCTCCTCCCCTTTCCTTCTCATCGCCGTCCCCGACCTCGCCGTCGCCGACCACCGGCCTGTTTTTCATTTTTTTGTTACGATGTATGTATGTATGTTCTCTGTATATGCTGTATAATGCTCTTTTTTGCATTTTTTTGGTTAAGATTGTAGAATATGAACATTTTGAATATGGATGTATGTTCATATGCAAAGAAAAAGGTCTATTTTTTTGGTGATATGTATGTTCATATGCTCATTTAAGAAAATGTTCATATGCTCATTTAAGAAAATGTTCATATGTTACATTTAAGAAAACAAGTAAATGTATGTATGTTCATATGCAAGGAATATGCAAAGAATTTTTTTTGGATGAAATGAGATGAGATGAGATGTATGAGATGTTTTGTGGAGACGAGATGAGATGTTTGTGGAATTTTTTTCCATAGAAATTAGTGTGATCTTGCTCGATGAATGTTCTATGTTAAAACTCATATTAAGTTTGTTCGATGATGATTTTTTTTGTGTATAGAAATTTACTAAGTTAAAATGTTCTCGTGTTGGGGGGGAGGAGTCCTCGAAACATATCAAGTGCACTTTATAAATTCATATGTTGAGGATAGCCGAGGGGTCGAGGGTCGTCGAGGGTCGAGGGTCGAGATTTATCAAGAATGCCCCCATTATGGATGTGCACAAGTTGATCCAATTTTTTTCTGATCTCATCTATATATATATTCTTCTATATGTCACGTTGTCTATCAAAGTATTGAAGAAATCCATGGCTTCATCATTAGCCGGAAGTAACAGGCGTATGATGCTACGAAGCTCTTCAAAGTTGTTTTGGAACGGAGTTCCGGATAGAATAATTCGCTTTTTGGTACGAATTTCAGCAAAGGCCTTCCAAATAGCGATATTCAGAAGGCTCTTGCTGAACTTCGTACCAAAAAACTAATTATCCTATCCGGGACATCATCCTCGGCGGAGGTGATGTCTTGTCGTATCTCAACGACACCGATTGTCTGGAAGGAGAGGGTGAAGGCTCCGGTGATCAAACAATGGAGGAGGAAGGACATGATCATGATGGCTCCGGTGACCGAATGCCGGAGGAAGAAGGAGACCATGATGATGGCTCCGGTGATCGAACGGAGGAGGGAGCTGTTGCAAAGTCCGGCGAGGTATATATATATTAATTAAGCCTGTGCTGACTAGCTAATTGATGCATTAATTGTTTTGGTATGTACATATATTAACTCTTCTTTCTTCTTTTAAAGCCCTCCGGATCGAGCCAAACTTCGGTAACGAGACGAGGCCCGAAGAAAAGGTTGCGTCAGGATGAAAGGTTCAATGTCACAGCAATCGCGAACAATGACCAGCCGATTGAACCGAGGCGGACCAAGGATGCATTTTTTGCTCAGTGCGGAGCTATTGTTAGGGACAGCATCCCGATCAGCATCCAGCTATGGAATAAGCCTAAGAACAAAGACCCTCAAGTTTCTTATGTCACCGATAGACAGAAAGATGATCTTTGGACCTCGCTGAAGGCAAATTTCACCCTACCGCCAGAGGAGGATCCGGATAAGCCAGTTATAGAGCCATTGGTCAAGGCGTGTGCTCTTAAGAAGATGGCAGATCTATTCAGGAGGTGGAAGAATGAGTTGAAATCAACGTTTGTTGACAAAGGGAAGACTCCAGAATTCACCGGCCGATTTGAGAAGATAAGAGATCACTGGCCCGCATTTGTGGCCTACAAGACATCGGACAAGAGTAAGAAGATGTCAGAGACAAATAAGATAAATGCTGCAAAGAAGAAGTTTCACCATCGCACGGGGTCAGGTGGCTACCTCAAAGCCCGGCCGCTATGGGACAAAGCTGAGAATGACCTGCTTGCTAAAGGGGTCGAACCAGAGACATTGAACTGGCCAGACCGTTCAAGGACTTGGTTCTTCGGGGTCGGGGGAACCTTGGACCCTGAAACAGGGAAGTGCGTTTGGACGGACGAGCAACTTGCAATACCCGTCAAGAAGCTTCAGAAGTGTATCGCCGCAGCGCAGTAAGGGACGTTCATTCCCGACAGAGAGAATGACGAGCTGACCGAGGCCCTCGGGAATCCTGAGCACCCTGGACGAACACGAGGCATGCCAGGCTCTATTGCGTGGAAGGTTGGGTTTCCCGGCGCAGGCGGTTACAAAACCCGGGAGAGGAAGAGGAAACTGGAGCAGAGCAAACTGCAGAAGCTGAATGCAAGGGTACAAAAGCTAGAGGAACAAGTTGAGAGCCAGCGAGGTGCCGGAGCTACCCCGCCATCTCAGCGGCGAAGCAGCGTGGCTTCCATCGAGCTCGTTCAGCAGCCTGAATTCACGGTTCCTAGCTACCCCGTGGATGCTATCACGGAGGCTCAGCATTGCCAGCTTATGACGCAATGTCAGCACCTCAAAGTCAAGGGGGCTGTCGGCTCTGTTGCACCTCCTGAACCCGACGCAACTTTTCACTGCCGTCCGATTCCACAAGGCTATGCTGTTGTGATGGTGGATGAAGTAACGGAGGGATTTGAGGAGCTCGAGCTTGACCACCCTACAGGTGAAGGGGATACTCAGCTGGGTCTTGCTCTGAAGACTCCATGTCTATGGAGGAAGGAGCACATCAAGCTTCCAAACTAGACGCCTCCGCCTCCTCCTCCTCCTCCTCCTTCGGTGAGTGATCAGGGCACTCTGCCTCCTTCTCCGGCTGCTCCGGCGCGTGAGGCCACTCCGCCTCCTTCGGTGCGTCTGAGCAGTCCGCCTCCTCCTCCACCTCGTCAGCAATGGCGGAAGATAGACGCCGCTGCTCCGGCTCCTCCGGCGCGTCGGAGCACTCTGCTTCCTTCTCCGCCTCGTAAGCAACGGCGGAAGAGAGACGCCACCGCTCCAGCGGCTAGCAGTACAAGCAGAGGCGGGAGGCAATTCAGATACGGTCCATCTCTCAAGCCTCTGGAAAAGTTACCATATGAGAGGACCAACAAGGAAAACGAGGACATCTCTCGTGCCCAAGTGAGGGACTTTTTTGCAAAGAAACCTCCACCTCCGGAGGAGAAGATAGATCCGGTGAAAGCGAAGCGCACTCTCGATGCCCTGAAGCGACCACCACCGTCTCCACCGTAAACCAACTATGAGCGCATTATTGAAAGGACATATCAGGAAGCGGAGCGGTCGGGAAGTACTTGTAGTGATCGAAGGTTAGCAGAACGAAGAAGTGGGAAAAAATTCCCCAGCTCGGCGAACAAGCGAACCAAGCGTGCCCCCCGCTCAAGGTGTCTAGCGATATCGTCGCTAATCATCCGGGGATGGTGCCCGGTACCAATCCTGCAGATTACCTGCCCGACGATGCACATTTTGATATAATGGAGGTGGACGAACACAAATACCGGCACGGGAAGCCTCTCGTCAAACCTGGTCATCCTCCTCTAACAACGATGATGCAAAGATTCCATGAGTGGTACATGGACACCTGCAGCGAGTCTGGGAAGGATACTTTGACGCTGAGAGTTAAAGAGGAGCACGACCTCGTTGGAATTGATCTGTTGTCTGTTCCATTTGAGGAGTTCTTCCAGTTTTTCAATCAAAAGGCCCTCGATAAAATAATCGTCACTTGCTACTGTCTGTAAGTACTACTTCTGTAATTAAGTCTCTATATATAGCTCAGCTCTTTCATTGCATGTATATATAATTATCCTCACTATATTATGCAGATTGAAGATCGTCGAATGCAGAAAAGCACAAATCTATGATATTGGGTTCATTAACACAAATCTCATAGATGAATGGACGGTTAAATATAATGCCAAAGAAACCGAGGCCAACTTGCTACAATCGTTGCTTCGAAATCAAAACAAAGATAAAATACTCTTTCCTTACAACTTCAAGTGAGTGTTACTGTCTTGTGCATATTCGGTTTCCCTTATTACTCGAGGTTATAGTAATGTAATTGATGAGTTATGCATGCGTGCGCAGCTTCCACTTTATTCTCCTAGAGATTAAGCTTGAGCAGGGACTAGTAACCGTCTTAGACTCGAGACGAAAAGATCACAAGGAGTATGCGGCCATGACTAAAATGCTCGAAAAGTAAGTTCAATCGATCGTTATCGCACCATATCGGCAACTTTGTTCATTTCCTGATATCAAGTAATTGTTTTCTTTGTGTGGCAGGGTTTGGAAAGAGTTCACCGCACAAGCTCCGGGACTGTCGGGGAAGCTCCGATTTACACACCCGAAAGTAAGTACTACTAGCTAGTTCCGCGCATCTCCCATTGATTCTAGCTAGTTTCATCAATACCATTTAGCATGCTTGCTTATCAGTTTGATTGACCTCTATTTCTTGTAAAGTGGTTGTGGCAGGAAGGCGGGAATGATTTTTGTGGATACTATGTTTGCGAGTTCATCCGCCACACGACCTGTGAGTGGGGCTACTCTGAAAAACAATATGAAGTGCGTAAGCAATAATATTCACAATTTTATTTTATTACCATCATTTGTGTTGAGTTTCATTCATATATATGTATTGACCCTTTTCTTCAAATTAGATGTGGCAGATGCGGGATGAACTCCTACCACAAGATCGCATAAAAGCAATTCAAGAGGAATTGGCGGGATTCTTTCTTGACCACGTCATCAATAAAGCCGGAGAATACAATGTGGATCTTGACATCATATGTTAGGGATTGTAAGAGATCTTGTATTGTATATATGTAGCTAGTCGCGTCGGATAGATATACGAAAACTTGTTGTTTTACCAATCTCTCGGAGAAGGAGGAGGTCGATCACTTCTCTCTATATATATATGTTCATGACGATCTTGTATACTTAATGGTTTCCTTCATTTCCTTACTAGCTAGCGTGTCGCGAGTTCTCTCTATACGTATAGTACGTAGCGTCGACCAAGCACGGAGATAAGTTAGGTCACTTCTCTCTATTAGCTAGCTAACACAATATATGAAACCCCTAAACTAACCCTACAAAACCCCCAAAGCCTCCCCTTTCAAAAAAAACCAAAACCCCAGCCCCTGAACTGCTGACGCGTGGATGCTTTTTGGTCCCGGTTGGTGCTACCAACCAGGACAAAAGGCCCTCCTGCCTGGGCAAGCCGCAGCGGCCACGTGGAGCCCCATCTGTCCCGGTTCGTAGGTGAACCGAGACTAAAGGTATTGGGCTTTAGTCCTGACCCTTTAGTCCCGGTTCCAGAACCGGGACAAATGGGCATCTGGAACCGGGACAAATGGGCCTTTTTCTACTAGTGAGCAACAAGGGAAGCGGCCACAAGTTCATTCTCATGCTCAACCTCAAGTTGAAGAAAGGCCTCTTCCCAAGAAGACTCAAGCTAATGCTTCTCAAGTTGAGAAATGAAGTGAGAAGAAAGTGAAGAGTAGACGTTGCTACTTATGTCGTGAGAAAGGTCACGTCGCTTCTTCATGCACCAGTGGTAACTTATCCAACCCAATTATTATTGATGATATATATTCTCTTGGGAAGGATAAGGTTGGCAATGTGTTTGCCAAGTTTGTTGGTACTCAAAGTGGTGTCAAGAAAAGAACCATTGGGTAGCCAAGCCTATTGTGACTAACCTCTTAGGACCCAACTTGGTTGGGGACCACCAAGCTCAAACTTGATCAATAAGTGTTGTAGGAGGGCATTGGGGACTTGGCTATATTATGAAGAGTTAAGGGGTCTTCATCATTCATATTGTCTCAAGCCAAGTCATTCGGATTATCAAGTTTCTATCTTATATCCAATGTTCCTCCTTGCGGTAACTCGTGCTTAAATTGTTTACATTGAAAGTTATTTGCCCCTTTTGCATGTTTTGGTTTTGTACCATGCATGTGTTTGTATATGTTGTGCTTCCAACTTGCTTATCTTGAGCAATCAAGTATGTGTGTGTTGGTTTGCACATCATGTACGTGTGTGTCGTGCGTTGAGCCTTTATGCTTCTTGTTTGTATCCTAATTGGCTCGTGTGAGAGATTAATGGAACATCCCATTTTGGGGGAGTGATGTGCTTTGTGCACCTCACAATCCTATAAATATGTGTACATGAGGAATACCATCTAGTATTGATATTACGAGATTATCTAGTCGCTAGGTGGTATGTCTCTCATGAGAAATTCAAATTCTAAAAAGTCCTTTAATTATCTCTTGTTGGATACTCTTATTGCCTCTTGTTAAGTTTTCCTTGGTATCACATTATGGGGGAGTAAGATGCTATGTGCATATTACAAGCCTAGAAAATGCGTACATTTGAGATATTGTCACTTAGAGTTGATATTATTAATTATCTTGTTCCTAGGTGACGTTTAGCTCTACAAGTTACAATTTGCTTGTGTTTGTTGTGAAGATGATGTTGGATATCCTTGTTATCTACCACCGGGAATTATTTTCAAATACTTCTTGTCTTTTGACAATTGGTACTCACTTATGTGTGGTAGAATTTATTGATCATCTTTACATTGGCTTTTATTTTTATTTGCCTTATCTCTTGCCAAGGATTGTGTCCACTCCCGTTGTCTTCCATACCACTTGTGGATCTTGTTAATTTCTTGTTCTTGTCTAGTGTTTTCTAGATATAGTGAAAGTGGTGATCCCACCTTGTGCATTTTGTATTCAAATGCAAATTCTCTATAATGCACAACTCGTGGGGGAGCTATCCTATTTTCTTTAGAACACTCTTCTTGTGATCCTTATCAAGTGTGTTTTGGTGGAAGGCAAGCCGTTTCTTTTTGGTACTTTGTGCCATCATGAAACTTTGTAGAGGGCATGGTTTGTTTGGAACCATCCTCTCTTTTGGGAGTTTGATTTCTTTCATTCTGAGTGTGCCAATGGATATCTCATTCCTTGATGTATCGTTTAATGATATCTTTCAAGTGATGATTTCTCCATTTGGTAATCTATTTTCTCTTGGTATTTCTTTCTCATTTGGTATCGCTTCTTGAAAGTTGAGCATGCATAGTCACTTCGTGTATTTTATTTGGCATGTTTTCTTTCTTTGATCCAATATATAGGGGAAACTCCACCAAGTCTCAATTTGGATGAGATGTGCATGAAATTCATTTCCATTTCTATATGCACATATGTTTGTGGAGTTTGTCCTATATATTGGTGTTTCTAACTCTTTGGTCTCAATGAGTTTGGGTACCATTTTGTTTGTGTTGTTGTTCTAGGAACAATTGGAAATACATTGGATGCTAGGCTCACTCACAAGGAAGGTGGTATCACCATGTGCTTATTGGAGTCAAGCTAGGATGTTCAATGAACTACTATCTAATACCTTCAATTGGTATCTTCTGCATCCTTCCAATGCTATCTCAGTAACAAGTATCTATTCATGCTTTCCTCTCTTGCATTCAACCTTGTGTAGGTTGCATCTTGGCATGATATTCATTTCATATCTTGTGATACTTGTTTTCTTTCTCAAAGCATCCCAACGATGATCTCTTGTTGCTAGTTGTGATGTCTTTGATGGATGTGTGGTTGGACTTCATTTATATACAATAAGACCATATCTAGCCAAGTGCTATGCTTTCAAGCAAATATCTTATTGGTATATTTATGACTTCCTTGTGGATATCTTGTTCTTTCCTTTTTGTAACTATTTCGTGTGTACATCCTTCTTTTTGGATTGATATCATCATGATCTTCATCTACCTAGAATCTTATACACTTGAGAGAAGTTGCATATCTAGTTGATATCCCTTTCTTTCACGTCCACCATTTCTTTCTCATGTTATTTCTTTGGTGGCTCCCTGAAAGTGTGTGCCTTGAGTGCGGGCCATATCTCGTTGCATCTTGATGCACTCTTGTGTGGTGAAGATCATTTTCCTCATGCTTGTCTTGACGAGACTTTTTGCCATCTTAATTGGTATCCCTCGTCTTGATGAGGCTTTCACTTTCTATCTTCACCATGGGTTGTCACAAGCTTGATTGTTATTTCGCTTTTTAGTAAGCTTGTGTATCCATTTGCTTGTTGTGTGTGTGTGGGAAGGACATGTCTTGCACCTTGTATCTCATTTATCCAAGACTATGTTGATGCTTAATGCCCATCCTTATATTAGTCTTCTCAAGTGCTTTGCCATGACTCACCCACATCAGTTTTGGTTGAGCCTATTCTTAAGTTGCCTCTTTTACATGTTGCTCAACCATGTGTTCGTTGCAAGTGCTAGGCTTTGTTTCCTATATGCTCACTTGCATTTGTTGTAAGTTTCTATTGATTTTGGGGGAGCTATGATCTTATTTTGTGCACTTTGTATCCAAATACAAAAATTCTTACTTGTGCACAAATCATGGGGAGCTTCTCTAGTTTCTTTAGAACACTCCTTTGCTCATATCATAATATCCTTTATTCATGTGGCTCATAGGATCTTTGGTCTAGTTGGTTCAATTGATATCCGTTGAATGCTTGCTTCAATTGGTATCTTTTGATTGCGTGATTGCTTGTGTCTCTCTTTGTTATGTCTTTGTGGCATATCATTCTTTAGCAATCTTTGTGCCTCAATATAGTTTGTCTTCCTCCAAGTATTTACCTTTGGATATGTGTATGGCATTCCACTCTCTTGTTGAGAAATACATAATTTATGGAGGAACACTTTTTATAATGGCCTTCTAAGCTTTTCGCCCATTTTGGCAATCGATGCCAATGGGGGAGAAGTTTCAGAGAGTTTTGTGGAGAAGTTTTCAGAGTTTCTCCTTACTTTGATTTTGTTCCTAAGCATTTACATCTCATACTCATTGGTTGTTGCATTGCATGGTGATGCATAATTCCTTATATAAACTCTCTTGAAAGTGATTGTCATCAATTACCAAAATGGGGGAGATTGAAAGGACATGCGGTGCCCCCATGTGTGGTTTTGGTAATTGATGACATTCTCTATGGACTAATGGTTGCATTGAGTTATATTTGAAGGATTTGTCCATAGGCATTTCTTGAAGTCCATGTGTTGGTTTCAAGGAGTTTATGAGTTGACCAGGGTGCTATTAAGGAATTATCCAAAGATTGGTCATGTGAGTGTTGAGCTTATTGCAAGCATGTCTTGAAGAAGAAGAGTGTGTGATCATTCATGTCTACCTTCAAGACATCATCCAAATGAAGAGAGTTGGAAAGATTCAAGATTGATCAAGACTAAGTCAAAGAGTGAATCAAGTTGATCAACACACAAAGCGTAGAAGATGTACCGAGAGGGATCAAGTGATCCCATGGTATGGTAAGCATTGTCAATTACGCTTTGTGTACTAACCCATAGTCTTCGTGAGAGTTCTTTGTGGGGTTAGGTTGCGGTGTGGACGTTCAAGTGATGCATCACGAAGAGATCAAGTTCTTGAAGATTGCCGTCCATTATGGTGACAATGGACTTGTGAAGATGTGCCGAAGAGTGGCTCACCCATAGTGGAGTATGGGGGAGCAATCTACTAATCTTCACCGAGCCAACGCAATCAAGAAAGGTGGTCCTACTTGAGGAAGTCAAGATGGTCTACATCTAGCTCAAGTGGACTTTGTGCAAGGCAAAGGTTTGGCCTTGATAGGTTCTCTATTTTACCGGTCTCATGGTGGTAGTTTGGAGACCGGGTTATAGGATCGATTGCCGTACTATCAAGGGGGGCTCTCAAGTGAGTAGCTTGATCGTATCGTTCATAGAGAGCTCAAACCATTGCATGCTTGCATCATCTTTCTTGGTTCTTGTTTGGTTTTCTCCTTGTGAGATTTGGAGCTTATGGTCATCTTATTGACAAGCTCGAGTTCATCGAAAACGGAGTTCACATGCTTCTTCTATTGCGTTTTCGGTGTTGGAGGTTTTACCGGTCTTATTCGAGGAAGGGTTCTCACCATTTTCTTATGGGCCTTTTCTAATTTCCTTCTTATTGTTATTTCTATCAAGATTGTGTTAGCCCTTGTCGCTAGCTTTCCAACAAACTTGGTTTCGTTGAATTCGGAGTCCGTTTGCAGAAGTTGTGTCAGTTTTGGTGGCCTTAAAAAGGCTGCAGCGGTACTACTGCTCATGGGAGCGGTACTACCGCTTGGAGGGGATGTAATATTTTACTACCGCTCTTGGGAGCGGTACTACCGCTTGGAGTGGATGTAATTTTTTACTACCGCTCCAGAGCGGTACTACCGCGGCTACTTCTGTGGCTACTTCCGCTCGAGACCAAAAACTCGTCTTAAGTCTAGCGGTGGTAGGCACGGATGTATTTTTTTAGTACCGCTCGCAAGCAGTAGTAACGCTACCCTTAGCGGTAGTACCGCTACCCCTAGCGGTAGTACCGTGAGGACGAGCGGTAGTACCGCTCCGGCGGTTCTACCGGCCTTTTGCCTCCTCGCTGTTGTTTTTCAAAGGGCTTCCACCGCCCTAGCGGTAGTACCGCTCCTTGGAGCGGTAGTACCGCTCGGTGCGGGCTGTGAGGATAACGGTTGGATTTCTCCCCTCCAATAAAAGGGGGTCTTCTTCCCCAATGAAACTAATCCTTTGGAGCTCGTGTTCTTCCCCCATTTTTGATCTTCTTCGAGCTTGCTATCTCTCAATCCCTCCATGGATTCTTACTAGTTTTTGGGGGAAAAGAGAGAGGAGATCTAGATCTACGTTTTCACCAATCACTTTCTCCTCTAGGTGAGGGGAACCCTTTGGATCTAGATCTTGTAGTTCTTCGTGTTCTCTTCTTCGTTCTTACTCTCATTTTCCTCCCTAGCATTAGTTGCTTTGGTGGGATTTGAGAGAGAAGGACTTGGGCACTCCATGTGCCCTTGCCATTGCATTTGGTGCATCGGTTTGAGTTCTCCACGGTGATACGTGGAAGTGAAGTTGAGTAGCTTATTACTCTTGGGTGCTTGGTACCCTTGAGCTTGTTCCTCTTGGGTGCTTGGGCGCCCTAGACGGTTGGTGGTGTTCGGAGCTCAATCATTGTGGTGTAAAGCTCCGGGCAAGTGTCGGGGTCTCCAATTAGGTTATGGAGATCGCCCCGAGCAATTTGACGGGTTTCGGTGACCGCCCCCAAGGGTTGCCAAAGTGTACGGGTTCAGTGACCGCCCCCAAGGGTTGCCATTTGTACGGGTTCGGTGACCGCCCTCAAGGGTCCCTTAGTGGAATCACGGCATCTTGCATTGTGCGAGGGCGTGAGGAGATTACGGTGGCCCTAGTGGCTTCTTGGGGAGCATTGTGCCTCCACACCGCTCCAAACGGAGATTAGCATCCGCAAGGGTGTGAACTTCGGGATACATCGTCGTCTCCGCGTGCCTCGGTTATCTCTTACCCGAGCCCTTTACTTATGCACTTTACTTTGTGATAGTCATATTGTTTCTTGTCATATATCTTGCTATCACTTAGTTGTTTATCTTGCTTAGCATAAGTTGTTGGTGCACATAGGTGAGCCTAGTTATTGTAGGTTTTGTGCTTGATAAATTAACCGCTAGGTTTATTCCGCATTCGTTCAAGCCTAAACCGTAATTATTTTAAAGCGCCTATTCAGCCCCCCTCTAGGCGACATCCTCGATCTTTTAGAAAGTACATAATTAGAATATTTAGAAGTTTAAACAAAAGCAAAAAAGAAGAAAAAACAGAAAACAAAAAGGTGGAAGAAAACAAAAAGCGAGGCTGCGGCCTCCCGCGAGTTGGGCCATCCCAGTCTGTCCTCTGTCTCGCATCATGCAAGACATAGGCGTGCCCATCTTCCATTCCCCCGTTTCCCTGGACAATAGGTCCGTATCTATACAAATCTAAGACAAAAAATTTATGGCCCTATTTTGTTTTCAAAGAGAACACAACCAACTATGTACTTGGAATAATCAATCGAGCTGCGTAATTTGTGCTGCGTGATGTAAATGGAGGCCATGTGGGCCCTTTTCATAATGAAAATGGAGGCCATGTGGCCCCTTTTTTTAAAAAAAAAGTAAAGAAAGAAGAAAAAGCTGGTTAAACTGAATCTGAAGTGCTCCCAGTCCTCGGTAGAGCGGTAGTTGGAAACAGGACGCGCCCCTCTGCTAGCAGTGTGTGAAGGATTCAATGTTAGCCGCTCAGCCCGACCTCGTAGCTAAGACTCATCCTACGCCATGAACGTACGTCGGACGCTTGGAAGCAAGCGATGTACTCCGCTGGCGCTGAACTCGAGCCCTCTTCCCCCGCAACCGCAACCGCAACCGCAGCGACTGAAGAGATGTTCGAACGCATTCTCTCTGGTTTCAGACTTTTTCTCATCCAAGGACCATCTCTCCCGTGCGAGCGACACGGGCGGACGCCCAGCCCTAGCCGCCGCCGGCGGCGGCATCCCGTCTTTCCTCTCCGCCGCCACCGGAGGACGCCGCAAGGCCAAGCCTCGCGGTCGACGATGGCGGCGGGGACCTTTCTGCGCTGGCGCTTGGGGATCTCGGACACGGCGAGTGGTCTCTTGGTCGTCTGCGCATCGCCCAAGGTGTTAGTGCCCGGATCCGTCTGATCTGACGCGCCTGGCTTCGGCTTCCTGGTCCGTCACCGGCGAGCTGCTCGGCACGCGGGCGCGGAGCTGCAAGCAGAGGTTCGTCTTGGTGCTCGTGGATCCCATCTACCTCACGTGACGGCGCGGGCTGCACTATGGCTGCTCCTCATATGACGGCACGGGCTGCACGGAGGTGTCCCCTGCTGTGGGCTACTCCAACGGCCAGAGAGGTGGATGGCCTGCGGGAGCCTTCTCTGTGGCGTATCTTGCTGGCCAAGGCCATGGGTGTTGCGGCCAGGTGGGCTCCGTCGCGCTGTTGCTTGGCCGCTAAACAGATCTGCTTTCGTGCTCTTGATCTAGGCATGTCCGCCCCTGGCGGCTACGCCAACGTGCCTGGGCAGGGCTCTCGCCAGCGGATGGCAGTCGGCAGTGGTGTGCTTCGTCGTTGGTGTTGATCTGTGTGATGACCACTTCAACTTGCGGCAGCGACTTCATTGCGGATTGCGGTGGTCATCAAAAGGTCTTTGTGAGGTTCCTTCCTCCAGATTCGATGGTTACCTTCGACGGTGAGATGCAATCTATGGACGATGACATGACGCAGAGGGATGGTTGTGTGGCGGCGGCGATTTCACATCGCATGTAGCTACTGGGATCACGGAAAAGTGGTGGTGACAACACATGATTGACTTCGTTGTGGTGCTTCTCGAGCACCCGGTCTCGAGCTCCGGAGTGAAAACTTAGGACTAACCTGAGTTGGTTATACCTAGCAATGGTGATGTTTTGCGCCGTTACCTTGTTGAAGGCATTGCTCGGAGATGCTCAGACTGGTTCTTCTAGGTGAAACCCTAGATTCTAACCCTTGGTGGTTGGATCCGGTAATGGCGGCGCTTGAGCACCGCTCCCTTCTTGAAGGCGTTGCTGTTGACTTCGTCGTCCTTGTGGTGTCATGAGATGATCGGTGCGGATACAGTCTTTGTTCTAATTTGTTGATCGCGGATTTAATCGCTTCAGGTTTTTTTTTTCTCGTTTAGGCATAGTTTTGGTCTTACATGACTTTGCTACTTGCCGATGTTTTTTTTTTGTGTATGCGCGTTGATGTTGGCTGTGTGCATTCTAGCTATACAGAGACCGGGTGTATGCTCATTATGTTTGTATCCTCTTGATGCTCCATTTTAAGTTAATAAAATTCATCCTTTGTCGAAAAATCTCCCTGACTTCCATGGACGCGAGGTGCAGGTCCTGGCAAATATGTCTTCGAACCGCTGGTTGCAGCTGCTCGGATATTTGTCTCATATGGGGTGCATTGATGATCTTAAAAACGTGGCATGATTAGCGCCGACGGACGGATGGCCATCGGTCCGAATCTCATACTGCGACTGTAGACAATGCATGCACTACAGCGGCGCGCGGCGCTGGTTTCGGGTGTATGCTGAGTTGCTGACACATGGTTTCAGTCGTAGCGTAGAACGGTATGATCGACTGATCCCGCTAAACCGAACGAACAAATCAAACAGGTACTGCTAGAGCTACCACATGGAGTTGATTTGATTCCTTTGACTGTTACGTGCAGCCGAAGAGCGGAAGAGGTCGCCCTCGGGTCAGAGTCCGTTACGCCGGTCGTTTTCCTTCCGATCTCACCGATGGTGCCGAGGTCGCTCGTTCGAATGTTTTACGTGACTGGCAGTTTCTTGGAATGGATAGCTTCGAGCATGTGTACACGTACGAGTCCTCAGGAGCACGTCCTCAGGAGAGTCCTCTGAAACTCGCATGGCCGTACATGTCTTGTTTGTTCCCAACTTAATCTTTATAAGACCAGTCGGGTATATTGTGACCGCTGATCGGCGACGGATGATAATTAGGTCAAAGCTATGCTGCCGTTTTATATTCCTGCAGGTGTAACGTCTATGTAGTTTTCGCCTTGATCCATCGATTGACATTGAGCGGTGATGCTGAGATCCTGAGCTATTTTTAAAAAATTGGATGGTGAGCTATTTTTTTAAGTCATTCGTCCGTTAGGCCTCTTCCAATGCCCCACCTTGTACAGGTGCTAAGGCTGTCATGTAGGCAAAAAGTTTGATGTTGCAAGATGATTAAGAGGAGAGAGATGAGTGTGATGACCCCAGAAAGAAACAATACTAAGCGCGAGAATCTAGGCAAAAGACTTAAATGGAAGAATCTCATCAATGCATGAAGAACTTTATGTGCAAAATTATTAAATGAAGGATGCTTTTGCAACTAAAGTTTTTAATGTGCTTAACACCTCATGTAAATACCAATGCATTGGAAGTAGCCTTATTACCCAAGAACAGAGCCCAATAGACTGCGGTTGCGGAGCCTATCCTAATTAGATGGCACAGATAGCCCTAAAAAAAAAATAGATGGCACAGATAACTACCCGCCTTTCTGGATCGTAGGTTCGTCGATCGCGACCCTCAAGTATTCTATGATAATTTCTTGCCCCTGAAACTCCCAGTGTTAATTTCACTATCGATGTACCTTCGACCGCCTGTCAATGGTCGTGCGTATGTGCACACGTAGCTCTATCGATCTATCCCGAAAGGGGACTTGAGCTCAGTACTAGGAGGTGAAGCGTATGTGCGAAGCAAATGTTTTCTTTACTGGAAAGGTTGCCGCAGTCATATTTTACCAAGAGAAGAAAGACAGTGAACGTTAATATGCAAGGGGACTAGTTAATTGATTCGAACGAACTGTGGTAGAAACTCTTGGCAGGCTGCACGTACGCATGCTAATGCCTTACCTTCAGGCGTGTCTGTGGGGCCTACGAATTAGAAACACTTGAGTGTTCATTTCCTGCAATCTCCATGGCAAGAGAATACTACTCTATTATTTTTTCCACTATTGGTTATTTTCCAAGAATAGAGCCCAATAGATCACATGGTTTATCCTAATAAGATGGAACGTGTAATGGCTTCTCTCGTAGGAACGCATATCGCGAGCTTGTATATTTTTTTGTTAGTTTCTTACTATGCCGTAACATTCAATGTTTTCGCTATCGATCTTTCCCTGTCAATTCAGCTCACTAGTCATGCATGCATAGTGAACATCGTAGTTTACTTTAGGTCTCGAGTGATAGACAATGATAGCTTGAAGCCGACTAGCCGAGGATGACTTGAGCTCACTTATAAATAAAGATTGTTACTAGAAAGGCTGCTGCAGTAATCTTTTACTATGAAGGGAAAAGGACGGTGAAGATCAGAGTTGCTATCAAGCAGATAATATGCAAGAGACTGGATAATTCGAACGAAGTTTTGTAGAAACCCTCCAAGCTAGAAAATATCCACCCAAGCTAAATCTATGTTAGAGCATCTACAACCGGTGGTTGCAAATTTGGGCCCTCAAACATTCGTAGACGCGCCCACGGATAGTGACCGGGCGGGCCTTAAATTTTACCATTTGCACCCACACACCCTATTTCAAAAACATCTATTACATGCAGGGCCATGCACGACGATCATTCCGTCCGTCTTAGACCGGTTGGGCTGTCAAAACACACACAAAATGCTCATACTTAGATTTTCACATCCGTAATAATAGTTCCACCATCGCCGCGTGACGAGCTAGTCGACCGGCTTAAAAAACTGGGTCGTCCAGAAGCGATAAGCTTCTGACATCATCGCCGCGTGACCGACTTAAATAGCCGGGTCGTCCGAAAGTGATAAGCTTCTGACATCATCGCATTCTTTGTTAAGAAGATAGACTATCACATTGAATCTTCTATGCTTATCACATAAAAGATTCATAGTCAGAGTCTATATCCTTAACAAGGGAAACATTCATGTCAGTATTGGTTTTTATGAATGACAATGTGTTGATAAAAATCAATGAACAAAATAAAAATCTACTGTCGTTTTAGTAGGGGTATCAACAATTCAACATACATGAACGAGACGAACTTGACACTCGATGAACAATAATCAGTTGATGAAATGCAATCTAGTGTCAAGTTATCCCGTTCCATAGTGAAAATTGATAGACCTACACAACAATAGAAAAGCTTGCCGACATCCGCCGACGTGGCTATTTAAGCCGGTCGGCGTCCGCCTCACGCGGCGATGAGGGAGTAAAATTTGGGTGCACCGATGAGAGAGGGAGGAGCTTCTGTCGCTGCAGATGGGACCGCTACGACCTGCAGAGGGGTCGGCGGACACGCCCGGACGCGCCATATCCGCCCAGGCATTTGAGGCCCGTTTAAGGAGCCCGTCTGGGTCGAAATTTCGTGACCGGTCAGTGATCAGACGGCCCATCCAAATGTTTGAGGCGGCTTTGGGGCACCCGGCCGTAGATGCTCTTATACCGCCAGGGTTTTGGGGGAGTGAGCCTAGCTCAACTGGCTGGGAGAGTGGATGTACAAACCCAACACCTGGGTTCAAATCCTCACGGAGGCGAATTTAGGTTCCTATTTATTCTTGAGGACCAGGCTTTCCTGGTACTCACGCATTTATTGAGGACTAGGTTCGGTGCGTAACCGAGATTAAAAATCCTAGTACTAATACTTAAAAGGCCGTATGCATCCCTAGTTGGTGCAGAGGCCGGGGAAGTGAAATTCTCCCCCCCCCCCAAAAAAAAGACTAGAACTTCACAGCGACCCTCCTCCCCCACAATGGGAGAGAGCTCCGTGAAGAAAATATGCTCTAGAGGCAATAATAAAGTTGTTATTTTATATTTATTTATTCATGATAAATGTTTATTATTCATGCTAGAATTGTATTGATCGGAAACCTAAATACATGTGTGAATACATAAACAAATACCGTGTCCCTAGTAAGCCTCTACTAGACTAGCTCGTTGATCAAAGATGGTTAATGTTTCCTAACCATAGACATGTATTGTCATTTGATAACGGGATCACATCATTAGGAGAATGATGTGATGGACAAGACCCATCCGTTAGCTTAGCATATTGATCGTTCTGTTTATTGCTATTGCTTTCTTCATGTCAAATACATATTCCTTCGACTATGAGATTATGCAACTCCCGGATACCGAAGGAATACCTTGTGTGCTATCAAACGTCACAACGTAACTGGGTGATCATAAAGATGCTCTACAGGTATCTCCGAAGGTGTTTGTTGAGTTGGCATAGATCGAGATTAGGATTTATCACTCCGAGTATCGGAGAGGTATCTCTGGGCCCACTCGGTAATACACATCATAAGAAGCCTTGCAAGCAAAGTGACTAATGAGTTAGTTATAGGATGATGTATTATGGAACGAGTAAAGAGACTTGCCGGTAACGAGATTGAACTAGGTATGAAGATACCGACGATCGAATCTCGGGCAAGTAACATACCGATGGGCAAAGGGAATTACGTATGTTGTCATTAGGTTCAACCGATAAAGATCTTCGTAGAGTATGTAGGAGCCAATATGGGCATCCAGGTTCCGCTATTGGTTATTGACCGGAGAGGTGTCTCGGTCATGTATACATAGTTCTCGAACCCGTAGGGTCCGCACGCTTAACGTTCGTTGACGATATAGTATTATATGAGTTATGTATGTTGGTGACCGAATGTTGTTCGGTGTTCCGGATGAGATCACGGACATGATGAGGAGCTCCGGAATAGTCCGGAGGTAAAGATTGATATATGGGATAATAGTGTTTGGTCTCCGGAAAGGTTCCAGAATTCACCGGAAGGGGTTTCAGATGTTTCCCGAAATGTTTGGGCACGAGAACACTTTATTTGGGCCAAGGGGTAAAGCCCACGAGGGTTTTGGAAAGTGCAAAAGAAAGTTTTGCGAAGGCCAGGGGCCAGACGCCAGGAACCCTGGCGTCTGGGGGGTAGACACCGGGAACCCTGGTGTCTAGCCCTGGAGTCCGAGAAGGACTCTTGCCTTTCGGGCAAAACCGACTTTGAGGAGGTTTTTACTCCAAGTTTCGACCCCAGGGCTCAACATATAAATAGAGGGGCATGCTAGCACCCAAGACAGATCAAGATTCACCAAGCCGTGTGCCGGCAACCCCGTCCTCTCTAGTTTATCCTCCGTCATAGTTTCCGTTGTGCTTGGCGAAGCCCTGCGGAGATTGTTCTTCCCCAACACCGTCACCATGCCATCGTGCTGCCGGAACTCATCTACTACTTCGCCCGTCTTGCTGGATCAAGAAGGCGAGGACGTCATCGAGCTGAACGTGTGCTGAACGTGGAGGTGCCGTACGTTCGGTACTTGATCGGGACGGATCGTGAAGGTGTACGACTAAATCAACCGCGTTGATAAACGCTTTCGCTTTGCGATCTTCAAGGGTACGAAGATGCTCTCCCCTCTCGTTGCTATGCATCTCCATAGATAGATCTTGCGTGTGCGTAGAATTTTTTTTGTTTTCCATGCAACGTTTCCCAACACTCCGTCGCCGCTGCCGCCTGATCTCCCGCCTCCAGCCACCTCCTTCACAACATAGACTAGATCTGAAACCCTCTTCTCACCCTCTCTCCATCCATCGCGGAGTCCAGCGCTCTCGGATGACTCAGGGGCGACCTCCGTCCCGCCACCGACGTAGCCACCTCCTCCCCCTCCCTCCCTCGCCGCCGCATGAGGCTGGCGCCGGGCAAGCCCGTGGCGCAGCCGAGGACTGCGGCGGCGGGGCCCTTGCTGCTTCGCCTTGCGCTGGAGAGCGATTGGATCTGGGGCGGCGACACTTCTGGCGAGGCCCCTCTGTGCTACGGCGAGCGGCGAGGCTGGCGTGGTGTCGGTGATTTGGTCGGATGGCCGACGGATCTTCGGTGGACCAGGGCCTGGCGTGGCTGCTCTGGCGGCCGGCGGCGCCTGATGTGATGACCCCGGCTTAATCGTGCACTAACCATACACGCAAATGCACACGATCAAGCCTAAGGACTCACTTGAAGATATCACAACACAACTCTAAAACATAAATAAAGTCATACAAGCTTTATATTACAAGCCAGGGCCTCGAGGGCTCGAATACATAGTTCGATGGCATACAAGTGTCAGCGGAAGCATCAGATATCTGGGTACAGATATAACAGAGTTACAGATAGGCCTTTAAGAAGGCGGGGCAAAATAAAACACTACGATCGAAAGGCGTAGGCCTCCTGCCTAGGACCCTCTGAATCCTACTCCTGGTCGTCTGTCGGCTCCTCGTAGTAGTACTCGCCGGGAGGGTAGAAGTAGTAGCCGTAGTCGTCGACGGGGGCAGCTATCTCAGGGGCTCCGTCATCTGGCGGCGACAATTGGATATGGGGGGACAAAGAAAGTAAAGCAAACGTGAGTACTCATCCGAAGTACTCAGCAAGCAAGGATCTACACTACATATGCAACATTTTCAAAGGAGGGTTGTATATGTGGACTGGGCTGCAGAAATGCCAGAATAGAGAGGAAGGCCTAGTCCTATCGAAGACTAGCATCTTCAGGCATCTTCATCGGTCTTGTAGCATTAGAAGAGTACAGATTAACATAATGTAAAGTAGTAGTAATGTTATCAACCTCGCCCAGAGATCCTTCCTTGACTACCTGCGTGAAAGCAATCCCAGAGCCATACTATCCATTTCATCTCAAGTCACCAGTTCTAGTTGTACCGACCGGGATACAACTCCGAGTGTCCGTTACCGTAGGACGGGCTATCAATAGATTAGTTCTTCCCTGCAGGGGTGCACCAACTTACCCACCACGCTCGCTTAACTCCGGCCGGACACACTTTTCTGGGTCATGCCCGGCCTCGGCCAAACGATACGCCGCAACCCGACCTAGGCTTAGAAGAGAGGTCAGCACGCCGGACTAAACCTATGCCCCCAGGGGTCTTGGGCCATCGCCCCGGAAACTCCTGCATGTTACGGGGCCACCGAGAGCAGACCTAGCAATCCCTTATACAAGAGCGGTTGCGTTCCCAGTCCAACTCGGCATGCGCCGCTCCTTACTGACGTCAATTAAGCTTCGGCTGATGTATACGACGCAGAACGCCCATACTATGCCCACGTGATGGTTAGTGCTATCAGGCCAGAGGCCCCTCGGATCAAATATCGAAACCGTTAGTGTGTTGGTAGTGCGGTAACGAGCAGAGACTCACGAAAGATGTGACCCCGTCGCCCCATCTCGAGGACTTGCGGGAAGGGCTAAGAATACCCGGCCACGCCTCGTGTTCAACTCTCGGGCACCATGCAGGTCAACCCGTCTCCACATCACTTCGCAATTAAGCTCGCGCAGGTACCCCTCAGGGCCGACCCGTCTTTATCCAGAATAAGCAGTATCAACAGTAATGTAAAGGCATCCGTGTGGCTACCATATCAAGAAGGAATTCGAGGCATCACCCTCATTGGATTCCCACCTGACGTAAACATCAAGGTGAACGGAGGAGGAATCACCCTCGAGGTCCACTCTTGAGGAGTTGCGTGACGGTGTCGTTATCGGGGGTGGTGTAGGAGGAATCACCCTCGCTGACCACGGCCATTTAACTAACCTACAAGGTTATCATCAGAAGTGCTGACGAGGTATCACCCTCGGCACTTGATAGTAACCCAGTAGTGTCGAGCAACTAAGGGGAAGTGATGTGCGGTGCCGGGGCCTGGTCTTCGATCCCGTTGATCGGGTCTTCTGATGATCCAACGGGGCAGTCGGGGTAAAGTGGGGTCTCTGCTGGGTCTCTACCCAACCTATACTAAACAGTTTAGGATAAGCAGGCAGGTAACAATAGCAGATTACAATAAACAGGCTATGCAACAGAAATAGGATTACAGCAGCAACAGTAACTTCTAATCCAAGCATAAGAGAGAAGAGAGTGGGCGATATCGGAATGCTCAAAAGGGGGGTGCTTGCCTGGAAGCTCGGCGGCAAGGGTCTGATCGTCAGGAGCGTAGTCGACCTCCGGATCTGCGTCGGTCTCGGGAGCTACGTCGACGTCAGGGTCTACCGAGAGAGAAGAGGGGGAAGAAACATATAAATACACAGCAAACAATGCAATACAGGGCATGCCATGCCTAGGATGCAGTGCAGGGTTGCCTAAAGATGCATCTAAGTCATTTTAGTCATTTTAGGATTAGCGTGGGATTTATTAACCGGTTAATATGCACTATTCATCTACCGGTTTCGGACGGAAAGTTGTGGGTTCTCTTACGTAGGGGGTTCCGACATGGAAACAGACGACACGATCAGTTTCGTCTCGTCGTTCTGATCAACTTTCATGTAGAAAGTTTTTCGATCCGAGCTACGGTTTATTTTCTACGAATTTATCAAGTTTTAGCTATTTTCTGAATTATTTAAATTAGCAGATATTCCAGAAAAGGCATATGACATCAGCATGATGCAAGCATGGCGTCTGCGGTCGGCTGACCAGTTGACCAGTCAACTAGGGCCCACCAGTCAGTGACTGGGCTGCCTAGTCAGCAGTTTGACTAGTCAATGGGCCCACACGTCAGTGTCTGTTAGTGCTAATTAAAACTTATCCATTTAAACAGTACACTGGGCCCACATGTCATTCTCTAGTCTAATTATTAGGACTTATTTTAACAGTGGTTAATTAGAGACGGTGGGGCCCGATGTCAGTGAACGTTAGGCCTCTGGTTAGCGGCTAATGACCTGTCAGGTGGGTCCCACCGGCGTTTAAACGGTGGCGCGCGCGCCGGCGATGACAGAACACGGCGGCGACGGCCGGAATCGCAGCACAGAGCGCCGTTGGAGGCGTGGCTAGGCTCGTTGGAGAGCTGGTGCACGCGCGCATCCGATGGGATGAACGGGAGGTCGCGGAGTGACCCGTGGTGACGGCGGTGACGAGCGACGCGGCGGCCGGAGTTCGGCCATTCGTCGAAACGCGGCGGAAGTGGGTTAGGGGGTCAGTTGGGGTTCGAGCCCGACGCTGGATGCTCCCTAGAGCGCGCCAGTGGCGCGGTCGGTTGCTCGGGAGCACGTATGGCTCGCGTGCGGCGGCCATGGCGGCGGCGGAGTGGCAGCTACGAGGAGGCGCACGCTAAAGAGGAGCTGAAGCTCAGGGGGAAGGCAGGAGCGGCGGTGCTCACCGTGTGGACGCACGGAGGTCCCTCGGGGGCTTAGTAGCTGCTGGAGGAGGTGGATCGAGGCGGCGACGTGCAGCGGCCGAAGGGAAAGGAGGCGGCCGATCCGGCGAAGTAGAGGGGTTGAGGCCGAACTGGTCCACGCAGAGGAAGTAGGCGTCCACGGAGGAGCTCCTGGAGAACTCAGAATGGAGAGGGGAGGCCGGTGGCCACGCGGACGAGCCGCGGCGGCGACGGCTCCGTTCGGACCAGAGGAAGCAGAGAGAGAGGAGAGCTCGAGAGAGGAATGGGGAGAAAAGGGGAGGGGCTAGGGTTCGAGGGGGTGCGGGGGAGCTTATCTATCCGATCCAGGTCGCCGCGGGGTGGCCGTGTCGCGTGTCGACCGGCGACGTCGCATCTGAGCCGCGCGCGCGTCGACACGCAGACGGAGGAGGGAGACGGCCGAAGACGGGCTGGGCTGCGCACTGTTTCACTCGAGCCCATTTGCACAGTGCCAAATTAGCCCTTTTTTTATTTTCTATCCTTTGTTTCTTTTATTATTTCTATTCTGCTAATTGTTAGGCCACTAATGACTTTTATAAAATGTGTGACTCAGCCCATATAACAGAGTGCATTATTCTCTACCACCAAAAATTAGTTTGGGCGAAATATGATTTCATTTGTATTTTTATTAAATGAAAAGGGATTAATTGGGTGATGTTTGTTACTGTTTGAGGTTGTTAGAGTTATTTAACTAATTTCATTAGGGTGGATTACAATTTTATAATTGCCTCTGGATTATTTGCAATATTATGTACATTTTAGTTTGGCTGTTTGGAGAAATAATTATTTGACTTGCAATTTAGATTTGAATTTGAATTTGATTTGAGACAAGTGGCATTTTGACTTAGTAAAATATGATGACATGGCAAGTTAATTAGCTAGAAGACAGGGTTAGGATCTGGGGATGTTACAAATCTCCTCCACTACAAGAAATCTCGTCCCAAGATTTAAGTGGGGAAGACAAGGGTAACTTCGGAAGAACTGACCTTTGCAAGGTCGAACATCTGGTGTCTAACTCAGGGGATGCGGCGGAAAATATCTCTCGAATTGAAATTTAAGGAAACATCGAGAGCAAAGTAAGGAGTTGCGATAAGAGGTTTCAAGCAGACAGACAGTCGCTCGACGCTTGAAGTAATGTGAAAAGGGGTTCAATGCATCGGGAATAGATCAACTCTCGGAGGGTGGTTCATGATAACCACAAGGCCAAAAGCAAAGGATGCTTAGGAATCAAGGATGTACATGAGAGTCAGATTCCGATCCTGTGGAACTGTGATGAGGATCGATCGAGAGTAGGGAGAATGGTGACATCTCACCGGTCACGACAATAAGACATGTCAGCGAAAAGTCTGTCACCTATGTCGGCGGCAACATCGGTACCAAGGGCGACGGACGAAGAGAACCATTTTCCTGCTCGTTGAAAGAGGCGGACCAAGTTGGTAAAGTTCTCGTCCATCGGTGGTTACCGGAATGTCATCAACAATAGTAACAGGGTCTCACTGACAAGGTTGTACATCGGGATGTTACATAAGCAGGGAATTATTTCTGCTTATATCATATAGATCATGAGAAGGTCAAGCAAACCAATGGAAAGGAAAATGTGTTTACACACCAGAATTGGGAGTATATCCTGCTCAAGGAAAAGCGGAGCAGGATATACATGATAGGACATCAAGTTCAAAAGTATGTAGATAAAGGGGCGAGGGAAGAATCATGGTATTACCCATACAACAGTGTTTGGATAATAGATCAAGAAACATTTAGCGTTGCGCTTCCAATGTTCTTTTTGATATTCGGGATGCCATAATCATGCCTCGAGGTAGCGATGATATGGTGTTTCAAGAAAAGGTTGGCTCTGAAGGCCACAAGAATACACAGAGAATAACTTCAGTAATAGCAAAGAAAACAAGGTATGAGCAAAACATAACCAGGTCTGTGTTGGTAGGAATACAAGGAGGTTGTCGATGATATCACAAATCATCGAGGGGCAGGGATGGTATTTCTAGCCATGAATTCAATTGATATCCTGGAAGAGCTCAAAAGGTTGATGATGATCACGACAAATTTCGTCGAGAGATTTCAAGAAGATGTAATCGGTCAGTGATGACATCAAGCAAAAGGAATGCCGAAGCGAAAGGTTATTGGAACCACGGATACGGCACAAGCTCGAAATCAAGTTTGTTGTTCGAGGTGAAATGATAAGATGAGACGAACGACGTAAGCTTCGCTCATCGTCGAAAATTGTGCTTGGGAAAGAAGGACCAGGTAGCACAGTTAAAATTAGCTCGATAGTGATATAGCCGATCGGGCTAGGAATGACTTGAAGGATTGTTAAACCCGTAAGCAATGAAAGTTACTTAAAGTTATCAAATTGGAGTGCGGAATCGATTCACTTACCGGTGTTCTCGAGTGACCAACCACTCAGAACCCGGGGATATTGGAATTGGTGATCAATAATGGTTGATGAAGAACTCATAAAAAGTTAAGTAGTTCCTGTGATTTTCTCGAGATACCAGGGGTAATACTCGAAGGTAATTCAAGATAGAGGTTGGACAGGTGAAATGATTTGCAGAAGACAATTATTTTAACTTGTCCGAGAAATGAAATCAAGGAAAAATATGATCGAAACCACGATCACAAAGGATCAACTCACAGGTACAGATGAACTTATACCAAGGGGAATTATTTTTACGAGCAGCTTCCATGATAAGTTCTACATTGGGTCCATGGGCATGAACACAAAGTTCAAGGTCGACTCCCACTTCTTCAATGAACAACTTCTCATTCACTGCTCTCTGTTTAGAATGTTTAGAGTTTGAAAGTTTAACTGGTGGAATACCAGAAGATATGGCACAAGAAGACTTTTGGGTTCTCTTAGACAGCGAAGGCATAGACACAACCCATAGGGGCATTTTACGGATCTATACCACACGCTTATAGAAGTATCAGACAACATCTCAAAATAGGATATGGATGAAAAGAATTAAATGATACCACATTGTCGAAGGCAATTGTAACAGGGGAAGAACTCACAAGGATAGAAGATGAAGGACATTGTCGGATAATAATCCAACAAAAGATCAGGTGGTTGGCAAAGGATCTGAGGGGAGTATCGGTACTCAACCAGAAGAAGAAGACTGCAAAGGCATCGGTTCATGGAAACATCTGAATAAGCCGAAGCTTTAAATGCGAAGGGTTTACGATTTCAAAATTGGGAATCAGAGGCAGAAGCTATGATAAAAAGATGAGTATGTTGAATAGAATTAGATGGCGAGAACCAGCTCATGTCCAGAATGACGTCAGAGCCGGAAGAATGAATTAATAGGAAACAACTGATGATTGCGAGTATTCGTAGCAGATTGAATCAAGGGGCTCAAAATGGTAATGACAAGAGATGTCAACGGAGATTACTAGACATAGGGAATTAACCATAAGACAAGCAGGCAAGAATTTCAAGAGCAATAGGTTGCAGAGGATTTTCGGGAGATCAAATAGCAATTCAATATGTTCTGGAAAGTACTTGAATAACTGGGGATGGACGGACCCCGTGTAAGTATGAGGATTTATTCGTAGATGTTTTCAGGCGGAAAGGAACTGCAAGGCAGTAGGTTCAGAGAATTTTCGAAATGTCGGATAGTATTTCGATATGTCGGATGAAACCCGAGAGTAACTGAAATGAATATATGAACGATGAGTGTAAGTAGTCATCCATCGGAGTTTATCGGTGGTCAGGAACTGCAAAGAAGTGGGCACAGGGTATCGGGAAACATCGAGGAGTATCTTCAGAGTCTTCTGATGATGACACGCCATCTTCTGGAATGAGGGGGGGCTCTCCGGGAGAAAGTGGTTACGAGAACCTAGTGTTGGAGTTAGCAAAATCTTTAACCCGAATAGAAGAGAGATCGGAGTCCCAGAGTAAAGACGAGGAATAAAAGATCCTAATACCACCCAGTTGGCGACGTGGGCCCGTAAGCCACACAGCCAAGTTAGTAAAACAGTTTTGGACGTCTAGACTCAACTTCGGCCAAGGAATTGGAAAGGAGGGGGGTTCCTACAGGCAGTCGGCTCTGATACCAACCTGTGACGACCCCGGCTTAATCGTGCACTAACCATACATGCAAATACACACGATCAAGCCTAAGGACTCACTTGAAGATATCACAACACAACTCTAAAATATAAATAAAGTATACAAGCTTTATATTACAAGCCAGGGCCTCGAGGGCTCGAATACATAGCTCGATGGCATACAAGTGTCAGATATCTGGGTACAGATATAACAGAGTTACAGATAGGCCTTTAAGAAGGCGGGGCAAAATAAAATATTACGATCGAAAGGCGTAGGCGTCTTGCCTAGGACCCTCCGAATCCTACTCCTGGTCGTCTGTCGGCTCCTCGTAGTAGTACTCGCCGGGAGGGTAGAAGTAGTAGCCGTAGTCGTCGACGGGGGCAGCTATCTCAGGGGCTCCATCATCTGGCGGCGACAATTGGATATGGGGAGAAAAAGAAAGTAAATCAAACGAGAGTACTCATCCGAAGTACTCAGCAAGCAAGGATCTACACTACATATGCAACATTTTCAAAGGAGGGCTGTATATGTGGACTGGGCTGCAGAAATGCCAGAATAGAGAGGAAGGCCTAGTCCTATCGAAGACTAGCATCTTCAAGCATCTTCATCGGTCTTGCAGCATTAGAAGAGTACAGATTAACATAATGTAAAGTAGTAGTAATGTTATCAACCTCGCCCAGAGATCCTTCCTCGACTCCCTGCGAGAAAGCAATCCCAGAGCCATACTATCCATTTCATCTCAAGTCACCAGTTCTAGTTGTACCGATCGGGATACAACTCCGAGTGTCCGTTACCGTAGGACAAGCTATCGATAGATTAGTTCTTCCCTGCAGGGGTGCACCAACTTACCCACCACACTCGCTTAACTCCGGCCGGACACAGTTTTGTTGGTCATGCCCGGCCTCGGCCAAACGATACGCCGCAACCCGACCTAGGCTTAGAAGAGAGGTTAGCATGCCGGACTAAACCTATGCCCCCAGGGGTCTTGGGCCATCGCCCCGAGAACTCCTGCACGTTACGGGGCCACCGAGAGCAGACCTAGCAACCCCTTATACAAGCGCGGTTGCGTTCCCAGTCCAACTCGGCGTGCGCCGCTCCTTACTGACGTCAATTAAGCTTCGGCTGATGTATACGACGCAGAACGCCCATACTATGCCCGCATGATGGTTAGTGCTATCAGGCCTGAGGCCCCTCGGATCAAATATCCAAACCGTTAGTGTGTTGGTAGTGCGGTAATGAGCAGAGACTCACGAAAGATGTGACCCCGTCGCCCCGTCTCGAGGACTTGCGGCAAGGGCTAAGAATACCCGGCCACGCCTCGTGTTCAACTCTCGGGCACCATCCAGGTCAACCCGTCTCCACATCACTTTGCAATTAAGCTCGCGCGGGTACCCCTCAGGGCCGACCCGTCTTTATCCAGAATATGCAGTATCAACAGTAATGTAAAGGCTTCCGTGTGGCTACCATATCAAGAAGGAATCCGAGGCATCACCCTCGTTGGATTTCCATCTGACGTAAACATCAAGGTGAACGGAGGAGGAATCACCCTCGAGGTCCACTCTTGAGGAGTTGCGCGAAGGTATCATTATCGGGGGTGGTGTAGGAGGAATCACCCTCGCTGACCACGGCCGTTTAACTAACCTACAAGGTTATCATCAGAAGTGCTGACGAGGTATCACCCTCGGCACTTGATAGTAACCCAGTAGTGTCGAGCAACTAAGGGGAAGTGATGTGCGGTGCCTGGGCCTGGTCTTCGATCCCGTTGATCGGGTCTTCTGATGATCCAGCGGGGCAGTCGGGGTAAAGTGGGGTCTCTGCTGGGTCTCTACCCAACCTATACTAAACAGTTTAGGATAAGGAGGCAGGTACAATAGCAGGTTACAATAAACAGGCTATGCAGCAGAAATAGGATAACAGCAGCAACAGTAACTTCGAATGCAAGCATAAGAGAGAAGAGAGTGGGCGATATCGGAATGCTCAAAAGGGGGGTGCTTGCCTGGAAGCTCGGCGGTAAGGGTCTGATCGTCAGGAGCGTAGTCGACCTCCGGAGCTGCGTCGGTCTCGGGAGCTACGTCGACGTCGGGGTCTACCGAGAGAGAAGAGGGGGAAGAAACATATAAATACACAGCAAACAATGCAATACAGGGCATGCCATGCCTAGGATGCAGTGTAGGGTTGCCTAAAGATGCATCTAAGTCATTTTAGTCATTTTAGGATTAGCGTGGGATTTATTAACCGGTTAATATGCACTATTCATCTACCGGTTTTGGATGGAAAGTTGCGGGTTCTCCTACGAACGGGTTCCGACATGGAAATAGAGGACACGATCAGATTCGACTTGTCGTTCTGATCAACTTTCATGTAGAAAGTTTTTCGATCCGAGCTACGGTTTATTTTCTACGAATTTATCAAGTTTTAGCTATTTTCTGAATTATTTAAATTAGCAGATATTCCAGAAAAGGCATATGACGTCAGCATGATGCAAGCATGGCGTCAGCGGTCGGCTGACCAGTTGACCAGTCAACTGGGGCCCACCAGTAAGTGATTGGGGCTGCCCAGTCAGCAGTTTGACTAGTCCATGGGCCCACACGTCAGTGTCTGTTAGTGTTAATTAAAACTTATCCATTTAAACAGTACACTGGGCCCACATGTCATTCTCTAGTCTAACTATTAGGACTAATTTTAACAGTGGTTAATTAGAGACGGTGGGGCCCGATGTCAGTGAACTTTAGGCGTCGGGTTAGCGGCTAATGACCTGTCAGGTGGGTCCCACCAGCGCTTAAACGGTGGCGCGCGCGCCGGTGATGACAGAACACGGC
Source organism: Thinopyrum elongatum (assembly GCA_011799875.1). NCBI lineage: Eukaryota > Viridiplantae > Streptophyta > Magnoliopsida > Poales > Poaceae > Thinopyrum > Thinopyrum elongatum. Next base: position 571,217,882 of record CM022298.1, on the reverse strand, counting down.
GGCGATGGCCGGAATTGCAGTACAGAGCGCCGTTGGAGGCGTGGCTAGGCTCGTTGGAGAGCTAGTGCACGAGCGCATCCGATGGGATGAACGGGAGGTTGCGGAGTGACCCGTGGTGACGGCGGTGACGAGCGACGCGGCGGCCGGAGTTCGGCCATTCGTCGAAATGCGGCGGAAGTGGGTTAGGGGGTCAGCTGGGGTTCGAGCCCGACGCTAGATGCGCCCTAAAGCGCGCCAGTGGCGCGGTCGGGTGCTCGGGAGCACGAATGGCTCGCGTGCGGCGGCCATGGCGGTGGCGGAGCGGCAGCTACGAGGAGGCGCATGCTAAAGAGGAGCCGTAGCTCAGGGGGAAGGCAGGAGCGGCGGTGCTCACCGTGTGGACGCACGGAGGTCCCTCGGGGGCTTAGTAGCTGCTGGAGGAGGTGGACCGAGGCGGCGACGTGCAGCGGCCGAAGGGGAAGGAGGCGGCCGATCCGGCGAAGTAGAGGGGTTGATGCCGAACTGGTCCACGCAGAGGAAGTAGGCGTCCACGGAGGAGCTCCTGGAGAGCTCAGAACGGAGAGGGGAGGCCGGTGGCCACGCGGACGAGCCGCGGCGGCGACGGCTCCGTTCGGACCAGAGGAAGCAGAGAAAGAGAGAGGAGAGCTCGAGGGAGGAATGGGGAGAAAAGGGGAGGGGCTAGGGTTTGAGGGGGTGCGGGGGAGCTTATCTATCCGATCCAGGTCGCCGAGGGGGCGACGTCGCATCTGAGCCACGCGCGCGTCGACACGCAGACGGAGGAGGGAGACGGCCGGAGACGGGCTGGGCTGCGCACTGTTTCACTCGAGCCCATTTGCACAGTGCCAAATTAGCCCTTTTTTTATTTTCTATCCTTTGTTTCTTTTATTATTTCTATTCTGCTAATTTTTACGCCACTAATGACTTTTATAAAATGTGTGACTCAGCCCATATAACACAGTGCATTATTCTCTACCACCAAAAAATAGTTTGGGCAAAATATGATTTCATTTGGATTTTTATTAAATGAAAATGGATTAATTGGGTGCTGTTTGTTACTGTTTGAGGTTGTTAGAGTTATTTAACTAATTTCATTAGGGTGGATTACAATTTTATAATTTCCTCTGGATTATTTGCAACATTATGTACATTTTAGTTTGGCTGTTTGGATTAATAATTATTTGACTTGCAATTTAGATTTGAATTTGATTTGAAACAAGTGGCATTTTGACTTAGTAAAATATGATGACATGGCAAGTTAATTAGCTAGAAGACAGGGTTAGGATCTGGGGATGTTACACCTGATCTGGCCGCTGTCCTCCGACCCTGATCGGTGTGCTTCTCTCCTGCGGGTTCCTGGTGGTGCCGGCGTGGCTTGCCGGGACCCGGGCCGGTTGCTGCGGGTGAAGCTTGTGGAGGAGATCCAGATTGGGGGAAACCCCTTGGTCGGCCCCGGCTGGCCGCACCGACGACGACGCTCAAGGGCGCTGCTTTTCTTCTTGGAGACATCGGTCTACGTCTGCTCCTCTACTTCCCCCCCCCCCCCCCCACCTGCCTCTCGGGTGAAAAGCCTAACTCCGATGGGCGGCGGCGGCGTCCTTGACGTCGTGACCTTCCTGAAGGCGTCGCCTTGAGGGCTGAGTGGTGGTGGGCACTGTGTGGGTCCTTGATAGTTGCTGGTGGTGGGCACTGCTTCGAGGGAAACCCTAGGATCTGGTCTTCCAGATCGGACGATGGCGGTACTGCGGTGCCGTTTCTCTCTTGGGAGCATCGTTTGTGGAGTAGCGTTGGATGATAGAGGCAGAAGGTGGAGCGGCTTCGTCTTGCACGGAGCTTTGGTGGAGCTGTCAAGTCATGCTTGGCCGACATTTGCTACGCTGAGTCATGCCTGGTTGGCAGGTGCTACGCATGACAGTCTTCCAGAGTCTTCGCGTCTGGACGGATGAGCGCAGGGCGGTGGCGCCGTTGGGCGCCGTGGTGGCGTCGACGGATGTCCGGACTGGCAAGGATGATGCGGATTTCTCTCCTGAATACGGGTCAGTGGTCCGATGATGATGGCGGCTTTTAAAACGTGTGCATGTTTATGTGCGCTTTAGGTCTGCTGCACCGGCTGTTGGTCCCGATACATTATGTGGATGGATTGACGACGACACTGATTTTAGATATGAGGAGTGAGAGCACTCCATATTATCGAGTTTGTAGGTATGAGTGATGGTTTCGGGTGGATTGATATATATTTTTGTCAGACCTTTATGGAATAATTAATAAATATGGCTGCATGCATCGATTGATGCAGAGGCCAGGGGTTTAACCTCCTTTTCAAAAAAGAAAAAGAAAAAATACCTCCAGGGTTTTGGGAGTGGTGGTGTTTCAACTAAATTGAGAAACAAAACTAAACGGGTCTGGGCCTTCTATAGCTCTAGCTCCGCTGCTGTGTATCTTGTGCCGGAATAAGAAGGCTTACTACACTTAACCGGATCTCTAGGGTTAAGAAAAACCGGGCCTACATTCATTTTTTTATAAAAAATAGGGAGGGCGTCCTGGCTGCATGATTTGCTAATTCTCATCTAGACGAGAATTAACAAAGTCTCATCTTATTTGATTTTACGTGAAGATTCGTGCTGATATTTTCTTTTCTTCTTCTTTTTTGTTTCCTTTTTCTGCTTGATAGAGTCAGTTACAAGAGACTTAATTAATTCTTATTTGGATTTTTTTGAGAATTATTATGTTTTATTTAGATGAAGCCTGGCCACACCTCATCCTCTCCAAATGAAGCCCGCGAAAACAGGTCTCACAGGTTATTCATCAACTCAAGTCTGTAGATAATTGAACTAAACTAAAACTAAAATATGGTCCCAGCAATTGTAATCTGTAAATAGCCAGAACAAGAAACCAGGAGACGGAAGAACTAAAAGCAAACTACGTTTTTGGCATTGCATGCAACAAGAACCGGAGACCATGGAATTTTTAGCCTTCTTTCTAGCTATCGGGCAACTGCACCATCTTTGTTCTTCATCAGCACCTCCGGGCGCCGGCTACCAACATGATGGATCGAGAGTTGAGACAGGAGTCAGGACTCGCAGCATGCGTCGGCCTTTAGGGGCTTAGCTTCATGGAGATGATGGCTTGCAAGAGGCAGCTTCAACGATGCTGTTAGGGTCTACAATTTTCTGCAACTTGATGCGTACACGGCAGTCTCTGGACCTGTGGATGTTGGCTGGCTCTGGAGCTAAAGTAAAGTCTGGAAGCATCAGCGACATTGCTGGAATTTTGGGACGCGCACATTGCATCACACGGTGGAGGATGTAGTCGCGGCTGATGTCGGGCTCGTCATGGACGGATGCGCTGCTTCACGCTTGCGTAGCTGCTAGTTAGTGTTAGAAGGGAGAGAAAGGATTGGTGTAATCGTTCGTTGTATTGCTTGAGCCTCGTGGGCATATATATAGGAGTACATGATTATTTTGGAGTACAAGTCAAGGTAGAATAAATTCTACGCTATCCTACTTTTCCTAAATAACCCTTATACTCAACACCCCCCCGCAGTTACAACGGTAGTGACGCAGACGGTGAGACTGGAGAAGAATCCGAAGACAAGCCGACGGACACCCCCCTCCCAGTCGTAACGGTCGACGCATCGCGGAAGTCGTGGCTGGAGTGGAAACCGACGAGGTTGCTCAAGTAAGGCGGTAGCCCTTTGTGCCGTTTGTCGAGGTAGCCGAGAGCGTAGGTGGTGTAGCCGTAGTCGAGGTAGCCGTGCGAGGGACGCCGTGGTCGATGTCGAGTCGGGGTGGCCGGTGTCGAGGTAGTCGCCGTGGACCGGGAAGAAGAGTGGCGGTGGCGGCCTGAGGAGGAGGCGGCGGCAGCTAGGTCAGAAGTGTGGCGACGGTGCTCGAAGTAGGCGAGGAAGAACCCGACAGCGTGACGAAGACCGGCGCGGACGGTGACGTTCCTGCACCAAGAGAGGCAGCGCGGCGCATATCACGTGGAAGTCGACGCGCGGGGATGGCGATGGACCGCGGGACGCAGCGCTACAGCCCGAAGGGGCGACGCAATGGCGGCGGGCAGGTCGGGGCGACGGCGGGGAAGACCTCATGGTGGTTGCAGGGATCGCGTGCCACGCTCGCTACGGCCCGGCGGGGCGACGCAGCGGCATCGCGAGGGTCGGTGCAGCCTCGGGGACGACCTGGAGCGGACGGCCTCGGTGCGGCGGTTGACCGCGGGCCGCGGCAATACGGCCCGAAGGGGCGACGCAGCGGCAGCGCGCGAGGTGGTGCAACCACGGGGACGGCCTCAGGGTGGCGGCGGAGACCACGTGCCGCGGCGCTACGGCCCGAGGGGGCGATGCAGCGGCGGCGCGGACGGTGCAGCCACGGGGGAGAACCACGGGGCGGCGGCGCTGCGGCCCGACGGGGCGACACAGCGGCAGCCCGTTGCTCGATCGGTGGAGGGGCGCGCTGAACTCGGGGACAGGGTGGTGACGCCCGGCGTAGAGCGACGGCCGGGTAGAGGCGCGAACGACGGCCGTGCCGGGCCGCCGCGACGCGCGATGCCGTCGGGTCGGAGAAGAGGCCGAGTGTCGCGCCGGTGTTGGAGTAGGGTGGCGACGGGGTCGACGGCGGCGGGCGACGCAAACCGATCAAGCATAGATCGAAAAACCAAAAAAAAAAAACACCGATCAAGGTGACCGGTGGGAGAGAGAAAAACCCGGATCAAGAGATCGGGAAAAGGACTCTCTAGGGCAGCCAGTCAACACAACCTCTGATACCATATTAGAAGGAAGAGAGATGATTGGTGTAATCATTCGTTGTATTGCTTGAGCCTCGTGGGCATATATAAGAGTACATGATCATCTTAAAGTACAAGTCAAAGTAGAATAAATCCTACGCTATCCTCCGTTTCTAGATAACCCTTATACTCAACAGTTAGACCGTCCCTCCAGCTGGACCCTGGCTGCCGGCTGGGCTAGCCTTTCCTCGTACTCTTGCGCGAAAGCATGAGGAGGACGAAGCGTGGCGCGAGCGGCTGCGGGCGTCCGTCCGTCCGTGGGGTCGAACGCGCTTGATCGTCTATCGCGTCCATGGGGCAGCGACATTAGCGGCGAACGCGGACCGCTTGGATCCTGCTCTCGGAAGCGGCAACGACACGCGGGTCAATTCGTCCGTTTGGGGTTGGGCTGACCTGGATCAGGGCGAACGTCCGCCTGCCAACAAAAAAGCCGCAACGTACCTTGAACTAGCTAGTTCACGTGTGCATATGTGTGCTTCGCGTGCATGGCCGTGTAGGTATGCGATGACGGAAACCGATGTGCATGCCTGTGTGCATGATGAGAGGCTGCATGGCATATGATGTGCAATTGTGCATGCTTGTGTGGAAGCCAACTTTGATGGAAGCTGAGCTGCTGCTGCATGGCGGAAGCTGCTGATGACGGAAGCTGCGCGGTGATGGCGGAAGCCGGACAATTTTGTTAAGTTAAACAGATGCGGACATTTGAGGTATATAGCTAGGGTTCAAAGACCAGCTCCCGTATACTGGTCTGGACACCAGTTCATATTAGTTGGCGGACAAATACCGTGTCCATTTTAAAAGTTCGCGTTGGAGATGCACTAAGCTGATCGAAACTGAGAATGCTAAAGACCCTTCAGTATAAGAATGAAACTAGTGTATATTCCTTTTTATGTGTGAGGAAGAGAGAGAGAGAGAGAGACACGCAACGATTCATGGCAAGCTCTGGTATATGTATGGGCAGCTGCAAGCCAATAGCTAACTTTTCTGCGCGTCATATTAAATTTCTTGTAAAGTGTGAGCGGAATGGTCGAAGCTCTTGTCATGGATGTATGCGCACCCCTCTTCTTCATTGGCACGACTCCGAAAATATCATGCCATTTAGTAGCAAGTCAAAAATATCAACTGCCTATGTGTTTGAGTTTGACAACGAAAATGCCCACAAATTGCACATGCAGTAAACATCTCAGCGCAGCAAATTTGAATAGGATGTGGGTGCAAAATCCCTGGTACTACAGCATAACAGCAACATGAAGGCATTCCACGGAAAGTGACGAGATCGAGTACGACCCCGATGCCTCAAAAGTGGGTCCCGCGTTCATACATAGGCCTTCCCGTCGGATCTCCTTCTCTCTCAGCTGGCCTATAAGTACTTTTGTCCTCAAGGAATATCACAGACCCATAAACAAACTTGCCACTGGCACCGAGTAGCACTTCTCTACCGTGCCACCTCTCTTAATTTCTCACGATTCTCATCGATTGAAAGGCGAACCGTAAGCACCATGGAGTTCGCCGGAGAAGCCGACGACTTCGCTCTCGACCTCATCCGCGAGCACCTCCTCGGCGGCGACGGCTGTGTCCTGGCGGCGGCTAACAATGAGCAGGGCCCTTTTTGCGACGACGTCACCTTCCCCGTGCTGCCACCTTCTGCGGCCGAACCGCAAGCGTACCAGCAGCCCATGTTCTTCCCGAAGCAGGGGCAGCAGCAGGAGCAGATGCAAGGTTACACGGACCTGACGCACCAGTACATGAACTCATATCCGGCTGCCCCGGCGGTGTTCCGGGCGACGGAGCCGGTGATGATACAGTTCGGCAGCCAGCCGTCTCCTGTGAGGGCGCTGTCGTCCACGCTGACCATCTCGGTGCCGCCCCAGGGCACGTTCGGGTGGGCGGGTACAGCTGCCGCTGCAGCGCCAGCGCCAGCACCGGTCGAGGACTTCCGCAAGTACCGTGGCGTCCGGCAGCGGCCATGGGGCAAGTACGCGGCTGAGATCCGCGACCCAAAGCGCCGGGGCTCTCGCGTGTGGCTCGGCACCTACGACACCTCCGTGGAGGCCGCGCGTGCCTACGACCGCGCTGCCTTCCGGATGCGCGGCGCCAAGGCCATTCTTAACTTTCCAAACGAGGTCGGCACCCGCGGCGCCGAGCTGTGGGCGCCGCCGCCTGCTGGTCCGGCGTCCCAGACCGCCAGCGCGACGAACAAACGAAAGAGATCACAGGACGAGGACGCTGACGTCGAGGTGACCGGGGTGGTCATAAACAAGGCCGTGAAGGCTCAGGCGCCGTCGCCGTCGTCGGCCCGGGTGTCGTGGGACACGCCCTCGTCCGTGTCGCGGGGGACAGCGTCTTCGACGGTGACGTCGGTGGCCACGACGCCGGAGGGAGGGTTTCCTCCGACGCCGTCGAGCTCGGGCTGGGAGCAGTGCTGGGAGGCGCTGATGGGAGGCATGCCGTTGCTGTCGCCCCTGTCGCCACACCCGGCGTTGGGTTTCCCGCAGCTTAGTGTTAGTTAATTAAAGGATGGTTCATTAAGCGATACAGTAGAATGTTTCCTGTGTTTGTAAGAAAAACAGAGTAGGCACTCATACCACTATAGGCGCCCACACACACTTGTTGAAGACTAGATTTATAATTGAACAAAGTTACTACATGCGTCTTGCTATCCATGAAAATGTTGTCAAGCTAGTGTTTGATCTCTATTACATCAGTGCAACAACCACCGTGATAACTATTCAACCGTTGATGTTCATCGGTTCAAATTGGACAGTCGGCTTTTCTTCTCGATCGATGTTCCACGAACAAGATTCTCTTTCATTTTCCGTAATGTTATCAGGTTGACGTTCGCTGGGGAGGGAATGACAAAGAACGTTGTTTGCTGGCAGTTTTAGTTGCGATGCGAGATTAAACGATGACAGTTTCTGCTTGTTGTTGCTGATAATTTCCTTCCTCCCAAAAACTGTCATACTCTTGTGAAGAAAACTGTGAACCCCCGAACACCTAAAACTACCATTAAAATGTTCGCAAATGCCACTCTCCCCCAGCGGACGTTTGCCAGATAAGAGGATCCTTCCCTTTTTGTATTAAATGAAGAACATGATCCTTTATGTTTTGTAGTTTGTACCGCAGAATTTTGCTAGATACTACTTCAAAACAAGCAATTTCAAAACAGTGGACAAGATGTAGTATCATAGTAGTAGATAAACTATGATAAGTACATACATCTTACTTTTTTATTCTGCTTCAATTATCTTATATTTGCTTTTACATTTTCGTTTACGTTTCTCTTTTTCCTCACTTTTTATTTATTTTCCAACTTAATTTTATTGTTTCTTTCTTTTCTTGCTTTTATCTATAAGTTTATGTGTTTGGTTGAAAGATAGTTCTTAGATTCCTTGTATAAAAATGTCCATCCTACAGTTTGTATCGTTCAGTAATATAGGTATCAATGGTATTTTTTTGTTTTGCCAGAAGGCTATATACATAAATTGTCCAAACCTTGCAAGACTATTCTTACAAAGCAAAAAATAAATCACTTGTACTTGGGTATATTGGCGTCGTCTTCTTTCTATAGCACTCGTCGTGAGCCAAGATCGATGCCACCTCTCTGATCCAGAGTAAAATTGTTGACGCAGCGGTCCGAAAGCCGTTGATGGTAGGCAGAGAAAATTCAGCGGCAGCGAACTAAGGATCAGATCGCCGCCCGAAGAAGAAAATGAAGGGGCTAGACAACTATCCTATATCCACCCAGCCTGAATTGGGGATGACTTGCCTCACTATCTTCTCGACGAAGATGAAGTTGGCCATGCATCACTGAACATAGAAGAAGATAGAAGTCCAAAACACTTACCGCCGCCAACCACTCCACCAGACGACACCGTCCAAGATCACCTGTATGAAATGTAGACAACAACATAACCCAAGATATGGCCCTCACCGGAGCTCCACACACCTTACAGCAACGTCGGTGAGCATCGCTAGAACGAGGACATGATAGAGAGAACTTATCACACGCCACCATTGTTGCCTTGTGAAAGCACAAGTGCTTCCTGGGTGATTTTGGTAATTAATGTCAACATATCTTTTGTTGGACTAATAGTTTTATCTAGCATATTTCAGACAAGTTCAACAGTGGCGTGGCAAGGACAAGAGGATGTGGAACCCTTCAAAATGCTAAGGAGGGCAAAAGCTCAAGACTCTTCATTTCTATTTTAGTGATCACATTGAGTCCATAGGAAAGCCAATAATATTAAAAGGGGATGATGTGTTGCATAATGGTCTACTTGCTCGAGTGCTTAGTGATATTGCTCCAAAACCCTCAACCACTTTCTCTATCCAAATATGTCCAAACCCACATTCCAAACTCGGCCCCATCGATACTTCCTATCCGAAGCCACCGAGTTCATGTTGACATAGCCACTGCCAGAAACCCTAACAATTCGGTCACACCGATACGGATCTCGGTCTCATCGAGATGGCCTTGCCAGCGCTCTATGACTTGTTGCATTCACTTCGGTTCCACCGAGATGTTGCAATCGGTCGCACCGAGTTGGCTTGACAGATTCTCTGTTGCTCATTGCTTCACTTCAGTCCCACCAAGTTGATGCAATCGGCACCACTGAGATGAAGTTTGCCATAAGCCCTAGCACATCGGTCCCACCAAGATTCCTAACATTCATATTTTTGTATTGATCGGTGCCACCGAGTTTCATAATCGGTGCCACCGAGATGGGCCAAAAGTGTGTAACGGTTGGATTTTGTGTGGAGGCTATATATACCCCTCCACCCCCTCTTCATAAGTAAAGAGAGCCATCAGAACGTGCCTACACTTCCACCATCCATTTTCTAAGAGAGAACCACCTAATCATGTGTTGAGATCAAGAGATTCCATTCCTACCATTTGAATCTTGATTTCTAGCATTCTCCAAGTTGCTTTCCACTCAAATCCTTCTTCCACCATAACCAAATCTGTGAGTGAGAGTTGAGTGTTGGGGAGACTATCATTTGAAGCACAAGAGCAAGGAGTTCATCATCAACACACCGTGTATTACCTTTTGGAGAGTGGTGTCTCCTAGATTGGTTAGGTGTCGCTTGGGAGCCTCCGACAATATGTGGAGTTGAACCAAGAAGTTTGTAAGGGCAAGAAGATTGCCTACTTCGTGAATATCTACCAGAGTGAGACAAGTCCTTCATGGGCGATAGCCATGGTGGGATAGACAAGGTTGCTTCTTTGTGGACCCTTCGTGGGCGGAGCCCTCCGTGGACTCGCGCAACCGTTACTCTTCGTGGGTTGAAGTCTCCATCAACATGGACGTATGATAGCACCACCTATCAGAACCACGCCAAAAATTCTCCGCGTCTCCATTGCGTTTGCACACTCCAATCCCATCCCTTTACATTCTTGAAAATTGCATGCTTTACTCTTTCCGCTGCTCTTACTCTTGCCATGCTTGCTTGAGATGTATTGTGTGCTCATTAACTTGTGTTAAACTGCACCTTAACTTGAAGAAACTAAAAACTCCCACTTTTACTTGTTAAGGGTCTAATCACCCCCCTCTAGACCCCTCTTCTCGATCCTTTCAATTGGTATCAGAGCATTGGTCTCTATTGCTTTGGTTTAATCACCATTGGAGGAAGATGGATGAGTCTACGTTCGGGAGTATTAGACATAGAGTGCCTATTCTTGATGGGGAGTTTTATGGTTCTTGGAAAAATGAGATGCTTGAGATTTTCAATGTATATAATTTGGACAAGTATATTCTTAGCCCTTATGTGCCTCCCATTTAACCTTTGCATCTTACCCCCGATGAGTATCTTGACATGGTTCGCAATCTTAGAACTATCAATCTTATCATTAGAAGATTGCCTAGAAATGTGCTTGTTTGCTTACCAACCTTTGAATGCGCATACACTATATGGAATTATCTTGAGGAATGATTTCCAAATTACTCTTTGAAAAATCTCAATGAAATTCTTCAAAAGACCATTGCTTTTCATAAGATGAAGCCTAGTGATCCCAAGTTTGATGAATGCTTATTTGAGCTTCGTGATCTTATGCATGCCAAGGGTGATGTTGGAATCATTAGTTGCATCATCACGGAGACAAATAGAATTCATAAAGTGAACATTGTCATGGTCATAAATCGAATGAGTCACTTGATCTAGGTGATGATCACACGCATGACAATGGTGATGGCATTAAGCATGGTTATTATGATGAAGACGAAGAAAGTGATATTGATTATGAGGAGACTATGAGAAATCTTAGTCTCATGGCTAATCTTCGTGATTATATGGCCGGAGGAAAAGAGTGGATTCTTGATAGTGGATGTACCGATCACACGACCGGAGATAAAGACATGTTCCGTGAGCTTGGCAAAAACGATGGTCCACGCAAGTATGTTACTTTTGGAGACAACTCCAAGGGTAAGGTACTTGGCCTTGGTAAGGTGGCCATATCCAATGATAGCTCCATTCAAAATGTTATGCTTGTTGAATCTCTTGGTTATAATCTTCTTTCGTATCTAGACTTGCCGACTTTGGTTTCAATGTCTTATTTACCGAAGTAGATTGCCAAGTGTTTCGTAGAGATAATCATCATATGGTCTTTACCGGCATTCATAGATGTGATCTATACATTGTTGACTTCACTAAGATAGCCCAACCTCGTACTTATTTAATTGCTAAATCTTCTAAAGGATGGTTATGGCATATAAGGTTAGGTCATGTTGGCATGTGAAATCTTGATAAGCTTATTAAAGGTGATCATATCCTTGGTGTTAAAGATGTTATATTTGACAAGGATAGACTTTGTAGTGCTTGTCAAGCAGGAAAACAAGTTGGAGGAAGTCATCCCGTGAAGAACATCATGACCATGAGAAGACCACTTGAGCTACTTCACATGGATCTTTTCGGTCCCAACGCTTATTAGAGCCTTGGTGGTAACTCTTTCGGTTTGGTCATTGTTGATGATTTTTCCAGATAACAAATCGCAGGTCCAAAAGATCTTCGAGAACTTCGCTAGGAAGGCCCAAAATCAATTTGAAGTGAAGATCAAGAAGGTTCGAAGTGATAACAGAATGGAGTTCAAGAACGCCAATGTGGATACCTTTCTTGACGAAGAAGGGATTTCACATGAGTTCTCGGCTACGTACACACCTCAACAAAATAGAGTTGTTCACTGGTACAACGAGGTGATATACAAACAGTTTTTAACCCCTTTTCGCGATGGCATTCTGAACCGTCGCCGAGTGAGTGTGTGCGATAGGGGGGTCCTTCCCACACGACCCAGAAACCGTCGAGGATAGGCCCTCCTGGCACACATGCTTGGCAAAATGAGGTCGTGTGCGACGGGCGAGCGATCAAATACGATTATACGTACAGTTGTGCTAAAACAATACAATTATACAGGCCAAATCATTTCCGGTCATAAGTACATCCCACACAGTCAGTCCTAGCTAAACGTTTCCATTTGTATGTACATTTCACACAATCAATCCAAGGAATACATTTTCGTTAGTATGTACATCCCACACAGTTAATCCAAGAAGTATGTTTCCGTTCGTATATACATCCCACACAGTCACTCCAAGGAAAACGTTTCCGTTCGCAGGTACATCACACACAATTTTCCCCATTAAATCGTTTGTGATAGCGTTGCCATTGTAGACGATATTAACAATTTTATCCTTTGCGTTATTGAATGCATCACACACGGTGCGTAGAAGAAACTGTGTGGCATAGGCTGTCCACCACACACACTTTTTATGTGGTAAACGTTTGCGCAAGGTGGCCTAACGCAAACAGTTTTCAAGAGGATATCGTGTGTGATTGTTCATTGACCCAACACGGTTTATTCCTAGAAACTGTGAGCGTTGCCTGAGGTCATCGCCCACGGTATTTTCTCAATAACCGTTTGCAATAGAAAAACCCAATTAGCAGGTTAATTGGTCATTAGCAGGCTAATTGTCCTATTATTAATAATCCATTTATTAATCTAATTGACATTTTGTATTAAGCACACAATATATTTCATTTTCATATGAAGGAAGCAGGATTTCATAATTGAAATACATCAGAGTACAACATCATATAGCTTCAGCACTCAGCTACCCCATTACACAACTGCGCCAGCACCAAGTTTCACATGCAAGATCTATAACCTTTCTAAATTAGCATCATAGACGGTACATAGACAGATGAATCTCATCTGGAAAACTGCTGAAGAGGAAGGCGAATATTGAGCCTTCATTGGCGTTGAAGGTCTTTGCAACTTGAGGCCAGTGACTGTGGATGATTGACCATCCATCCTTCGTCCTCTTCAGGAACACTTCCATATTGAACCATGGGTGTTGTATGAATACCTTCCTCGCCTCCTGACTATACAGGTGGTTTGAGAGGTAATCATCAGTGAACTGCTTTGGAAATGCCTGAAAATAAGGATGTGCATAAATATCTTCTCTATATTGGAAATGGGGCAAAGGAATAAAAAATGCAAGGTATAATAGCAAGTACCATCCTGTAGTGAACTGATGTCTTCTTCATTGTGCAGACAAAGATCTTGTTGTTTTTTGTCGCTAATTTCTTTATCCTAACAATCTTTCTGAGTTTCTTGACTTGACTGATATTCATGGACAACTCATTTCCCCATATGCAAAAAGGGTCGAACAGTGGGTCAAAACATCTGACAACAGGACCTACATGTGCAAGACCAAATTGTTAAAAACCTGTATATTAGAATGGTTCCTGCAATTGCACAATAATGTGCTATTAGACAAAGGACCATGCATGTGCAAACCTCGATTGTAAACCTCAGTGCTTCCCATTGTTTCCTTGCAACACATATAAAGTAGTTAGTGATCAGGTTAAGTGAGGGCTCGCATGCTATCAATAAAATATGTTGATGAAAAATAAGCACATTACAGATTCATCAGATTAATTCAAGCCACATGGAAAACCCATTTATCCAAACCAAGCATGATTAAGAACTAGGAAATATAGCAATTGTATATGTTTCTCATGTATTAAGTGCATCCAAATTCGATTTATTCCTCACATGCACAACAATACAAAATTCTACCCACGACAATTGGACATCGCATTGGAGAATTGAACCAAGCAATTAACTAAACACCACAACAAATGAACCAAACATTAACTGAGCACCACATTGCACAATATAACATACTCCTAATAGAAGATCAGACAGTTAACCAAAACCAAGCATGCTTAACAACTTGGAAATATAGTAATTGTATTTGTTTCTCATGTATTTAGTACAACCAAATTCGATTTATTTCTCACATGGTAAACAATAACAGAATGCACCCACAACAATTGAACATCGCATTACAGAATTGAACCAAACAGTTAACTAAACACCTGAACAAATGAACCAAACGTTAACTGAGCACCACATTGCACAATTTATAACATACTAGAATATCAGACAGTTAACCAAATCAAGCATGCTTGACAACTTGGAAATGTAGCAATTGTATTTGTTTCTCATGTATTTTGTAAAGATAAATTCGATTTATTTCTCACATGGAAGACAATACAAAATTGCACCCTGAAGAATTGAACATCACATTTGCATAATTGAACCAAACAGTTAACTGAACACGACAACTAATTAACCAAACAATTAATAAGTGAGCACCACATTGCACGACATATAGAACATATACACTATAGCAACATATTGCATGGTAAAAGTAGATAGAACAATTCATTAGAATTTGTTAAGAAAAGGCAGGAGCAGCACATGCAACGGGTAAATCGAGCATGCTTAACCGGCATAGCTAGCAAACTGAACATAGTTCCTTATAGTGAGCTAATAAGACAAGCTACTCCTCATCGTCGGAGATATCGATGATGATTGGCTCCTTGGACATGGAAGAGGGCGAGGCCTCCACATCGTGGGTGCCCTCGTCATAGTGGTGAGTTGCCTAAGCCGCTCCGGGCACCAACCTGTTGGCTCTCGAGTTGAGGTAAGCACGGGCACGCTGAGAAAACACCTCGTAGTCTTCATCGAAGGCACCGACGGTGGCCTCGAGAAAATGCCACGAACTGTCGTTTAAAGCAGCCAACCGCGTCGCGGCATCGGCGCACGAGACGTCGATGGTGGCCTCGATGGCAAGGTGCTCCTCCAAGATCTGGGGGTCGACATGAATGGCAGCCATCACGACCTTATCCGCGCATGCGGCCGCGATTTGCTTCTCCCTTGCCAAATGCTCCTTGAGCTCCTGGCTATACTGCATGCACCATGGCTTAGGGCGGCGCTTATTTGGGGGAGGGGTCGGTGATTTGGGTGGAAGGTGACGCGCCGGCGGTCGGGGCATGTGGGATGTGGAAGGAGGAGAAGGATGGGGGTCGGGTGTGGATTACCAGCCTGGATCGACGAGGCCGAGCAGCGTGAAGGAGGGTCACCGGTGAGGAGGCGGCGCTGCAAGCAAGGAGTGAAGGTTTCAACTTGGAAAGGAAGGCGAAAACAGGGGAAATGTGGCTTTTGATAAGGGAGAGGGGCGGGGAGGTAGATATTGCCACGGAAGCCAAATTTTTTGGATCGGTGCAGCGAAAAAACTGGCGCGCAAAGTGTCATCAGACACGGTCCCTTATTCAGCACTGTGTACGATATGTGAACATCACAAACGATTCATATAGCCTAACCCGTGTGTGATGAGTTTGAATGTGCAAATTTTGGTTCAAATTTCCCTGGTTACAGTGGTCATCCACGTCATTGCATAATTTGGGTACACAAAGGAGACTACAACACACCCACACTTCTTAATCGAGCAAGTTCAGCAATTAAACAGAGCTAGCTGACCTAAACATTACTCTAACAAATTAAAGACCGGCGCTCTCAATTAAACAACAAAGAGTACTACTACGGCTGGTGCTCGTCGATCTCCGCCTCCTCCTCCATGTCCAGATCGCGCCCGACGATCTCCTGGGGAAGGGGCTCCATGGCATCCATCACACCATACTTGGCAAGCATCTCACCATCTGTGTCCGCCATCTCTTTGGAAAAGGCTGCCACGAGCTAGGCGTGGGCGGCCGCGATCTGGGCTTGGACGGGCTCCGTCGTGGCAAGGTATGCCACGAAGGAACGGACGGCTGCTCGAAAGCTCTTGGCGATTGCCAACTCTTCGGCCGTGGGTTCCCGACCATTGTCGGAGAAGCTTCGTTCGATTTGTGCGGTGACCACCACGAGCTGGGCGTGGGCGTCCTCGACATGCTCATGGGCGGCCTCCATCAGGGTTAAGGCCGCCACTGCGGAACGGACAGCTGCTGTGCCGCTCTCGCCAGTTGCTATCCCCGAGGCAGATGTTGCTGTCGCCACCTGAAAAGCAACAACGGCCGTTTGGGCTGCCTTGGCCGCCCGGTCGCAGATTGCGGCCGTGCTCATGCAACTTGTTAGCACGCGCATGTCGCTGTGGCCATGCTATCGTCGGAGTGGGCCGCCGAAGTTGCCCTCACGACGCGGGTCCACGTCCCCATCTTTCACCGGCGACGATTGAATAGTGAAATGATATTTGGGGAGCGAGCTAGTGTGCTTGACACGCCGGCTGTGGATTGTGTGGCACCCCGGCTCAGAGAGACCGGAACACCACAAATTCCAGCCCAGAGATCAAGGAGAAGTCTTCTAGAATATGGCACTGCTTGGCATAGAACAAACCAGCTCTATATTACAACATGGATATGGATACAGGAGTTCTGATATAACAGGGAATTACATCGGCACGGCGACACTACGCCTGCTCAGGTTGCTCTATGCTAGTAGCAGAACAACTCGTAGCAGCGGAACAACGATGACGATGATGGACTCCACTCCGCAGGGACTCTTGCTGGAATTCTTATCCTAGCTCGCAAACTCGGGATCCACGACAAACAAGCAAGCAGACATGGCATGACCAGCAAACTGGCATGACATGCCAGGTCAGTACATTGAATGTACTTGCAAGCTCACAACAACCAAAGCAATCAAGACAAACAATAGCATGGCATTTACAGGTTAAAGCAATGATGAACATGATACCACTAGAACATTATAAGCATTGCATGAACATGATGAACATAACGCATCTAGCATCACATGAAATGAGCATGGCAATGTTACTCATGATATGCACAAGATGATACTAGCATGCAACATACTTAACATGATCCACTTACTCTGTTCGGGGTTACCTCGTAACCACCACATGTATCAACTTACCAGCTTGGGCATCACACGATCATCTCAGGACCAACCAAGCTTGGTATTAACAATACCGTAGTGATCATATGAACACAAGGAGCTTGATCTTTACCCGGGATTACCACATGACACCAGAAATATCAACCAACTTCGGTATCCACAATACCACTGTGATCCTCTCATGATCACATCAAGATCAACCAACTTCTTGCCTCATCGAACCGGGGTTGTTTATTATTCAGGTTATTATTACTTTTGACCCATAGTGTGACCTACTATGAACTGGGCCCATATCCGCGGGCGTGGCTATCGATAGATTTAAACACACTCTGCAGAGGTTAGCACACTGGACCCACACTACGGAACCCAAGGCCTCGTGCTCCCATTCGGGTGGACCAATGGCGTTCCGACAAAACCGATCTACTGCCATGACACTCTCCCAGCCACTCCGACAAACTCCCCTTTGGGCTAAGTCATGGGTAGCCCTGATGTCACCTCATGACATCCAACGGCCACCGTCGTGGCAAAACAAAACAGTCCCAAACGGGGACAATGGTACCATACAACAACGGGCACACAAGGCTTATGGCCACCTACCTCATCAGGGTAGCGTGCGCACATAACCTTCCCTAGTTGGAGGCACCGGCGAGAGGCATGACAATAGACCCAGTTAGGACCCCCCATAAGGCAAGTGTGGCTGACCTTGTCAACTCGATTCGATGGCACTATGACTCAGCCAACAGGTGTTCAAGTTCGATTAAAGTCTGGTTAAACTTGAATGAGGAACAGCTGAGTCATAACAGCATAACATGATGAAATAACAATGCAGATGAGCATGACATCAACATGAGCATGGATGGATAACACAACCATTTAGCACAGTCATCTTAACATCAATAACAATAAAGCAGTTACTCTATCAGATGCAAACGATCATGGCATAACGATGATCCAGAATAGCACAAGTATAGCTAAGCATATCACTAATATGAACATAGTATGACCACTAGCATTGGGAAAATAACTACCAGAAAAGAACATGATAACAATATTAGCAAGTAAGCATGTAACCTACTGGATGAAAATAATCATGGCATAAGAACGAGCATGGATCCATAAGCATATAAAGCATTCACGAAAATATTAACATGCACAACTTATTTAAATATTCAAGTTGAAAACCATGGCTACTGCAAATCCATCATGCTAGTGGCTGTCGTGGCTTGCCTGGAAATGAAGAGGTCACCGGGAAGAAGTGCGGAAGGATCGCGGAAAGAATCACCGGAAATAGTTCTCCCTCGGAGGGGGCTGTTTACGGGCAAGGGAAAAATGGTGATTTTCACAGTGTGAAAACATTATGAAAATGGTGCCAACATGACGGGCTCGACGAGAAGAAAACGTGAGACTTGGATTCACCTGAATCGGAGTTACGGTTGCGGAGATACGAAGGGATGAATGTCAGGGACTAATCTATAAAATAAATATCCACAAACAAGTCCCTGGCGGTTAAACATAAAGCGCACTAGGGAGAAATGCGTTTTCAGAACTGGGAAAGCGCACTTACGGCCGAAGAGTTCCAGAATACACTTTCAGAAAGCGAAGATGCACTCCTAGATTTATGCCTTCACTTATCCACGTCATCTGGACCAGGTCAACGCCTTCTGTGGCTGGCGAGTGGGGTCGCGAGGGAGGCGGGGCCCGCCAGCTGGGTCGTCGTCTTCATCCTCTCGAGCACCCGTGGGGCAGAGGAGGCCGCGCGCTCCGGTGAGGGTTGCCGGTGGCTCCGGCCATCTCCCGCGGTGCTCCGCCTACGGATGAGCTCGTAGGGAAGAGACGCATCCAGGGGGCTGGGTCACGACCGCCGAGAAGGGCCGAGGCGACGGCAGCTTGGACTCCGGCGGGGTGGCCTTTGGTCGAAGTTGGGTCACGGCGCCCTGGTAGTGTAGGTGAGGGGAGGGGCGCCGGGGAGAGGTCTAGGTGGTCGTGGATGCCTCTGGTGGTGGATGGATGGAGGGAGGAGGCTCGGGTCGGCCGAATTTAGCCGGGCACCGGCGGCGGCCATGGTGGCAATGGAGGGCGAGGAGCGCTTCTCCAGCTGGATGGAGTGGTTGGGGAGGGAGCTGGGAGAGTGAGGAGAAGCTTAGTGAGGTCGAGGGCGCTTGGGGCGGGCTTAAATAGCCGGGGCAACACGGTGCCGCATTGGCTGCCGCCGCGGACGCGTGGGCACGCCAGCACACTCGACGAAAGGCGACGGGAAGGTACATGGGAGGGTTCACGAGGCAGAGGAGGCCAAGGGGCACGGGAAGGAAGAGGCCAGGGGCGAACAGAGCCGAAGCGGCCACAGTGCTCTCGTGGGCGCGCTCTGTTCTCGATGGGGACGGCTCTCCGGGGAAGCAAACGAAGGAGGAGAGGGGTCCAGGGCGAAGGCAACGACGAGGAGGAGCTGTTTGACATGGTCGGGCATGCAAACGCGACGAGCAGGGGAGGGGCCCGAGCTAACAGACATGCAGCTCGCGTCCATGGTTGCACCCTGGCCGGCCGACCACGTCTGGGAGATGGACTGGACAACAGAGAGTGCCAAAGTGGAAAGAACCAAAGGCAGGGGCAAAGAAGAGATTTGGGCTTAGCTCCAAACCAGCTGAACAGCAAGGTGTTTGATGCTTTCTGGAGAAGATTGGTCGGGAGGATTAGACTGAGATTTGGCAGGGGGTGATAAACTACTAAGATGAGTGTCTCTGAAAATTTGCAGCTCATTAAGATGAACATAAATGGTACTTGCTGTAGAATGTGCCCCACTGGTCAGAAAGACAAAGCATGAAGTAGCACTCACATGGATGATTGGATTAAGCTGAGATTTGGAGGAGATGAGTTATATAATCACATGAGACTACTGTAAAAGTTTCATACCATTTGGAAATACCAAAATGGTACTTGCTTCACAATGTAGCTCTCTGGACAGAATCTAAGAATTTTTTTTGAGGGAAAATGGGTAGATAAAATGACCCAAAACTTTGTGGAGAGAGTTTATATGGGTGGGAGCATGCCCTGGTAAATGTTCAACAAAAATGAAGCAATATAAAATATAGTTGCTTCACATCCTGAAAATCTGACCAAAAACCAAGATTTGATGCTGAGCTCACATAGAGTGACTACATGAGCCCAAATCTTGAGGAGAGTGATGATTTTATCATATGAAGGACCTTGCAAAATTTCAACTCATTTGGATTACCCTAGTTAGTACTTCCTTCACAAAGGCTTCCCTCAGATAGGAACTTTGGAAATTTCTGAGGAAGGTTCACAAGGCAAATTGAGTTGAATTTTGTCATGTGGCCATGATATGGACAGGAAAAGGTGTCCAAAAAGTTTGGGGTCAATCAAGCAATGATAAATGACACTTCCTTCTCAAAAAGCCACTTAGGGCAGAATGAGAAAAGGAATATTTGTGAATTATCTTTGATGATGCCAAGGAAGGGTTTTTACATATCGGTGTAGGATATGACCCAAACAATTTATGAGAATTATTTGGGAATTTTGGGAGTGACAGAAATATAGGTTGTTTCACAACCTAGGGCTAAAAGGATTATTCCTTTAATAGAAAAAGGAATATGCTCAATAAAAAGAATATTGGGATTGGGCTAAGATGGGAAATGACATGATATAGGGATGGTTTAGATGATGACAAGCCACTTGTGAGACTTGAGAAGAGTTGGTCTTCCCAGGTTTCAGGACCACAGGGCCATAGAAAAGCAATTCAAATAAAAATTTAAATAAATTCAAAAGAAAAAGAAAGGGCGAAAATCCAGGGTGTCACAAACCTTCCCCCCTTAAAGAAATCTCGTCCTCGAGATTTGGTTGCTCAGGGAACAAATATGAATATACCTGACTTAAGGAAACCGTTTCCAACTCGGGTATCCTTTTCCTTATATGATGTTCCCGTTGAATTTCATGACTAGACTGTCTTGCTCTGGGGTGGTTTGCTTCACTGTATCCATATTCTGACAGGCCTTACCTCATATGTCACATTGATTCCCATTTCTTTTATATTTGCCGGCTTAACGGGTGCGGTAGATTATTATGACTGCAATATATGCCCGTCTCACAAGTCCGAGAGTTGTTTCTAATGGAGGTGTCACACTGACCTTCCATGGAGTTGTGAACAACTTTCTTGGTGGACACCAAATATCTTACTCCTTGCAGTAGGTTGCTCAAGTAGCTGTATATCCCTCTGGGTTCAACACAGTGTTGTGAATCATACTGTTCTCCTGGTGGAATCTGACTTATCTTGACTGACTCCACTGCTCGAGTATCAGATCCGTGCCAAATATTTGACTGTCACCTGTCGTGTCCCGCATAAAAGGGGGCACAACCTTATAATGATAGTATCCACTGACTTGACTGGCGGTGGTTTTGGCAGAAGAATCTTGTTCATGGCAGACTATCCTTTAACTGATTCCCATATACAAGGGCACATGCTTCGAGATTATTGTTCAACATTCTGATTACTCATCCTGTCGGTATATCCATGTGAATCATGCAACAATTATCATACCTTTATTCTCATCTTCTGAAATGGTAACATCGTTTAAATGACAGGTTCATCGTATTCAAGTTTTAACCATAGGAAAAATGATCATCTGAACCCAGGTTCATAGGTACTTGTACAGAGCTCACTGTTGTCGTCAATCTTCATAGTCCTTTGTCACACTGAGGTGTATAACTGGCTTCCTTCTTTTAACAATACTCATGAGGTTGTCAGACTCTATTTACATCATCGTTCGAGTGACTTTGCAAAACTTTGGTTGTATGCTCACAATGAAAGCATGTGTAGCTGAGCATTTGGTTTCTGAGGGAGACACTTGTGTCCAGACTGGCTCGTGTTCCTGACCAAACTGTTGTGGATCTGATTTTTGAGATGCACTGCCATATGCTGTCAACTTGATGTGTAATATCTTGTACCAGTGCTATACCGAGGAAGCTTGTGCTGAAAGCCATCGCGCTGAGGAAGACTGAATAGCTTGTGCTTGAAGCTTTCATCGGGGCAGCTTGTTGAGGAAGACTAGGTACCGTACTTCAGAAGCTTCCCCCCTTAGTGACTTGCTAGGGAAGACTCGATATCTTATGCCGGAAGCTTTTGCGGTGGCTTACCGAGGAAGGCGGAGTATCTTGTGCTGGAAGTCATCCACATATCATATCGAGGAAGACTGAGGAGACTTGCGTTGTAAGCTTCTCTGGTAGCTTGCGAGGGAAGACTGGGTTGCTTACACCGGAAGCTTCTTA
Organism: Thinopyrum elongatum; assembly: GCA_011799875.1. Lineage (NCBI taxonomy): Eukaryota > Viridiplantae > Streptophyta > Magnoliopsida > Poales > Poaceae > Thinopyrum > Thinopyrum elongatum. The sequence goes on along the minus strand of CM022298.1, from coordinate 571,195,627 downwards.
CTGTGGTATGCTGACTGAATGCCATATATATACCCTTTAATATTTCTGATGTCGATTACTCACTTGAAAAAGGCTGTTCGACTATCCTTCTTGCTGAGCACTGAATTCATAGTACATTCTGGCAGGTTTCCAGTGTATAGCATGGTTCAAATCTTAGTCATAGCAGAATCAACCTTGCATATGAACCATACCTTTGACTGATAATATACTGTTGGTCTTGCGCACCACTTGTCTTCCAGATGATTTAATCATACTGATGTGAAGATTGCACTATTTATGTAAGCTGGATGTTGGTAACCATGCCATTGTATCATTTCCATTCGGACCAGATATTCCCAAATTAATGCAGTCGACTAAGAATTCCATAATGTTGCTGAGCTTCCAATTATTCGTCTCCTTACTGATTCTTCGAGTCCGGTGTCTGTTGATGAGCAACTTTAATAAGGGGAAAATAAGGTAACACCGGGGGCCCAAAGAAATAAACAAAAGGAACGAATGGAACAAAAGTACACAAGGCAATCAAGATTATATACAAGCAATATCATATTCAAAAAACATCACATATTACTACTACTCACAACAATAATATGCATGCATACTTAAGCACACATATCTCACGAAAACTCCGGTATTACGGTCTAATATGCTGTGGCGGTGTGCATGAAAGTGAATCCAAGTGTGGAAGGAGTTGGTGTAAACAAGGTTACACCAAGCGCTGGCTTAACACCGGTCGCATCTGGGCGGACACGGAGGTGAGGACGGACTTAGTGATTATGTAGCGGAACACGAAGGTTACGACCACATCATCATCAAGCGGACGGGCGAAAAATCGTACACGTCCAAAGAATGGGGTGACAGGGTAGGATAGTGGTGGAGAAGCAAGGCCTGCTGGCATTGCCCTTTTTTGATAGCTAAGATCAGTAAGGGTTACCAAAGCGGCGGGATGGAGGGCAAGATCTGGGGTAGAAACATGTCTAACACCGAAATGATGGGGGTGGCTGACGGAAATATATGGATGGAATACCTGCAAGTGGTGTCTGGAACACTTGGTACCTCGGCATCACTCCGCTGGGACAGAGATGACGCCGAACACCGAAGAGCAGGTATGTAAAACTGGAGGGGTGCAGGTAGTGGATCGAAACCGATGCCACCTACACTGACAAGATTAACCGTTAGTGAACATATAATAAGTCTATATGCATGCTATGCAGCAAACAAATGCAACAACCAAATGCAGCAGACTGCCAAGACTCTATACTACCGTTTTCTAATGCTCGCGCAGACTAGGGCGTTCTACAACCAGACCTGGATCTGATACCAAGCCTTGTGGCACCCCGGCTCAGAGAGACCGGAACACCCCGTATTCCAGCCCAGAGATCGAGGAGAAGTCTTCTGGAATACGGCACTGCTTGCCATAGAACAAATCAGCTCTATATATCAACATGGATATGGATACAAGAGTTCCGATATAACAGGGAATTACATCGGCATGGCGACACTACGCCTGCTCAGGTTGCTCTATGCTAGCAGCAGAACAACTCGTAGCGGCGGAACAACAATGACGACGATGGACTCCACTCCGCAGGGACTCTGGCTGGAACGCTTATCCTAGCTCGCAAACTCGGGATCCACGACAAACAAGCAATCAAACAAGGCATGACCTGCAAACTGGCATGACACGCCAGGTCATTACATTGAATGTACTTGCAAGTTCACAACAACCAAAGCAATCAAGACAAACAACAGCATGGCATTTACAGGTTAAAGCAATGATGAACATGATACCACTAGAACGTTATAAGCATTGCATGAACATGATGAACATAACACATCTAGCATCACATGAAATGAGCATGGCAATGTTACTCATGATATGCACAAGATGATACTAGCATGCAACATACTTAACATGATCCACTTACTCTGTTCGGGGTTACCTCGTAACCACCACATGTATCAACTTACCAGCTTGGGCATCACACGATCATCTCAGGACCAACCAAGCTTGGTATTAACAATACCGTAGTGATCAGATGAACACAAGGAGCTTGATCTTTACCCGGGATTACCACGTGACACCAGAAATATCAACCAACTTCGGTATTCACAATACCACTGTGATCCTCTCATGATCACATCAAGATCAACCAACTTCTTGCCTCATCGAACCGGGGTTGTTTATTATTCAGGTTATTATTACTTTTGGCCCATAGTGTGACCTACTATGAACTGGGCCCATATCCGCGGGTGTGGCTATCGATAGATTTAAACACACTCTGCAGAGGTTAGCACACTGGACCCACACTACAGAACCCAAGGCCTCGTGCTCCCATTCGGGTGGACCAATGGCGTTCCGACAAAACCGATCTACTGCCATGACACTCTCCCAGCCACTCCGATAAACTCCCCTTTGGGCTAAGTCATGGGTGGCCCTGATGTCACCTCATGACATCCAACGGCCACCGTCGTGGCAAAACAAAACAGTCCCAAACGGGGACAATGGTACCATACAACAACGGGCACACAAGGCTTATGGCCACCTACCTGATCAGGGTAGCGTGCGCACATAACCTTCCCTAGTTGGAGGCACCGGCGAGAGGCATGACAATAGACCCAGTTAGGACCCCCCATAAGGCAAGTGTGGCTGACCTTGTCAGCTCGATTCGATGGCACTATGACTCAGCCAACAGGTGTTCATGTTCGATTAAAGTACGGTTAAACTTGAATGAGGAACATCTGAGTCATAGTAGCATAACATGATGAAATAACAATGCAGATGAGCATGACATCAACATGAGCATGGATGGATAACACAACCATTCAGCACGTTCATCTTAACATCAATAACAATAAAGCAGTTACTCTATCAGATGCAAACGAATATGGCATAACGATGATCCTGAATAGCACAAGTATAGCTAAGCATATCACTAATATGAACATAGTATGACCACTAGCATTGGGAAAATAACTACCAGAAAAGTACATGATAACAATATTAGCAAGTAAGCATGTAACCAACTGGATGAAAATAATCATGGCATAAGAACGAGCATGGATCATTAAGCATATAAAGCATTCATGAAAATATTAACGTGCACAACTTATTTAAATATTCAAGTTGAAAACCATGGCTACTGCAAATCCATCATGCAAGTGGCTGTCGTGGCTTGCCTGGAAATGAAGAGGTCACCACGAAGAAGTGCGGAAGGACCGCGGAAAGAATCGCCGGAAACAGTTCTCCCTCGGAGGGGGCTGTTTACGGGCAAGGGCAAAATGATCATTTTCACAGTGTGAAAACATTATGAAAATGGTGCCAACATGACAGGCTCGACGAGACGAAAACATGAGACTTGGATTCACATGAATCGGAGTTACGGTTGCGGAGATACGAAGGGATGAATGTCAGGGACTAATCTATAAAATAAATATCCACAAACAAGTCCCTGTCAGTTAAACAGAAAGCGCACTAGGGAGAAATGCGTTTTCAGAACTGGGAAAGCGCACTTACGGCCGATGAGTTCCAGAATACACTATCAGAAAGCGAAAGCGCACTCCTAGTTTTATGCCTTCAGTTATCCACGTCATCTGGACCAGGTCAATGCCTTCTGTGGCTGGCGAGTAGGGTCGCGAGGGAGGCGGGGCCTGCCAGCTGGGTCGTCGTCTTCATCCTCTCGAGCACCTGCGGGGCAGAGGAGGCCGCGCGCTCCGGCGAGGGTTGCCGGCGGCTCCGGCCATCTCCCGCGGCGCTCCGCCTACGGATGAGCTAGTAGGGAAGAGACGCATCCAGGGGGCTGGGTCACGACCGCCGAGAAGGGCCTAGGCGATGGTAGCTTGGACTCCGGCGGGGTGGCCTTCGGTCAAAGTTAGGTATGGTGCCCTGGTAGTGTAGGTGAGGGGAGGGGCGCCGGGGAGAGGTCTAGGTGGTCGTGGAGGCCTCTGGTGGTGGATGGATGGAGGGAGGAGGCTCGGGTCGGCTGAATTTAGCCGGGCACCGGCGGCGGCCATGGTGGCAATGGAGCATGAGGAGCGCTTCTCCAGCTGGATGGATTGGTTGGGGAGGGAGCTGGGAGAGTGAGGAGAAGCTTAGTGAGGTCGAGCGCGTTCGAGGCGGGCTTAAATAGCCGGGGCGACACGGTGCCGCGCTGGCTACCGCTGCGGACGCGTGGCCGGAGCCGTGGACGCGTGGGCACGCCAGCACGCTCGACGGAAGGCGACGGGAAGGAACAAGGGAGGGTTCACAAGGCAGAGGAGGCCAAGGGGCACGGAGAGGAAGAGGCCAAGGGCGAACAGAGCCGAAGCGGCCACAGTGCTCCCATGGGCGCGCTCTGTTCTCGATGGGGACGGCTCGCCGGGGAAGCAAATGGAGGAGGAGAGGGGTCCAGGGCGAAGGCAACGACGAGGGGGAGCTGTTTGACATGGTCGGGCATGCAAACGCGACGAGCAGGGGAGGGGCCCGAGCTAACAGACACGCAGCTCGCGTCCATGGCGTGCCAGAGCGGTGGTCACCGCGTGAACTAGCGCACGCGGTTGCACCCTGGCCGGCCGACCACGTCTGGGAGATGGACTGGACAACAGAGAGTGCCAAAGTGGAAAGAAACAAAGGCAGGGCAAAGAAGAGATTTGGGCTTAGCTCCAAACCAGCTGAACAACAAGGTGTTTGATGCTTTCTGGAGAAGATTGGTCGGGAGGATTAGACCGAGATTTGGCAGGGGGTGATAAACTACTAAGATGAGTGTCTCTGAAAATTTGCAGCTCATTAGGATGAAGATAAATGGTACTTGCTGTAGAATGTGCCCCACTGGTCAGAAAGACAAAGCATGAAGTAGCACTCACATGGATGATTGGATTAAGCTGAGATTAGGAGGAGATGAGTTATATAATCACATGAGACTACTGTAAAAGTTTCATACCATTTGGAAATACCAAAATGGTACTTGCTTCACAATGTAGCTCTCTGGACAGAATCTAAGAAAAAATTTCTAAGGGAAAATGGGTAGATAAAATGATCCAAAACTTTGTCGAGAGAGTTTATATGGGTGGGATCATGCCCTGGTAAATGTTCAACAAAAATGAAGCAATATAAAATATAGTTGCTTCACATCCTGAAAATCTGACCAGAAACCAAGATTTGATGCTGAGCTCACATAGAGTGATTACATGAGCCCAAATCTTGAGGAGAGTGATGATTTTATCATATGAAGGACCTTGCAAAATTTCAACTCATTTGAATTACTCTAATTAGTACTTCCTTCACAAAGGCTTCCCTCAGACAGGAACTTTGGAAATTTGCTGAGGAAGGTTCACAAGGCAAATTGAGTTGAAATTTGTCATGTGGCCATGATATGGACAGGAAAAGGTGTCCAAAAAGTTTGGGGTCAATCAAGCAAAGATAAATGACACTTCCTTCTCAAGAAGCCACTTAGGGCAGAATGAGAAAAGGAATATTTGTGAATTATCTTTGATGATGCCAAGGAAGGGTTTTGACATATCTGTGGAGGATATGACCCAAACAATTTATGAGAATTATTTGGGAATTTTGGGAGTGACATAAATATAGTTTGTTTCACAACCTAGGGCTAAAAGGATTATTCCTTTAACAGAAAAAGGAATATTCCCAATAAAAAGAATATTAGGATTGGGCTAAGATGGGAAATGACATGATATAGGGATGGTTTAGATGATGACAAGCCACTTGTGAGACTCGAGAAGAGATGGTCTTCCCAGGTTTCAGGACCACAGAGCCACCGAAAAGCAATTCAAATCAAAAATTTAAATAAATCCAAAAGAAACAGAAAGGGCCAAAATCCAGGGTGTCACAGACTATAGCCGAGGCACCTTCTCTCCTAAGCCATAGGCCTACTATACTCCGACGGTGCTCCAAGATATTTTGTACTGCATCTCACACGGTTGGTGATAATAAACTGTGTCCGATCTACTTGATTTTTCGTCTTGATTTGAATTACATAATGGGGTCACAGTAGCAAAGGAGGGTGTTTGAATTGCTAGAATTTTTATCTGCAGTGAACATGCAACTATAGGTGTGTCGTCAAAAAAATTGGAATTATTCAGGGTTCGTTTGGACATTTTTATACATTAACTTGGTTTTCTAGGCACTCCAGGTGCACAATTCAAAATTAAACTACATGCACATGCTCCGGTGCACCAAAATGGGTTGTAAAATCATATATGTGTCCATGGGTTGATGCTTATGTCCCATGCAAGAAATGGGGATGAATTTCAAACACCACGGCACCGTGGCTCTCCGGCAAACGTTGAGGTACTTGCTTTTGTAATTCTAGTAAATCCAAAACTCGTCTGAAATTCATGAACCTTGGCACGCTATCATGGAATGGCATCAACATGCTGGGGTAAAAAATATTGTCCCATTTGGGGCAGGTTATGGTATAAGCTTCTCACAAACCAGAGCTTCTCACAAGCAGCCTCATGGTTCCGGTAGGGAAACGTGCCACCTTTGTGGACAAAACGATATTCGTCGCCTCTTCTTGCTTTCAATATTTTTTCTGGTGTCAACATAGAACAACAGGAGTGTCGTGTTAAATTTTGGAATTTTTCGGGATTCGTTTGGACATTTTTATACGTTAACTGATATAGGCATTTATGTGCATAATTCAAAATTAAACTACATGCACATGCTCCAGTGCATAAAAACGGGCTGAAAAATCAAATGTGTGTCCTTGGTTGCAAGCTTAGGCCACATGCAAGAAATGAGAATGAATGTCAAACACCTTGACACTGTCGCTTGGCCGCTAACATTGAGATACATGGTTTTAAAATTTTAGTAAATCGAAAACTCGTCTGAAATTCATGAAACTTGACATGATATGATGGAACGACATCAACATGCCATGGTAAAAATATTGTCCCATTTGGGGCAGGTTTGGGTATAAGCTTCTCGCAAACCAGAGCTTCTCACAACAAGCCTAATGGTTTCGATAGGGAACGTGGGAACGTGCGACCTTTGTGGACGAAACGATATCCGTTGGCTCTTCTTGCTTTCAAAAAATTTCTAGTGTCAACATAGAGCAACAGGAGTGTTGTGTCAATTTCTGGGATTTTTTGGGGTTCGCTTGGACATTTTTATACATTAACTGAGTTTTCTATGCATTTATGTGCATAATTCAAATTTGAACTACATGCACATGCTCCAGTGCATATAAATGGGTTCAAAATTCAAATGTGTGTCCTTGATTGCATGCTTAAGTCCCATGCAAGAAATGAGAATGAATGTCAAACACCTTTCCACCGTCGCTCGGCCGCTAACATTGAGATACATGGTTTTTAAATTCTAGTAAATTGAAAACGCGTCTGAAATTTATGAAACTTGACATGCTATCATGGAACGGCATCAACATACCATGGTAAAATATTGTCCCATTAGGGTCAGGTTGGGGTATAAGCTTCTCACAAACCAGAGCTTCTCACAACAAGCCTCATGGTTACGGTAAGGAACGTTTCACCTTTCTGGACGAAACGATATCCGTTGCCTCTTCTTGATTTGAATTTTTTCTAGTGTCAACATAGAACAACAGGAGTGTTGTGTTAAATTTTGGAATTTTCGGGGTTCCTCTGGACATTTTTATACATCAACTGAGTTTTCTTTGCATTTATGTGCATAATTCAAATTTGAACTACAGGCACATGCTCCAGCGCAGATAAATTGGTTGAAAAATCAAATTTGTGTCCTTGGTTGCATGCTTAGGTCCCATGCAATAAATGGGAATGAATGTCAAACACCTTGGCACCGTCGCTCGGCCGCAAACATTGAGATACATGGTTTTCAAATTCTAGTAAATCCAAAACTCGTCTGAAATTCATGAAACTTGGCATGCTATCATGGAACGGCATCAACATGTTGTGGTAAAAAATTTATCCTATTTGGGGCAGGTTTGGGTATAAGCTTCTCACATACCAGAGCTTCTGACAACAAGCCTCATGGTTTCGGTAGGGAATGTGCCTCCTTGGTGGATGAAACGATATTCGTTTCCTCTTCCTATTTTCAATTTTTTTCCTAGTGGCAACATAGAGCAACAGAACTGTCGTGTTAAAATTTCCAATTTTGGGGTTCGTTTGGACATTTTTATACATTAACTGAGTTTTCTAGGCATTTTATGTGCATAATTCAAATTTGAACTACATGCACATGCTCCAGTGCAGAAAAATGGGTTGACATATCAAATGTGTGTCCTTGGGTGCATGCTTAGGTCCCATGCAAGAAATGGGAATGAATTTCAAACACCAGGGCACTGTTGATTGCTGGCAAAACATTGAGATACTTTGTTTTTAAATTCTAGTAAATCCAAAAACTCGTCTGAAATTCATGAAACTTGGCATGCTATCATGGAATGGCACCCGACATGCTGTGGTATTTTTCGTGTCCATTTTGAGAGAAGGCGCACTCGAATAACAGCCAACAAAGGCATTTTGAAACAAATAGCTGCCACTTTAACATCTCAAATGTTTTGTATAATTTAAATCGTGTGTGTTCTGTTAACCATTCACGTGACGCCACACGTCACTCTTTTAATGGCTAGGAGGTGCCGTCCGAACAGTTGCATGACTGAATGGGAGGCGTGCGAGCGCAGGCTGACCGAGAGGCGTGCAAGCTGTCCTCCAATGCGCAGGCTCATCAGGAAGCCTGCGAGCTGTACGCCACACAGGCTCACTGGGAAGCGAGCCCTTTGACTTCCATGACCGCCCGCCTTGCTCACGTCCTCTTCATTACGCCCAAGCCGCAGTTTAATACGGGCGGCCTTACTGTTCGCCTCCCATTCCCCTCCCACAGACCTCCATCAATGCCATGGCGTAGAAGGATAATCTGCCACTAGTATTCCAGTTTGGTGAAGTCGACTCCGAGCTGGAGGAGATAGAAAATAAGGAGGAATGGAGCCTCATGGACATGGCCCTGGACGAGCTGGCCGCGGAGGTTGCTGCCCCCGCGCCCGCCCCAGCTCCCAACCCCGCGCCCGTGCCAGCGCCCATCCCCGTAGCATTGACGGGGTGGTCACCGAGCACTATCGCAGAGCTGGAAGCCGCGAGCGTCAGCGAGGTCTCCGCGGACCCGCGGGGGCTCGTGTACATGCCAGCGCCAGTGCCCGTGCCTGTGCCCGTGCGCGCCTGTCGGTGTTCTGGGATCGGGGGTACCCAGACCTGCCTGCCTGCGGCCCACGGCGTGGCTCCCCCGATGGCCCTGTATGGCCCAGCTACAACAACGCCAAGAAAAGACCCCCGCGAGGTCCCCCGGCCTCGTGAGGCGGACATCACCAAGACCTCCAAAGGAGCGGCCTCCCCAGGCTGCCTCCCGAGGAGCGGAGATTTCTATGTAGGTACCCATCCTCACGAGGCTGAGATGACGTGAGCAATGATGATGAAGGCCAGGCGGGCGCCAGCGGGCGCAGAGGAGGCAGTTTCCCCTTCGGTGCTAAAGGAGCAAGGACAGACGTAGGTTCCTATGAGTCTCCCAAAGGTTTCCATTCCGGTGCAACAAGAGCAAGACCACGAGCTCGGCAGGACGGATGTCATCGCCGAGCCCACCACTGCGTCACGACAGGAACCTTTGCAAGCAAAGACCACCTTTCATCAGGATTAGATTTACTTCTTGTCCCCTTTCAAATTGGCCATTGTGGGATCCCTTCCCGCCTAAGTTTTGAGGGGAGAGGACCGAGGCCACTATAAATATAGGTTAGCCACCACCATAAAGAGGGATACCGGATCAGATCCATTCCACCCTCACCACCAGAGCCCTCGCGAGGCCGCTCAAACCACTATACTAGTTCATCCTTAGCCTCCTCGTGAGGCCAATCCACCACAAAGCAGGAGTAGGGTTTTACACCGAAAGGTGGCCCGAACCTGGGTAAACTGCCATGTTCGTCTTCTTCCCCGCTCGCGTGAGTTCGACGAGGCTAGGCTATAGGGCGGCAAGCTCGAGACTTGGGTTGGTTGAGATCTTCACACACGCCCTAGAGTTCAAACCTTCTTGGGTATGCGGAGCCCTGAATCCGACATTTGGCGCGCCAGGTAGGGGCGTGTCAAAATCTTCCTTCCATTCTGTCTCCGCTTCGTCTCCGCTTCACCGCTCCCATGGCCGATGCAGGACGAGCCCACGCCGAGCGCCGGGCTGCTCGCTTCGCTTAGACGGCGCCCGTGGGTCACTGTGTCCGTCACCGTTCGGCCTCTCCCACGGCCAACGCTACCACTGACCCTGCCGCTCACGAGCAGCAGGATTCGTCGTTGCCACCCTCCGTGCGGCGCGATGTCCGCACCACCACTCCGTCGCCCACTCCTGCCACGACGTCATCTTCCCACGTCCGCCACGGGCTGGCGAACGCGCAGGCTGCACTGTTCATGGCTTGAGAGCTGCTGTGTTACCGCCCCGCCAACGACTAGCTTGGCTGCATCGCCGAGCTCATCAACGCTGCTGGCGAAGTCCCTGCACCGTCCCGCTCGCTCCGTCCCCCGCCATCCCAGGTGGGTGACATGGCCCCACGGCGTGCCTCCTCCTCCTCCTCTGCGCGGCACTGACCCCGAGCCCAGGTGTGATTCGCAACCGCGCGACCCACCACGTGGGGCGCCGGCGCGAGACGAGGCGAGCTGCCAGGTGGTGCAGCGGCCGCAAGCTGATGCACGCGCGCTCCCATCGCCACCGCGCCAGCACCAAGACCACGTGCCGCCGGAGGCTGTAGCGCGTGGGCGTCAAGACCGAGCTCACCCCGTGCGCGCTGCGCCTGTGAGTGCATCGGGCTGCCGCGCCTTCACCCCGGAGCTGCGCCGCGTCGTCTGGCCCAGCAAGTTCAAGCCAGACCTGCCTCCATGCTAAGACGGCACCCCTGACCCTGCAGAGTTCCTCGAGCTCTACTCGCTGAGCATCGAAGCAGCAAATGGTGATGACAAGGTCATGGCGAACTGGTTCCCCATGGCCCTCAAGGACGGCGCGTGCTCCTGGCTCCTGCACCTCCCGGAGGGATCGATCTCCTCCTGGGATGAGCTCCGCGAGCGTTTCATCGCCAACCATCAGGGCACCCGTGACTGTGCCCCTGTGGTGGGCGACCTGCGGTGCGTGAAGCAGCAGCCGGGCGAGACCCTGCACAAGTACATACAACGCTTCACGAATGTTCGCCTCAAGATACCGAAGGCATCAGACGAAGCCATCATCTCGGCGTTCACTGATGGTGTAGGATTAAAAGTTGGTCTAGAGGGGGGTGATTAGACTACTTGATCAAATAAAAATCTAGCCTTTTCCCAATTTTAGCTGTTGGCAGATTTTAGCAACTAGCACAAGTCAATCAATCAACCTACACATGCAATTCTAAGAGTGTAGCAGCGGAAAGTAAAACATTGCATATGAAGGTAAAGGGAAGGGTTTAGAGAAGGCAAATGCAATGATGACATGGAGATTTTTGGTGTGGTTCCGATAGACGGTGCTATCGTACATCCACGTTGATGGAGACTTCAACCCACGAAGGGTAACGGTTGCGTGAGTTCACGGAGGGCTCCACCCACGAAGGGTCCACGAAGAAGCAACCTTGTCTATCCCACCATGGCCATCACCCACGAAGGACTTGCCTCACTCGGGTAGATCTTCATGAAGTAGGCGATCTCCTTGCCCTTACAAACTTCTTGGTTCAACTCCACAATCTTGTCGGAGGCTCCCAAGCGACACCTAACCAATCTAGGAGACACCACTCTCCAAAAGGTAATAGATGGTGTGTTGATGATGAACTCCTTGCTCTTGTGCTTCAAATGATAGTCTTCCCAACACTCAACCCTCTCTCACAGATTTGGATATGGTGGAAAGATGATTTGAGTGGAAAGCAACTTGGGGAAGGCTAGAGATCAAGATTCTTGTGGTAAGATTGGAATATCTTGGTCTCAACACATGAGTAGGTGGTTCTCTCTCAGAAAATGATTAGTGGAAGTGTAAGCACGTTCTGATGGCTTTCTCACATATGGAGAAGGGGGTGGAGGGGTATATATAGCCTCCACATAAAATCCAAGCGTTACACACATTTGACCCAACTCGGTCAGACCAAATAGAAGAACTCGGTGAGACCGATTCAGTTCAAAATGTGAACGTTAGGAATCTTGGTGGGACTGACTAGAACAACTCGGTGGGACCGATGTGCTAGGGCTAGGGCAAAACCTCATCTCGGTGTAGCCGATTGCGTGAACTCGGTGAGACCAATTTCAGCAAAGAGCAAACAGAGAGTTGGTCAAGCAAACTCGGTGGGACCGATTGCTCATTTCGGTGAGACCAAAATGTTACAAAGGGAAACAGAGAGTTTGCAGGGCCATCTCGGTGTGACCGAGATCTGATCGATGTGACCGAGGTGTTAGGGTTTCTGGCAGTATCTATGTCAAATGAACTCGGTGGCGCTGGATAGATCATTTCGGTGGGGCCGAGTTTGACTTTGGGTTTTGGACATATTTGGAAGCGAGAAAGTGGCTGAGGGTTTTGGAGCAATATCACTAAGCATTTTGAGCAAGTAGACCATTAAGCAACACCTCATCCCCTTTTAATAGTATTGGCTTTCCTATGGACTCAATGTGATCTTGGATCACAAAAATATAAATGAAGAGTCTTGAGCTTTTGCCAATATGTGTCCTTAGCATTTTGAGGGGTCCACATCTCTAGTCCATGCCATTCCAATCATTGAACTTTCTGAAATATTTAACTTGAATGGATGTTAGTTCAATGAGCTATATGTTGTTATGAATTACCAAAACCACCCGGGGATTAGTTGCACTTTCAGATGGCGTTCGGGATGTCAAGATGAAAGAAGAGCTCGCCATCCACGAGGACTTGTGCTCGGCCCTAGAGATGTTCAACCTAGCGAACAAGTGCGCTAGGGCCGAGGAAGGCCGCCTCTTCCTCCTCGATCTTCCGGAGGCCGACCCTGAAGACAAGAAGGCTAAGGCTAAGGAGGCGAAGCGTAAGGGCCCCGCCATGCTCGCGGCCGAGCCCGAGATGAAGCGTGGCTGTGACCACGATGAGCCTCCCAGGGGCAACCGTCCATTTTGCATCTTCCACAACATGCACAGCCACAACACCAATGACTGCCAGGAGCTCAGGGCGCTCCATGACGGGCGCCTTGGCCGCCGCCCGGAGCGCGGCGACCGTGGCTACGGCTGTGGAGGAGGCTGTGGCGGAGGCCACTGGGACAACCACAACCCTCGTCAGGACTGGCGCGACTGGCCTCGTGAGGACTCTTGGCGGGATCAGCCTCGCGACGGCCCCTGGCGAGACCAGCCTCGTGAGGACCGCCCTCAGGGCAATGCCGGCCTCCCTCCGCTGCCACCGCTGCCAAGGAGAAATGATGACAACCGACAGGATGATGGGGCTGGGGGCTTCCAGGAGCCTCAGGCGATCGCCTGCATCCTAGGTGGTGCTCAGGCCCCTGCCTCACATCACATCTTCAAGCAGTTCTCTCGTGAGGGGAACGCGGCCCTCCCGAAGCTTGAGGCCGCGCGTCCCCTCAGGTGGTCGCAAATACGCTGTCACCTTCGACTCCAAGGACCACCTCAAGTGCTCGGCCTCTGCTGGAGCGCTCCCCATGCTCTGCACGCCCACCATCAGCAATGTCCTCGTCACCAAGGCCCTCATCGACGGTGGCGCCGGACTCAACGTTCTTTCTGTCGAGATGTTCGAAACACTTCAGGTGCCCTATGATCAACTCATGCCAACCAAGCCATTCTACGGAGTGACCGATGGCTCCACCATCCCCCTGGGGCAGATACGCCTCCCAGTCACTTTCGGCAAGCGCGACAACTACCACACTGAGCTCATCGACTTCTACGTCGCCCACATCGACCTCCCATACAACGCCATCCTTGGGTATCCAGCCCTCGCCAAGTTCATGGCGGTGACCCACCATGGCTACAACGTCCTCAAAATGCCAGGTTGCAGTGGCATCATCATGGTCGCTTGCGATGAGAAGGACGCAATCTGCTCCCTTGAGTGTGCCTATCAGGCTGCGGCGGTTGAAAACTCTGACGACGAGGGCAGCATCCTGCCTCCTGAGGCCACCCCCAAAAAGAAGAAGTAGCTCCTCCCTAAGAGTCGTCAGGAGGCTGGGACGCCCGCTGGTGGCGCCTCAGGCTCCGCGCCCGCTGCGGGTGCGCCTCTTCCTCCCGCATAGGAAGGCGCGCCCGGCACCTCCCTCGGGACGGGCTCGGCGGCTTCCGTCTGGCGAGCCTCTGACCTAACCAGTGCGACGAGGAAGGTGCTCGGGCACCACTTGGAGGCGTGCCTTAACGCGTGCCCCCACGAGCAAGGAGCAAGGCGCGAGGCGGCAGGAGCGAGGCGGCAGGAGCGAGGTGCCAGGAGCGAGGGAGTTCATCACCAAGGTGATCGAGGAGCTTCATGAGGTGAGGGCCATGCGTGGCAAGCGTCGCCCCGCACCACCTGGTGTGGCTGCGCCCCTTGATGCGGGCGACGAGTTGCGCATCTGTGTCAACATCCCGGGCCTCAACAGGGCCATTTCGCAGGACCTCTTCTGGCTGTCCCGCGTCGGCCAGAGCGGGGGCTACCCCTGCAACTACGTCTGTATGCCGTTTGGCCTGCTGAATGTGGGCGCCTCGTCCCAGTGCCTCGTGCAGCGTGCTATGGCGTCTCACGAGGCCAGGCGCCTGGCGGTCATATCTCAGGAGGTCACGGATCCTCGCGAGTCCCCCGGCCCTCGTGAGCTTCCCAGGCCTCCGGAGCCGCCCAGCTCGTGAGCAGCAATCTCCGCGGCCCGTGTCTTCAGCTACCCCGACGATTCTACAACAATGATTCCAGGTGAATTTTTGGTTTGTTCAGTTGAGGGCGCCCCTCGGGCTGCACTATCCTCAAGCTGTCAGGGCCCGTCCCTGTAGCCTGTATCGTTTTGCGCATGTATCGGAACTGGCTTTGCTTTTTATGAATTTCCAAGTATTTCAACCTGCGTGTCCGGTGCTTCACCACCATGAATGTCGCTGCGCCCTCGCAACCCTGCCTGCGACCGTCTCATGATTAAGGACTGGCATGGCATCTGTGCTCGGGTCCATCCCTGCAACGTTGCTAAATCCAATCGACCGAGCTCTGTCTCGTGGGCCAGCTCCCGTGCACGTCACCTCCCGGGGTCCTTGGTGCATTGTTCTCGCATGAGCTAATCGCGGTTGGATGAGTAAGGGCGCGCGGCACGGTTCATACAACTGCAGATCGGTGCTGCGCTGTCTCGGGAACTGCGCGCCGGGTGTCTTTCCACGGGATTGTTGCATGAGAAGACTGGGCACGACGTCTGTGCTCGGGTCCGTCCCTGCAGCGTCGATAAACCCACGACTGAGCTCTATTTGCCGGGCTGGCCCATTCACGTCACCTCCTGGGGTCCTTGGTGTTCGGCCTTCTCATGCGATAGCCTCCGGAGGTTCATTCGGCGCAGGTCGCCTCCACCACAGGTTTCATAAGCGCGCTCCGCGCCAGAAGATTTAGGCACAACCCGCCTTGAGGTAGGCCCTCGTGAGTCCCGTGCTGGCTCATGGGTGCTCATATACACCTCCTCCAGTTCTGCCGTGCTAGCCACGCGTACGAATAGGGCTGTACACGCCCCGGAGTCTCCCCCCGAGGGAACTCCCACCCTCGCCCAAGTGGAAGCCCCATGCTCCGTGCTGGCGGACGACACGGTCGAGGAGCGACTATGCCCACGCCCAAGTGGAAGCCCCATGCTCCGCGCTGGTGGACGACACGGTCGAGGAGCGACTATGCCCATGCCCAAGTGGAAGCCCCATGCTCCGCGCTGGCAGATAAACAACTGAGGGCGCCCTAGTGGCTACACCAACCTCAGGATAGCCTTTCAGCTCTTCACACGGTCCTATTGCGCATCTTTCCCCACGCAAGGTACGCGCGAGGGGGCTGGACACGGGGGCTGTGATCAGGCCAGGCCTGGCACACGCCACCCTACCAGGTCCTGGTGTCGTGGTTTTAACCTGGCAGATGCCCTTGTGAAAGGACTTAGGTGTGGAGCCATCGCAACGTAGGTTAGCTCGAAGGGGTTGGACGGGACAAAGGACACAAGGGTTTACCCAGGTTCGGCCCCTCACAACGATGTAAAGGCCTACGTCCTGCTTCTAGTTGTATTGCTTGAGTTTCGATTACAAGGGAGCGATCACGCTTGACCTAGCTATCGATCAGTCATTTTCTGGAGTTAACCCGCCGCCGGGTCTCACCTTTATATACACAGGTCGAGGCCCGAGGCTTACAAGAGTCCGAGCCGGATCATACAACGTGATCGGCCCGGTTTCTAAGTCGCCTTGCCTTACCAAGCAAGCCACCGTATGGCGGTTCACACGTCCGGGCCTTGGGCCACCACCAGGCCCGCCTCTATGAGCCGCCGTCCTTACGCTTCATCTTCTTGGGCCTAACTGGGCCTTTTTCATTGAGTCGCCAACGGTGTAACCCAGCCCCTCCTGGGCGGGTCACACCTCGGGGTTATATCCCCAACATTAGGCCCAGATTGATTTGAACTTGTTCATGTCAATATTCACTGCTTCAAGTTAGCGATTCTTCCTTTCAAAGTTTAATATTGAACAAATCATATAACCCGCCATGATGTCATGCAAAATAAATACAAAGAAAATCCATGACATCACAATGGATCTTTTCGCATTAATTGGTCATCCAATAATTGAGGCACTTCCAGTGTTTAGATAATCATGACATCTCCTTGATTCCCGCACCTGCCATTTCACTGTTCCACCTTTTTCCTTATAAATAGGCTCGATGGGGTTTCCTTTTCACTTTTACCCCCTTTCGCTTCCACTTCTTCTTCCTCCTCGCGACCTTCACCGCCAGAGCTCTGCCACTCCGGCCAACCTTCACCGGCGACTCCAACAAGGGCCGCTACATCAACCTGGACAAACCAGAAAAACGCGGCGCACTCCCACTCTCCATCAACTCCATCAGGTATTATCCCATCTTCTTCACAGATCCACATTATAATGCCCTAGTTCATCGAGTTCATCATCGTTCCGTCAAGCTCCTCCAAGTTCACCCAACGTTACATAGAAAACATAGTTCAATCCGTACTCCAGGAGAATCAGTAGCAGTATCCGCTTTAGTTATTTCATTCTCAGGTAGATCCCTTTCCCTTTACAGTCAACATATAGTTCCTCAGTTCTTCCGCGGCCATATGTTTTAGGTCTAAATTTCTTCTTTTTTTCTGAACTACGGTAGATCTGCAATTGTAGCCGCAATTTGTGAAATCTGTTTTATCCACAGTTAGCAAAAATTTCAATAGCCTTGCAATCTTTAGACAAATTATCCACCATCCCTTGCCCAAGCGACTTATAGCGGCAACCTTGCATTCCGTTAATACTTATCTGATTTTAATCATAAACCGATAACCCGCTGGCTTCTTTCCGGCTTATCCATGTAGCTTATAACCTTTTCCATGACCCGCCAAGATGGTTGTCCCTTATAATTAGGACTTGTAACCCGCCATTATATAGCTGACTCATTTGGGTGGTTTATTTTTACTTATCACTGTGATGGACTTTGCACCTTATCACCAGTCGTTGATCATGGAGCGGCTTAACATCATAATATTAACCCGTCAACTCTTTATTCTCAGGCATCCATCGTAAAAAATGACTAAATCCACCACCTCTTGCGATTGGGTTGTTTCCATTATCTCTGAGCAATCTCTCAATGAATATGTTGAGATGGGCGTTTTACCAGCAAAAAACGTCATTCACTGGCGAGTTCCAGGGGCTGAAACTTAACCTCAACCTAAAGAGGGTGAAGTTGTAGTCTTTGCAGATCACCTCCTCTGTGGTTTCTCACCACCCGGGTCGAAATTCTTTCGGGATGTTCTGAACTTCTACAAGCTACACCCCCAAGATATCGGCCCCAACTCTGTTTCCAATATATGCAACTTTCAAGTCTTCTGTGAGGTGTACCTTCAAGAAGAGCCCAACGTTGATTTATTCAGAGAGTACTATTACCTGAACCGCCAGACCGAGATGACAGACGGGCCTAGCCTTGAACTCGGCGGGATTTCTATCCAGAGGCGGAGAGACGCCATTTTCCCTGCAGCTTCACTACCCAGTCACCCCAAGGACTGGAACCAGACTTGGTTCTACTGCCAAGATACCTCTCTTGCTGATGAAAACCCTCTGCCGGGTTTCCGCTCCTTCCGGTTTAGCCCTATGCATGAACTTCCTGACCGGATCACTGCTGCAGAACGGGCCAAGTATGCGGCTACTTTTTCAAAAATACGGGCCTTATTAGCCAACGGCTTAACCGGAGTTGACCTGGTCTGCTGCTGGGTCGCCTGGAGGATTTTGCCTTTGAGCCACCGCACCGGCTTAATGTACCAATATACATGTGATGTAAAGGACCCACATCGGTATAGCCAAGTACAACTTGAAGATCGGCAAATCAATGAAGTGACCAAGACATTACTCGGGGAGACCTTAGAAAGCTGCAGTAAAACAGGACTGAACCCCTTCTACGCTCTTAATCCGGCTCCCGACGTAAGTGTTTTAAGCTGTTCTTTAACTCATTTATCATTCTCTCATAAACTGCACATCTTCTCTTTGTCCTTTATGTTCTCAGGCTGGCTCTTCCTTCTAGAACAAGCAACTGCAAGACAAGCCGGCCAAAAAGGCCAAAGTAAAAACTCAGGCTCCAAAAAAGACCAAAGGGAAGAAACAGGACATTGAAGACTTATTTGCCCTTGACAACGAGTCGGAGGTAGAACTTGATTCTCTTGGCTTTCTTTTTATGCAACTTATTGACGCTGACTCCTCTCAGGATGATGCGGAGACCAGCCATGCAGACACAGCAGAGGTAACCATAATCTCCTCCGACTTAGAATCTTTGCCAAGACAGAAAACTCGGCGGGTCTCCCGAAAAGTAAGATTTTCCCATCCTCTTGCTTATCTGGACCCCAATTTTCTTTTCAAAAAGCAGCAGCACGAGGCAAAGCGTACAACCCGGAGCAGTGGTGGCGGAGACCTTGCAGCCGGCTTACCCAACACGCCTGCCCCTCGCAAGCACCGAAATGAGGTGCCACATAATCCATCCCTCTCCTTTCCAAAGGCTGGCCTCCTTCGTCAACCGCTTAACTCTTCCGATTCAAACTATCAGGGAACACCTCATTCATCATCTGGTGAGTCTACTGGGACTCAGATGCCTGTCTTCAAAGTTGCCCCTGGATAAGCTTTTATACTTGTTTCATACATAACTTGCAATAATATATTTATGAATTCATGTTCTCTTGTTGCAGCGGTGTGGCCAAAGAAGACAAGAAAGAGAAGGTGGGCGGTTCTTCCAAGGATCCCAAACTGTTGAGCCGGAGAAACAAAAACCAGCAACAACTGAGGCGTCAGAAAATCCTGACAGTCTTATCAATGACCCGCCACCACAAGTTGATATCACAGTCTCAGAACTGCTTCACACTGAGGTTGACCCGACAATTACGCATAACCCGCCAAGTCCTAAACCGCCCAGCCCTGCCAAGACTACTGAAGAGGTCCCTTCTGACAAGATCACCGATGATGTCATCATCACCGGTACAAGCTATACCGAGCCCGGAAATCCTACAATCTTGGCAAAGCACAGCGCCAAAGAAGAGCCATTAGCCGCCGACAAGGGTAAATTGAAGTTGGATCTGGAGAGCTATGCTGGCTTCAGTGCAAGTGATATCCACACAGGCTATCTAACCCGCCTCCACACTAGCCGTGATCTGGAAGCCGGCTTAGTGAACCTTATGAAGGAACGCTATGAGGTATGTTGCTAACCTCTTTCCATATGTATTCATATAGCCGCCAAGTCTAGAGGATAGGAAAAAATTGAGTATGCTGTAGACTTAAGAATAATCTTCAAACTGTAGCCTCTCAGGGCCAACTTATCCTTTAAAATCCAAATATGTAGCCCCCAAGGGCCGGCTTTAACTGATAAGTTGAGCCGGGAATGATAGTCACTTAAGAAATCCAAACATGTAGCCCCCAAGGGCTGGCTTAAAGTGACAAGTTGAGCTAGGATTTTACAGTTACTTAAGAAATCTATGCACGTAGCCCCCAAGGGCCGGCTTAAACTGACAAGTTGAGCCGGGACTTTACAGTGACTTAAGAAATCCAAAAACGTAGCCCCCAAGGGCCGGCTTAAACTGACAAGTTGAGCCGCCGGGTCTCAATCAAAAAAGTGAATTGACCCACATTAGCCCCCAAGTGCCAAGTAGAGTACTTGTAGTGTGCTTGGGACTTTAACAGAATACCATCACTAATAGTTCAACCTTGCTTTTTAACCATTACTTTATGATTGTATTTCAGGCCGAATTGAGCATGAAGGAATCGCAAGTGGGCGATTTGAGGAAGAATATAAAGTTGCAGCAGGCAGAAACTTCCAAGGCCAAGCTAGAGCTGAAAACTTCGTTGGAGGAAGTCGAGAAGCTTAGAGCAAGTTTTGATACGGAAAGAGCCGCCTGGGAATCTGACAAGAATACACTTTTGAAGAGAGCTGAAGAGGCGGAAGCACAACTTAAGCCGGTTGCTAATGAGCTTGCCGGCTTAAGACAACATATCACCCGTATGACAGCCGCCATATTTGGTAAGACTCATATGCACTTCAATGCCTGTGTGAATATTATGTTAAACCGCCTGGCGGCTCTCAATTCATGCTGTTTTAACTCGCTTGGCAACTTATAAACAGGCCCCAGAAGCGCCAGCTTTGGCAAAAATATGCTGATGAAGCTCAAGGCAGTATATTCATTGACTGAGCAGCTATACGCTAGAACTTTGTGAAGCCTTATGGCCTTATCAGGTGGGAAAAGACATCCAAAGCAGATCAAGACCGTGCTGGATCAACTCTCAACAGCGCTGACTCAAGTTATGGAATATAAACTATCAGCCACCCGAGCCGGAGCCATTTGTGCACTAGGCCGAGCCAAGGCGTGGCAGTCAGAACTTGACCCGGTGGAAATAGCCACCGGTTGCCCAGAATTCAAGGATGACGGGTCTGCCTTCGAGGAACAAGACTTCAACAACTGCGTCAGAGAGATGCGACCCGTCGCTTGCAAGCTAATTGAAGATCTGGATTTAGACCACTACACACCGGCTTACGACGAGAAGAACTAGAAGATTAAGCCGCCAGTTCAGGATGTTGTCAACCTTATTCCTCCCCGGCGTAAGCATATCTTCGCCCCTGACGTTGATCATTCTGTTATACTCGATGATGAGGCCACTTTTGAAGCTTTAACCGGCATCGACTAGACGACGGCTGATCTTCAGATGATGGACGAAGAAGAACCGGCGCAGGATGATCCACAATCATCACGGCAATAAGAAGAAAGCTGATCATAGAGATGATGATCTAGGTGGCTCTCAGGCCGGGGTAAGGGAGCGCAGCTTCAAAAACATTTGAAGTTGAAAACTTTTGCTGGCTCAAAGCAATGCCTTGTAATAGGATAGTTGAAAACAATGATTGTTGGGGAACGTAATAATTTCAAAAAAAATTCCTACGCACACACAGGATCATGGTGATGCATAGCAACGAGAGGGGAGAGTGTGTCCACGTACCCTCGTAGACCAAAAGCGGAAGCGTTAGCACAACGCGGTTGATGTAGTCGTACGTCTTCACGATCCGACCGATCCAAGTACTGAACGCACGGCACCTCCGAGTTCAGCACACGTTCAACTCGATGACGTCCCGCGAGCTCCGATCCCGCAAAGCTTCCCAGGAGAGTTTCGTCAGCACGACGGCGTGGTGACGGTGATGATGATGCTACCGACGCAGGGCTTCGCCTAAGCACCGCTACGATATGATCGAGGTGGATTATGGTGGAGGGGGGCACCGCACACGGCTAAGAGATCAATGATCAATTGTTGTGTCTATGGGGTGCCCCTGGCCACGTATATAAAGGATGGAGGGAGGAGGAGGCCGGCCCTCACAGGGCGCGCCCAAGGTGTGGAGTCCTACTAGGACTCCCTAGTCCTAGTAGGATTCCACCTCCAACATTGAATAGGAAAAGGGGAAGGGAGAAGGAGAAGGAAGGAAGGGGGCGCCCCCTTTCCCTAGTCCAATTCGGACCAGTCCATGGGGAAGGGGCGCAGCCACCCTTGAGGCCTTTCTCTCCTTTCCCGTATGGCCCATTAAGGCCCAATACGAATTCCCGTAACTCTCCGGTACTCCGAAAAATACCCAAATAACTCGAAACCTTTCCGATGTCCGAATATAGCCTTCCAATATATCGATCTTTACCTCTCGACCATTTCGAGACTCCTCGTCATGTCCCCGATCTCATCCGGGACTCCGAACAAACTTCGGTCATCAAATCACATAAACTCATAATACCGATCGTCACCGAACTTTAAGCGTGCGGACCCTACGGGTTCGAGAACTATGTAGACATGACCGAGACACGTCTCCGGTCAATAACCAATAGCAGAACCTGGATGCTCATATTGGCTCCCACATATTCTACGAAGATCTTTATCGGTCAAACCGCATAACAACATACGTTGTTCCCTTTGTCATCGGTATGTTACTTGCCCGAGATTCGATCGTCGGTATCTCAATACCTAGTTCAATCTCGTTACCGGCAAGTCTCTTTACTCGTTCCGTAATACATCATCCCGCAACTAACTCATTAGTTACAATGCTTGCAAGGCTTATAGTGATGTGCATTACCGAGTGGGCCCAGAGATACCTCTCCGACAATCGGAGTGACAAATCCTAATCTCGAAATACACCAACTCAACAAGTACCTTCGGAGACACCTGTAGAGCACATTTATAATCACCCAGTTACGTTGTGACGTTTGGTAGCACACAAAGTGTTCCTCCGGTAAACGGGAGTTGCATAATCTCATAGTCATAGGAACATGTATAAGTCATGAAGAAAGCAATAGCAACATACTAAACGATCAAGTGCTAAGCTAACGGAATGGGTCAAGTCAATCACATCATTCTCCTAATGATGTGATCCCGTTAATCAAATGACAACTCATGTCTATGGTTAGGAAACATAACCATCTTTGATCAACGAGCTAGTCAAGTAGAGGCATACTAGTGACACTCTGTTTGTCTATGTATTCACACATGTATTATGTTTCCGGTTAATACAACTCTAGCATGAATAATAAACATTTATCATGAAATAAGGAAATAAATAATAACTTTATTATTGCCTCTAGGGCATATTTCCTTCAGTCTCCCACTTGCACTAGAGTCAATAATCTAGATCACATCGCAATGTGATTTAACATCAATAGTTCACATCACCATGTGATTAACACCCATAGTTCACATCGTCATGTGACCAACACCCAAAGGGTTTACTAGAGTCAATAATCTAGTTCACATCGCTATGTGATTAACACCCAAAGAGTATTAAGGTGTGATCATGTTTTGCTTGTGAGAGAAGTTTAGTCAACGGGTCTGCCATATTCAGATCCGTATGTATTTTGCAAATTTCTATGTCTACAATGCTCTGCACGGAGCTACTTTAGGTAATTGCTCCCACTTTCAATATGTATCCAGATTAAGACTTAGAGTCATCTGGATCAGTGCCAAAACTTGTATCGACGTAACCCTTTACGACGAACCTTTTGTCACCTCCATAATCGAGAAACATATCCTTATTCCACTAAGGATAATTTTGACCGCTGTTCAGTGATCTACTCCTAGATCACTATTGTACTCCCTTGCCAAAATCAGTGTAGGGTATACAATAGATCTGGTACACAGCATGGCATACTTTATATAACCTATGGCTGAGGCATAGGGAATGACTTTCATTCTCTTTCTATCTTCTGCCGTGGTCGGGCTTTGAGTCTTACTCAATTTCACACCTTGTAACACAGGCAAGAACTCTTTCTTTGACTGTTTCATTTTGAACTACTTCAAAATCTTGTCAAGGTATGTACTCGTTGAAAAAACTTATCAAGCATCTTGATCTATCTCTATAGATCTTGATGCTCAATATGTAAGCAGCTTCACCGAGGTCTTTCTTTGAAAAACTTCTTTCAAACACTCCTTTATGCTTTGCAGAATAATTCTACATTATTTCCGATCAACAATATGTCATTCACATATACTTATCAGAAATGTTGTTGTGCTCCCACTCACTTTCTTGTAAATACAGGCTTCACCGCAAGTCTGTATAAAACTATATGCTTTGATCAATTTATCAAAGCGTATATTCCAACTCCGAGATGCTTGCACCAGTCAATAGATGGATCGCTGGAGCTTGCATATTTTGTTAGCACCTTTAGGATTGACAAAACCTTCTTGTTGCATCATATACAACCCTTCTTTAATAAATCCATTAAGGAATGCAGTTTTGTTTATCCATTTGCCAGATTTCATAAAACGCGACAATTGCTAACATGATTCGGACAGACTTAAGCATAGATACGAGTGAGAAACTCTCATCGTAGTCAACACCTTGAACTTGTCGAAAACCTTTTTGCGACAATTCTAGCTTTGTAGATAGTAACACTACTATCAGCGTCCGTCTTCCTCTTGAAGATCCATTTAATCTCAATGGCTCACCAATCATCGGGCAAGTCAATCAAAGTCCATACTTTGTTCTCATACATGGATCCCATCTCAGATTTCATGGCCTCAAGCCATTTTGCGGAATCTGGGCTCATCATCGCTTCCTCATAGTTCATAGGTTCATCATGGTCAAGTAACATGACCTCCAGAATAGGATTACCGTACCACTCTGGTGTGGATCTTACTCTGGTTGACCTACGAGGTTCGGTAGTAACTTGATCTAAAGTTACATGATCATCATCATTAGCTTCCTCACTAATTGGTGTAGGAGTCACAGGAACAGATTTCTGTGATGAACTTACTTTCCAATAAGGGAGCAGGTACAGTTACCTCATCAAGTTCTACTTTCCTCCCACTCACTTCTTTCGAGAAACTCCTTCTCTTGAAAGGATCCATTCTTAGCAACGAATGTCTTGCCTTCGGATCTGTGATAGAAGGTGTACCCAACTGTCTCCTTTGGGTATCCTATGAAGATACATTTCTCCGATTTGGGTTTGAGCTTATCAGGATGAAACTTTTTCACATAAGTATCGCAACCC
The DNA here is from genome assembly GCA_011799875.1 of Thinopyrum elongatum. Lineage (NCBI taxonomy): Eukaryota > Viridiplantae > Streptophyta > Magnoliopsida > Poales > Poaceae > Thinopyrum > Thinopyrum elongatum. The sequence goes on along the minus strand of CM022298.1, from coordinate 571,170,551 downwards.
CAAACTTTAAGAAACGACAACTTTGGTTTCTTGCCAAACCACAGTTCATACGGTGTGGTCTCAACGGATTTAGATGGTGCCCTATTTAACGTGAATGCAGCTGTCTCTAATGCATAACCCCAAAACGATAGTGGTAAATCGGTAAGAGACATCATAGATTGCACCATATCTAATAAAGTACGGTTACGATGTTCGGACACACCATTACGCTGTGGTGTTCCAGGTGGCGTGAGTTGCGAAACTATTCAGCATTGTTTCAAATGAAGACCAAACTTGTAACTCAAATATTCTCCTCCACGATCAGATCGTAGATACTTTATTTTCTTGTTACGATGATTTTCCACTTCACTCTGAAATTCTTTGAACTTTTCAATTGTTTCAGACTTATGTTTCATCAAGTAGATATACCCATATCTGCTCATATCATCTGTGAAGGTGAGAAAATAACGATACCCGCTGCGAGCCTCAATATTCATTGGAGCACATACATCAATATGTATGATTTCCAACAAATCTGTTGCTCGCTCCATTCTTCCGGAGAACGGCGTTTTAGTCATCTTGCCCATGAGGCATGGTTCGCAAGTATCAAGTGATTCATAATCAAGTGATTCAAAATCCCATCAGCATGGAGTTTCTTCATGCGCTTTACACCAATATGACCTAAACGGCAGTGCCACAAACAAGGTGCACTATCATTATTAACTTTGCATCTTTTGGCTTCAATATTATGAATATGTGTATCACTACGATCGAGATCTAACAAACCATTTTCATTGGGTGTATGACCATAGAAGGTTTTATTCATGTAAACAGAACAACAATTATTCTCTAACTTAAATGAATAACCGTATTGCAATAAACATGATCAAATCATATTAACGCAAACACCAAATAACACTTATTTAGGTTCAACACTAATCCCGAAAGTATAGGGAGTGTGCGATGATGATCTTATCAATCTTGGAACTATTTCCAACACACATCGTCACCCCGCCCTTAACTAGTTTCTGTTCATTCTGCAACTCCCGTTTCAAGTTACTACTGTTAGCAACTGAACCAGTATAAAATGCCGAGGGGTTGCTATAAACACTAGTAAAGTACACATCAATAACATGTATATCCAATATACCTTTGTTCACTTTGCCATCCTTCTTATCCGCCAAGTATCTAGGGGCAGTTCCACTTCCAGTGACCAGTCCCTTTGCAGTAGAAGCACTTTAGTCTCAGGCTTAGGTCCAGACTTGGGCTTCTTCACTTGAGCAGCAACTTGCTTGCCGTTCTTCTTGAAGTTCCTCTTCTTCCCTTTGCCCTTTTCTTGAAACTAGTGGTCTTGTCAACCATCAACACTTGATGCTTTTCCTGATTTCTACCTTCGTCGATTTTAGCATCATGAAGAGCTTGGGAATCGTTTCCGTTATCCCTTGCATATTATAGTTCATCACGAAGTTCAAGTAACTTGGTGATAGTGATTAGAGAACTCTGTCAATCACTATCTTATCTGGAATATTAACTCCCACTTGATTCAAGTGATTGTAGTACTCAGGCATTCTGAGCACATGCTCACTAGCTGAGCTATTCTCCTCCATCTTGTAGGCAAAGTACTTGTCAAAGGTCTCATACCTTTCGACACGGGCATGACTATGAAATACCAATTTCAACTCTTGGAACATCTTATATGCTCCGTGGCGTTCAAAACAATTTTGAAGTCCCGGTTCTAAGCCGTAAAGCATGGTGCACTAAACTATCAAGTAGTTATCATACCGAGCTTTGTCAAACGTTCATAATGTCTGCCTATGCTCCTGCAATAGGTCCGTCACCTAGCGGTGCATCAAGGACATAATTCTTCTGTGCAGCAATGAGGATAATCCTCAAATCACGGATCCAATCCGTATCATTGCTACTAACATCTTTCAATTTAGTTTTCTCTAGGAACATATCAAAAATAAAATAGAGGAGCTAAACGCGAGCTATTGATATACAACAACATAGACAAGCAAAAAAACTATCAGGTACTAAGTTCATGATAAATTTAAGTTCAATTAATCATATTACTTAAGAACTCCCACTTAGATAGACATCCCTCTAATCATCTAAGTGATCACGTGATCCATATCAACTAAACCATGTCCGATCATCACGTGAGATGGAGTAGTTTTCAATGGTGAACATCACTATGTTGATCATATCTACAATATGATTCACGCTCGACCTTTCGGTCTCAGTGTTCCGAGGCCATATCTGCATATGCTAGGCTCGTCAAGTTTAACCTGAGTATTCTGCGTGTGCAAAACTGGCTTGCACCCGTTGTAGATGAACGTTGAGCTTATCACACCCGATCATCATGTGGTGTCTCGGCACGACGAACTTTGGCAACGGTGCATACTCAGGGAGAACACTTTTACCTTGAAATTTAGTAAGAGATCATCTTATAATGCTACCGTCAAACAAAGCAAAATAACATGCATAAAGGATAAACATCACATGCAATCAATATAAGTGATATGATATGGCCATCATCATCTTGTGCTTGTGATCTCCATCTCCGAAGCACCGTCATGATCACCATCGTTACTGGCGCGACACCTTAATCTCCATCGTAGCATCGTTGTCGTCTCGCCAACTATTGCTTCTACGACTATCACTACCGCTTAGTGATAAAGTAAAGCAATTACAGGGCCATTGCATTGCATACAATAAAGCGACAACCATATGGCTCCTGCCAGTTGCCGATAACTCAGTTACAAAACATGATCATCTCATACAATAAAATATAGCATCATGTCTTGACCATATCACATCACAACATGCCCTGCAAAAACAAGTTAGACGTCCTCTACTTTGTTGTTGCAAGTTTTACGTGGCTGCTACGGGCTGAGCAAGAACCGTTCTTACCTACGCATCAAAACCACAACGATAGTTCGTCAAGTTAGTGCTGTTTTAACCTTCACAAGGACCGGGCGTAGCCACACTCGGTTCAACTAAATTTGGAGAAACTGACACCCGCTAGTCATCTGTGTGCAAAGCACGGCGGTAAAACCAGTCTCGCGTAAGCGTACGCGTAATGTCGGTCCGGGCCGCTTCATCCAACAATACCGCCGAACCAAAGTGTGACATGCTGGTAAGCAGTATGACTTGTATCGCCCACAACTCACTTGTGTTCTACTCGTGCATATAACATCTACGCATAAAACCTGGCTCGGATGCCACTGTTGGGGAACGTAGTAATTTCAAAAAAAATTCCTATGCACACACAGGATCATGGTGATGCATAGCAACGAGAGGGGAGAGTGTGTCCACGTACACTCGTAGACCGAAAGCGGAAGCGTTAGCACAACGCGGTTGATGTAGTCGTACGTCTTCACGATCCGACCGATCCAAGTACTGAACGCACGACACCTCCGAGTTTAGCACACGTTCAACTCGATGACGTCCCGTGAGCTCCGATCCAGCAAAGCTTCACAGGAGAGTTTCAACAGCACGACGGCGTGGTGACGGTGATGATGATGCTACCAACGCAGGGCTTCGCCTAAGCACCGCTACGATATGATCGAGGTGGATTATGGTGGAGGGGGGCACCGCACACGGCTAAGAGATCAATGATCAATTGTTGTGTCTATGGGGTGCCCCCTGGCCACGTATATAAAGAATGGAGGGAGGAGGAGGCCGGCCCTCACAGGGCGCGCCCAAGGTGTGGAGTCCTACTAGGACTCCCTAGTCCTAGTAGGATTCCACCTCCCACATGGAATAGGAAAAGGGGAAGGGAGAAGGAGAAGGAAGGAAGGGGGCGCCCCCTTTCCCTAGTCCAATTCGGACCAGTCCATGGGGAAGGGGCGCAGCCACCCTTGAGGCCTTTCTCTCTTTTCCCGTATGGCCCATTAAGGCCCAATACGAATTCCCGTAACTCTCCGGTACTCCGAAAAATACCCGAATCACTCGGAACCTTTCCGATGTCCGAATATAGCCTTCCAATATATCGATCTTTACCTCTCGACCATGTCGAGACTCCTCGTCATGTCCCTGATCTCATCCGGGACTCCGAACAAACTTCGGTCATCAAATCACATAAACTCATAATACCGATCGTCACCAAACTTTAAGCGTGCGGACCCTATGGGTTCGATAACTATGTAGACATGGCCGAGACATGTCTCCGGTCAATAACCAATAGCGGAACCTAGATGCTCATATTGGCTCCCATATATTCTACGAAGATCTTTATCGGTCAAACCGCATAACAACATACGTTGTTCCCTTTGTCATCGGTATGTTACTTGCCCGAGATTCGATTGTCGGTATCTCAATACCTAGTTCAATCTCATTACCGGCAAGTCTCTTTACTCGTTCCGTAATACATCATCCCGCAACTAACTCATTAGTTACAATGCTTGCAAGGCTTATAGTGATGTGCATTACCGAGTGGGCCCAGAGATACCTCTCCGACAATCGGAGTGACAAATCCTAATCTCGAAATACGCCAACTCAACAAGTACCTTCGGAGACACCTGTAGAGCATCTTTATAATCACCCAGTTACGTTGTGACGTTTGGTAGCACACAAAGTGTTCCTCCGGTAAACGGGAGTTGCATAATCTCATAGTCATAGGAACATGTATAAGTCATGAAGAAAGCAATAGCAACATACTAAACGATCAAGTGCTAAGCTAACGGAATGGGTCAAGTCAATCAAATCATTCTCCTAATGATGTGATCCCGTTAATCAAATGACAACTCATGTCTATGGTTAGGAAACATAACCATCTTTGATCAACGAGCTAGTCAAGTAGAGGCATACTAGTGACACTCTGTTTGTCTATGTATTCACACATGTATTATGTTTCCGGTTAATACAATTCTAGCATGAATAATAAACATTTATCATAAAATAAGGAAATAAATAATAACTTTATTATTGCCTCTAGGGCATATTTCCTTCAATGATCTGCCATGTCATGCCTTCGTGCATGTTAATCTTTGACTTTTGAGCCGCCAATTTGATCTTTATGACCTACCTGATGTACTCACTTATATAGGCCAGGCCGGTACTCATATTTCCATTGAAAGTTTTGCAAGTCCTGCACAAAGTTTAAACAACATATGCCCTGGCTACTTAACGTCAAAAGCCAGGGCCGGCAACAACTCAAATATAATATAGTCTTATGCAATTACGGAAAAGACTAGAATTAAGGCCATTCAAGCCAAAACATACTGGCGACTTTAAGGTCGAAAGCCAGGGCAGGTTACCAAACCTCGAATATTCATATAACAATTGAAAACATACCTGTAGATTTGGATCATACTGCCGGCTTACACCTCTATATCCAGTGCGGGTAACAACCCAAACACTTGCAATATCATGACCTCAATTGTTCAAACCAAAGCACATTGGCGACTTTAAAGTCCATAGCCAGGGCGGGTTACCAAACCCAAAATACTCAAACATGAGTCACACAATCGGAGCTTCATGACCGAGATTGTGAAAAATACACTTAGCAGAAAAAATCTTTAGGAGTCACAAATCCAAAAGGCTCAAAAAATCTCAAATAATTGCCTAGTCGGCTTACCCAAGCACGACCAAACAAATTGGTTCGCAAGGCCATGTGCTTTCAAAGGCCGCATAGCCTTTGAGTTAATCCGAGCTCACTGTAAGCCGGCTCTCTCGTGACACAAGCCGCCGTTTTAACCTTAACAAGTTTAGGGTCTTGAAAAAGATTGACTGTTAAGAGTTCGGCGGGTCACCTGGCGGAGTAGCAATTTGTAAACAGGCAGGATAACTAAGGATTTGGCATCCACGCCTAGTCAAGAGGGTATGAAAGCTAAACCCGTTGGGTTGGAAGCCCTCATGTGACCTTATGACCAAATAATAAAGACTCAGATACACAGAAATGAAATGACAGAGGCCCTGAATTATCAAGGATGCCGGCTTTATTATATTGATCATAAAATATATATATATATACACTGACAAATGTATGTACAAAGACAAGAGTCGGTGGCTCAGGTGTAATAAGGCCAAAGATGAGCAATATTCCAGGGCCGGCGGGTCTCGTCCTCTGACTTGCGTGAATCCTTGTGTTCTTGTATACCAATGAGGTAATAAGACACATAATTCAAGTTTTTGCTGACCACAAAGGGTCCTTCCCAAGGTGGGGATAACTTGTGCATATGTGTTTGATCTTGGATGAGCCAGAGTACCAAGTCGCTGATACGTCTCCAACATATCTATAATTTTTGCTTGTTCCATGCTGTTATATTATCATTCTTGGATGTTTTACAATCATTTTATAGCAACTTTATATCATTTTTTGGGACTAACCTATTGACATAGTGCCCAGTGCCAGTTGCTGGTTTTTTGCTTGTTTTTTACTTCACAGAAATTCAATACCAAACGGAGTCCAAACACAGCGAAACTTTTTGGAGATTTTTTCTGGACCAGAAGACAACCGGTGGGCCAAAGAAGTACCAGAGGGGACCTCCGAGGGGAGCACAACCCACCAGGGCATGCCTGGGGCCCCAGGCGCGCCCAGGTGGGTTGTGCCCACCTCGGTGGCCTCCCGCACCGCCTCTTCGCCCTATAAATTCCCAAATATTCCAAAACCCCCGAGGGTAACCCTAGAGTAGAAGTTCCGCCACCGCAAGCCTCTGTAGACATGAAAAACCAATCTAGACCCCGTTCCGGTACCCTGCCGGAGCGGGGAAATCATCACCGGTGGCCATCTTCATCATCCCGGCGGCCACCATGATGAGGAGGGAGTAGTCCACCCTCGGGGCGGAGGGTTTGTACCAGTAGCTATGTGTTTAAGCTCTCTCTCTCGTGTTCTTGAGATGTCACGATCTTGATGTATCGCGGGCTTTGTTAATATAGTTGGATCATATGGTGTTTTCCCCTCTCTATCTTGTTGTGATGAATTGAGTTTTCCCTTTGAGATTTCGTTTTATCGGATTGAATACTTTTATGGATTTGAGAGCACTTGATGTATGTCTTGCATATGAGTACCCGTGGTGACAATGGGGTATTATATAGATTCACTTGAGATATGTTTTGGCACTCAACTCGCGGATTCCCGAGGTGACATTGGGGTAATCTATGCATAGGGGTTGATGCATGTTCTCATCTTTTGTTTCTCCTGTAGAAATCTTGGGGCACTCTTTGAGGTTCTTTGTGTTGGATTGAGTATTATGAATCTGAATTTTCTTTGGTGTTATATTAGTACAAACTCTTGATAGATCGATCGGAAAGAATAACTTGGTGTTATTTTAGTACGAACTCTTGATAGATCGATCGGAAAGAATATCTTGGTGTTATTTTAGTACGAACTCTTGGATAGATTGATCAGAAAGAATAGCTACAAACAATTTCTTCTTATGTTCTCCGCTAGATAAGAACTTTGGAGTGATTCTTCATCGCACTTTGAGGGATAGTTATATGATCCAATTAGATTAGCATTGTTGAGAGATTGCACTAGCGAAAGTACGGACCCTAGGCCTCATTTTTAAGCATTGCAATACCGTTTGTGCTTCGTTTATCAATTGCTACCTTGCTGTTTTTTATTGTTCCTATTACAAAAATCAATATCTACTATCATTACTACACTTTTATTGCCATCTCTTCGCCGAACTAGTGCACCTATACAATTTACCATTGTATTTGGTGTGTTGGGGACACAAGAGACTCTTTGTTATTTGGTTGTAGGGTTGTTTGAGAGAGACCATCTTCATCCTACACCTCCCACGGATTGATAAACCTTAGGTCATCCACTTGAGGGAAAATTGCTACTGTCCTACAAAACTCTGCGCTTGGAGGCCCAACACGAGTCTACAAGAACAAGTTGTGTAGTAGACATTAAGCTCTTTTCTGCCGCCGTTGCCGGGGAGGTGAGTGCTTGAACGTATATCTTTAGATCATGCAATTGAATCTTTTAGTTTCTTGTTTTATCATTAGTTTGGTTTATAAAAATAAAACTACAAAAAAAATGGAATTGAGGTTGCATCATATTGTTCATCTTTATAATGTCCTTCGTGAAAATGACGAAAAGGAAAATTATGCTCAATTGATAGAGGAAGAATTCTATAAAATGTTTGACAAAAAATCTTTCAATGATGAGAATGATTGCAATGTTGTTGGTATGAACTCTTTGAATATCCATGATGCTAATGATATGCAAAGCCATAAGCTTGGGGATGCCCCGGAAGGCATCCCCTCTTTCATCTCCGACATTATTGGTAACCTCACTTGGAGCTATAATTTTATTCGTCACATGATATGTGTTTTGCTTGGAGCATCATTTTATTTTATTTGTATTTTCTTGCTTCTATTTATAATAATGTTTTGCATCTTTCATTTCAATAAAAATGTCAAGGATGGCCTTTACCATGCTTATTTTGCAAGTCTATTTGTTGCTGTTTCAAAACAGAAAGTTTAGCGCTGTTGTAAAAATTCCCGAGAAAATTCAGAATTTGATAAATTGTTGAAACTTTTTTCACAATAATCTCTGATAAATTTTATACAGTGTGCTAAATTTTCAGAGTTTTTGGAGTTAGATAAGTATGAATACTCTTGCACTCTTTACAGACTGTCCTGTTTAGACAGATTGCTGTTATGTTCGCATTGTTTGCATATGTTTGCTTGTTTAATGATTCTATTTGAGGATAGGAGTATTAAATATGCAGAGGCATTTAGTATGCAATGTTTAATAATAATTTTAGTGATTTTCTACAGTAGAGAATGATAAGGTTTTGCCTTGATTTATACTAACTTATCTCACGAGTTCTTGTTGAGTTTTGTGTGGATGAAGTTTTTGAGATTTAGGAAAACCGTGATATATAAGGAATTAAGGAGACACAAAAGCTCAAGCTTGGGGATGCCCAAGGCATCCCAAGGTAATATTTCAAGAAGTCTCAAGCATCTAAGCTTGGGGATGCCCCGATAGGCATCCCACCTTTCTTCATCAACAATTATCGGTTCGCCTCGGTTGAGCCTAAGTTTTTGCTTCTTCACATGATGTGTGTTATTCTTAGAATGTCATTTTTTTTGCTTGCTGTTTTAATAAAATACTTAGATCTGAAAGTTCTAAATAAGAGAGAGTCCTCACATAGCTACCCATTTACTTAACTACTCGCATGATCTTCACTTATATCTTTTTGGAGTAATTTGTCATTTGCTCTAGTGCTTCACTTATATCTTTTTTAGCACAGTGTGCTTTATTATTTTTGAAGAAATTCTCTCATGCTTCACTTATATTATTTTGAGAGACGAAAATTGTTATGCTCATGTTCTTCACTTAAATTTGTTTGAGCTTGTCAAAAGTAATTGCAATATATGAAAATAGTCCCAAAGTGATAGATATTCAAGAGGGATATAATAAAAACTTTCATGAAGATCATTGTACAAAATAAACTTAATTCTTTGTAATAGTTTTGAGATATGATGATAGTGATATGTGAGTCATGTTGGTGAGTAATTATGCTTTAGTAAGAATATTGGTGTTAAGGTTTGTGATTCCCTATGCAAGTACGAAAGTCAATAGTTATGCAATGAAATTACATCCTACTTGTGGTGCATTATTCGGTGTTAGTTATGCTCAATGCTCGTTTATGTGAATTTTCGTTTCTTGGTTGGTTGCTTCTCAATCTATTTGCTAGCCTCCATTTGTACTAAGTGGGAATACTACTTGTGCATCCAAAATCCTTACACCCAGTTTTGCCACATGAGTCCACCATACCTACCTATATGCGGTATTTCCATGCCGTTCTAAGCAAATTTGCATGTGCCATCTCTAATTTTCAAAATAATTTCCTTTTTGTGTGCTCGTACCGCTCATGAAACGGTAGGGGGTGGCTGATATTTTTCCATGCTAGATGTGTTATTCTCAAGATGAGTGTTTATTCACTTGTCATTGCACGAGAGTACGGCAAAGGTAATAGGGATGCCCAGTCCCGAAATGAAAAATAAATTTACTTTATGTTGTCAAATAATAAATTCCTTGGAAAGTGTTGGTATGGACGGTACCCGTGGATACTGCTAGCCGTGGAATGTGAAAGAATGGTGGAAAAAGGAATAAACTTTATTTTCTGTTTGGGAACCGCCTATGAAATATCTAGCATGGAAAGTATTGGGAACTACTCGATCGTTTTCATTGACAGGAAAAGCATGCCACCCAAAAATTTTCTATCTCTCTTTTTCGCTTTGAGCTCTGGCACCTCTACAAATCCCTACTTCCCTCTGCGAAGGGCCTATCTATTTACTTTATGCAATTTTTATTTTTATTTGAGTCTCCATCTTCTCTTATAAAGCACCAAGTAAGGGGCACTATGGTCATACTTGAGCATTGGATGTAGCCAATATGCGAGTGTGTTTCATGAATGGATCAATGATTGAACATGATGGGCTAGGGATAGCTTTCTTTAGTGTTGATATTTTGAAAGACATGGTTGCTTGTTGATATGCTTGAGTATTGGAATCTCCATGTCAAAACTAGACTATTGCTTTGAACCATATAAAAGTCCATATGTCCATGCTACAAAAGAAAAGAATATGTGATGAACATGTTAGGCAGCATTCCACATCAAAAATTCTGTTTTATCATTTACCTACTCGAGGACGAGTAGGAATTAAGCTTGGGGATGGTGATACGTCTCCAACATATCTATAATTTTTGCTTGTTCCATGCAGTTATATTATCATTCTTGGATGTTTTACAATCATTTTACAGCAACTTTATATCATTTTTTGGGACTAACCTATTGACATAGTGCCCAGTGCCAGTTGTTGTTTTTTGCTTGTTTTTTACTTCGCAGAAAATCAATACCAAACGGAGTCCAAACACAGCGAAACTTTTTGGAGATTTTTTCTAGACCAGAAGACACACGGTGGGCCAAAGAAGTACCAGAGGGGAGCTCCGAGGGGAGCATAACCCACCAGGGCGCGCCTGGGGGCCCAGGTGCGCCCAGGTGGGTTGTGCCCACCTCGGTGGTCTCCCGCACCGCCTCTTCGCCCTATAAATTCCCAAATATTCTAAAACCCCCGGGGGTAACCCTAGATCAGAAGTTCCACCGCCGCAAGCCTCTGTAGCCACAAAAAACCAATCTAGAGCCCGTTCCGGCACCCTGCCGGAGGGGGACATCATCACCGGTGGCCATCTTCATCATCTCGGCGGCCACCATGATGAGGAGGGAGTAGTCCACCCTCGGGGCGGAGGGTTTGTACCAGTAGCTACGTGTTTAATCTCTCTATCTCTCTCGTGTTCTTGAGATGTCACGATCTTGATGTATCGTGGGCTTTGTTAATATAGTTGGATCATATGGTGTTTTCCCCTCTCTATCTTGTTGTGATGAATTGAGTTTTCCCTTTGAGATTTTGTTTTATCGGATTGAATACTTTTATGGATTTGAGAGCACTTGATGTATGTCTTGCATATGAGTAACTTGGTGGTATTTTAGTACGAACTCTTGATTGATCGATCGTAAAGAATAACTTGGTGTTATTTTAGTACGAACTCTTGGATAGATCGATCGAAAAGAATAACTACAAACAATTTCTTCTTATGTTCTCCGCTAGATAAGAACTTTGGAGTGATTCTTCATCGCACTTTGAGGGATAGTTATATGATCCAATTAGATTAGCATTGTTGAGAGATTGCACTAGCGGAAGTACAGACCCTAGGCCTCATTTTCAAGCATTGCAATACCGTTTGTGCTCCGTTTTATCAATTGCTACCTTGCTGTTTTTTATTGTTCCTATTACAAAAATCAGTATCTACTATCATTACTACACTTTTATTACCATCTCTTCGCCGAACTAGTGCACCTATACAATTTACCATTGTATTTGGTGTGTTGGGGACACAAGAGACTCTTTGTTATTTGGTTGCAGGGTTGTTTGAGAGAGACCATCTTCATCCTACACCTCCCACGGATTGATAAACCTTAGGTCATCCACTTGAGGGAAAATTGCTACTGTCCTACAAAACTCTGCGCTTGGAGGCCCAACACGAGTCTACAAGAACAAGTTGTGTAGTAGACATCAGTCGCCTTCTTGAAACGCCCGGGTCTTGACTCTGCGGCTATGATAGCGACGCGGGTCTTGTTGATATATCGCCAAACGAGCCGCCGCAAGGTCACGCTCCTCATCCAAAGCATCGAGTGCATTTTGACATGCTATTTCATTATCAGCTTCAGCATAAGCCACCACACGAGGCGAGTCATGACGAATATCACTTGGAAGAACTGCCCCTGCACCATAAACCATGAAGAAAGGCGTATAGCCTGTTGACTTGTTGGGGGTGGTATTGGTACTCCAGAGTACTGAAGGTAACTCCTCAACCCAACACCCCGGCGTTCTCTTCAAAGGGACCATGAGCCGGGGTTTTATGCCTATTAAGATTTCTTGGTTAGCCCTCTCAGCTTGACCATTGGACTATGGATGAGCCACGGAAGAAACATCAAGACGAATATGCTCTCATTGACGAAACTCCTTCATAGCACCCTTAGATAGATTAGTGCCATTGTTAGTGATGATACTATGAGGGTAACTAAAATGGAAGATCAGTTTTTTGACAAACTGGACTGCAGTCACTGCATCACACTTGCTGACCGGCTCCGCTTCAACCCACTTGGTAAATTTATCAACCGCCCCCAAGAGGTGGGTTTTCTTGTCTTTAGACCTCTTGAAAGGTCCAACCATATCAATCCCCCAGACTGCAAATGGCCAAGTAATTGGAATCATCCTCAACTCTTGAGCCAGCACAGGAGCCCGTCGAGAAAATTTCTGACATCCATCACCCATACTAACGATATCCGCTGCATCAGCGTGAGCCGTTAAGCAATAAAACCCATGACAAAAAGCTTTAGCCACTAAGGACTTAGAGCCGGCATGATGACCACAATCACCTTCATGGATTTCTCTTAAAATCTCACGGCCCTCCTCAGGAGAAACACAACGTTGAAACACACCTGCCACACTGCATCGGTGTAACTCTCCATTAACAATAGTCATGGACTTGGATCTCCTGATGATTTGCCTTGCCAAAGTTTCATCCTCAAGTAACTCGCCCCGGGTCATATAAGCCAAGTAGGGAAGTGTCCAATCAGGAATAGCATGGAGAGCCGCCACCAACTGCGCCTCCGGGTCAGGAATAACAAGGTCCTCTTCTGATGGTAACTTGACTGAAGGATTATGCAATACATCAAGAAATACATTAGGAGGTACCGGCTTACGTTGAGATCCAAGCCGGCTTAAGGCATCAGCCGCCTCATTTTTCCGTCGATCAAGATGTTCCACTTGATAACCCTTGAAGTGACCAGCAATGTTATCAACCGCTCGACGATAAGCCGCCATGAGCGGGTCTTTGGAATCCCATGTAGCTGAAACTTGCTGAGCCACAAGGTCTGAGTTGCCAACACACCTAACCCGGCTCAAATTCATCTCTTTGGCCATTCGAAGGCCATGGAGTAAGGCCTCATATTCAGTTGCATTGTTAGTACAAGGAAACATTAGCCTCAAAACATAGCAAAACTTGTCACCTCATGGGGAGGTCAATATAACCCCAGTCCCCAAGCCTTCTAGCTGCCTGGACCCATCAAAGTGAATTGTCCAATATGTGTTATCAGGCTTCTCCTCAAGCGTATGCAACTCTGTCCAGTCATTGATGAAAGCCACCAGAGCCTGAGATTTGATAGCTGTCCTTAGCACATACTTCAGACCATGAGGCCCGAGCTCTATTGCCCACTTAGCAACCCGGCCTGTGGCCTCTCTATTTTGAATAATGTCTCCTAAGGGAGCAGAGCTGACCATAGTGATAGGATGACCAAGAAAATAATGCTTCAGCTTACGACTCGCCATGAACACCCCATACAACAGTTTCTACCAATGCGGGTATCGTTGCTTGGATTCAATCAACACCTCACTAACATAATAAGCCGGCCGCTGGACTGGGTTTTCCTTACCCGCCTCTTTGCGCTCCACAACAATCGCCACACTGACAACCTTACTATTAGCCGCCACATACAGGAGCAAAGTTTCTTTCTCAATAGGAGCCGCAAGGACAGGCAGCTCAGCTAACTGCTTTTTGAGTTCCTCAAACGCCTTATCAGCAGCGTCACCCCAGACAAAATGATCTGTTTTCTTCATCATCTGGTATAGGGGAATAGCCTTCCCTCCCAGGCGGCTTATAAACCAGCTCAAAGCTGCAATACGACCCGCCAGGCGCTAGACATCATTGACACACGCCGGCTTAGCCAATGAAGTAATAGCCTTAATCTTCTCTGGGTTAGCTTCAATACCTCTCCCTGAGACCTGAAAACCTAAGAGCTTGCCTGCAGGTACACCGAAAACACACTTGGCCGGGTTAAGCATCATCTTATAGACTCGGAGGTTGTCAAAAGTCTCCCTTAGTTCATCCAAGAGCGTCTCCCTTTTCCTGGATTTAACCACAATATCATCCACGTAGGCATGCACATTACGCCCAATTTGATTGTGAAAGCAATTCTGAACACAGCGTTGATAAGTCGCCTAGGCACTTTTGAGCCCAAATGGCATAGAGACATAGCAGAAAGCTCCAAAAGGCGTGATGAAAGCCCTCTTCTCTTGGTCTTTAATTGCCATTTTGATCTGATGATAACCAGAATAAGCATCAAGGAAACATAAGCTCTCACACCCCGCTGTAGCACAATAATCTGGTCAATGCGAGGAAGAGCAAATGGATCAGCTGGACAAGCCTTGTTAAGATCAGTGTAACCAACACACATACGCCAGGTGCCGTTTTTCTTAAGTACCAACACCGGGTTAGCCAACCACTCAGGGTGAAAGACTTCAATGATGAACCCAGCTGCCAAGAGCCGGGCCACCTCTTCTCCAATAGCCTTACGACGCTCCTCATTGAAATGATGAAGGAACTGTTTGACCGGCTTAAATTTAGGATCAACATTAAGAGTGTGCTCAGCGAATTCTCTCGGTACACCCGGCATGTCAGAAGGTTTCCATGCAAAGATGTCCCAATTCTCACGGATGAACTCGACGAGCGCGCTTTCCTATTTAAGATCCATGTTATCCCCTATTGTGAACTGCTAAGATGAGTTGCCAGGGACAAAGTCAGCCTGCTTAGTATCATCAACCGACTTAAACTTCAACAAAGGGTCTTGCTCTGTGGTGGGCTTCTTCAAAGGGGTCATGTCAGCCGGGTCAACATTATCCTTACAAAATTGTAGCTCCTCAGTAGCACAGGCTGATTCAGCATAGGCAGCATCTCCTTCTTCACATTCCAAAGCAATCTTTTGATTACCATGGACCGTAATAGTTCCCTTATGTCTTGGCATTTTAAGCTGCAAATAAACATAACAAGGTCGTTCCATAAATTTGGCATAAGCCCGCCGTCCGAACAAGGCATGATAAGGACTCTTGATCTTAACCACTTCAAACCATAACTTCTCTGCTCTTAGTCATAGTTATCGCCAAAAGCCACTTCCAAGGCAATCTTACCAACTGGATACACCGACTTACCAGGTACTACACCATGAAAAACTGTAGAAGACGGCTTAAGCTCCTTATCACTTAAATTCATCCGACGAAAGGTATCATAATAAAGGATATTGATGCTGCTGCCACCATCCATGAGCACTTTAGTGAATTTATAACCCCCAACCTGAGGGGCTAGCACCAATGCTAGTTGACCCAGATTGTCAACCCGGGCCGGGTGATCCTCTGGACACCATGTGATTGGTTGCTCTGACCACCGTAAGTATTGAGGCACCACCAGCTCAATCGCACTGACTGCGCATTTATGAACCTTCTGATCTCATTTACAGAGACTTGTGGTAAAAACATGGTACTAGCCACCGTTAAGCTACTTTGGATTACTCTGGTACCCTGACTGATGCTGCTGGTTACCCTGACCAGACTATTGGCTATAACCACCATGATCACCCTGTCCTTGGTACCTAGAATTTGAGACGCCATCACCAAAGCCGGGCCCCTGTGAGCCGGATCCTGACCCGCCAGGCGGGCCATTATTGTTGCCATGATTCTGATTGAAGTTGAAATTCCTGTACTCTTTCATGATGAAACAGTGTTTCCAAGCATGAACCGCCGGTTTATTGGGCAGACTGTGTTTCGGGCAAGGTTCATTCATCATCGCCTCAATATTAAATTTTGGCCCTCCAAAGGCCTGCTTAGCACGGCGCTGGTTTATATATCCATTGTTGGTGTTAGCTACAAGATCTAACCCGCCATCGGGGTGTCAGCGCTTACCACCGTTACCCTGGTTGTGACCGTTATGCCCTGTCACGTTCTGCTGCTGACCCTTACCATTACCACTCTTCTTTCCCTTGTTGGACTTTTCATCATCAGATCCTGGATCTTTGGTAGTACCAGAGTCGGCATACTTAATGAGAGCTGCCATGAGCTCTCCCATGTCCTTACAGTGACGCTTGAGCCGCCCAAGCTTTTGCTTAAGGGGTGTAAAGTGACAATTCTTCTCCAAGACCAGAACAGCTAAACCCGCCGCAATGCTACCTGATGAATGAATAATAGCTGAGACCCGGCGGACCCAATGGTGGGCCGACTCATCCTCGCGCCGCACACAGTTATCTAGATCAATAATCGTCAAAGGCTGCTTACACGTTCCCTTGAAGTTCTGAATGAAGCGCGCCTTCAACTCAGCCCATGAATTGATGGAATTGGCGGGTAAGCCTTTCAACCAGGTTCGAGCCGGTCCATCCAACATCATGGTGAAATACTTGGCACATACAACATCATTAACGTCTAGCATCTCCATCGCCAGTTCATAGCTCTCAATCCAAGCCTCAGGTGGGAGATCAGTATAATTAGGCACCTTACGAGGGCCCTTAAAATCCCTGGGCAAACATTTAGTGCGTAGAGCCGGCACCAGACATGGCACACCAACTGTCCTAGATGTCATCCCAGCTTCAAGTGAGGCCGAAGTGTTCATCGGGGGCTGCTGATAAGCGCCCAACTGAGCCGCCAATTCCGCCTCACGACGGGCTCTAGCCTGATCCACAAGGTCCTGAGCATTATTATCATCACGGGGCGGGTTACGACGCCGCTCACTGCTGGAAACCACCGGCTACTCAATGCGCTGGCTATAGCTTCGACTTGGCGGGGAGTTGAATGAACACGCTCATGACTATATGAATAAGCCGCCTGCTGTGCTACAGCCGTCTGAAGAAGCTCCACGATGTTCCGGGTCTCTATCGCCGCTAGAGACTCGCCTTCGATCAGGATAGCCGCCAGCCGTGTAGCCGCAACTATAATGTTATCCACCGGATTAGAATAATGGCAGAGGGCGATGGAACCCGTTGAGGTGGGGTCTAATCCCAACGAGGCGGGTCTGGGACACGAGGCTAGGCCGCCGCTCCAGCCCCTCGTGCCTCAGCAGCTCGGGTTACGACGGGCGGGTTACTCGTTCCTGCCCCGGGTGTATTAAAAAGATTTCGTCCCTCGAACTATGAAGGTAGGCGGCTCTGGTGTCTCCTTCGAAGGACAACATTGGACGTGTTCTGATCCAGACTCAGACGAAAAGCTTCTACTCTTATCCGCTGTGACTCGGCATCCATCGCAGCTCGCTCCGTTGCCATCCTAACATTCTCCACATTCAGATCCTCCTGGGCCTTAGCCATCTCATCTCGCACCTTTGCAACTTCCGCATTATGCTGTGCTTGATTCGCCGGAGTCACCTCCATAGCTAACAGAGTCGTCAAAGTGCCCAAGAGCTCAGACAAGACTTGAGCCGGCGGCCGAGCTGAACCGCTTGCTCCAGCCGTCGTAGCAGGAGTTGAACCGGATGTCATAGCTGCAGCTGTTGATGAGTTCAGAACCGGCTGTGTACCTTCCATAAAAATAGCAGCCCTGCTTGGCGGCTCATAAGGGTCCGGAATATTGTCACCATCGGAATAGCCCCCAAGCCAGCCATCCTGAAGCTAATAGATTGACTCGGTTTCTCCTATCGAGGACTCATCACCTGAATAGATGGCCGTCTCAGCAGCCGATGCAGAACCTTCCTCAAGATCCGCCCCATGAACAAAGCCAACAAAGACGTGCTTCCGGCCGGGTTGAACCTTGGCGGGTCGCGCGCGCTGAGCCGTCTCGATGATGTCGGTGCAGGTGTCCAGCTCAGCCTCTGAGTCGCCGATCTTGCCGATGAAGACGTGAATTCCGCCAAAGGGGACCCGATATCCATACTCGATTGAGTCGGCCTCGGGGCCCCAGCCATCGTCGTCGATGTAGATCTTGCCGCGGCGACTCTTAGTCATCCGACCCACGGCGTATCCTTCGATCCCTGAGAAGTTGCCCTTCAAGAACTCGAAACCACTGTGCTCTGGCCCCAAGGTGGGCACCAACTGTCGTGGTTTTAACCCGGCAGATGCCCTTGTGAAAGGACTTAGGTGTGGAGCCATCGCAATGTAGGTTAGCTCGAAGGGGTTGGACGGGGCAAAGGACACAAGGGTTTACCCAGGTTCGGCCCCTCACAACGAGGTAAAGGCCTACGTCCTGCTTCTAGTTGTATTGCTTGAGTTTCGATTACAAGGGAGCGATCACGCTTGACCTAGCTATCGATCAGTCGTTTTCTTGAGTTAACCCACCGCCGGGTCTCGCCTTTATATACACAGGTCGAGGCCCGAGGCTTACAAGAGTCCGAGCCGGATCAAACAACGTGATCGGCCCGGTTTCTAAGTCGCCTTGCCTTACCAGGCAAGCCACCGTATGGCGGTTCACACGTCCGGGTCTTGGGCCACCACCAGGCCCGCCTCTATGAGCCGCCATCCTTACACTTCATCTTCTTGGGCCTAACTGGGCCTTCTTCATTGAGTCGCCAATGGTATAACCCGGCCCCTCCTGGACGGGTCACACCTCGGGGTTATATCCCCAACACCTGGTACCTGGTCTTCTCGCGTCCCTCCCAAGCAGAAGCTGGCGAGGGGAGGTATGGGGGCTCTGGATTAAGCTCGCCGTTGCCTACGTTTCCTTCATGAGGGCTGCTCGCACATCAAGGGGGACCTCGTGAGCATCGCGACTCAGGGGCCTCACTAGTCACGTAGCCCCTCACCCCTTGGTGTCGTCCTGGCGATCCAGATGCCCCAGTGGTGGTCGAGGTATGCGCGGGGCTAGGCCCTGCTAACACAGAGTACAAAAGCAAACAAGAAGGAAATCAAACGCGAAAAGGAAATCGCGGAGTCCTAGCAGTTATTACAAGCACCAAATGTTCTGCAAATTTAAACAAAGTCTTATGCCTCCACGAGGCACGATAAATTCCACATGATAAAATCTAGGTGGAGGGGCCATCGCCACCATGGTCATTGTCGCTACCTGACCCAGCCACGGGGAGCTCATCGTCAACATCGCTGCCGCCGTCGTCGCCGCTGGCCTCCACTACCGGAGGCTCGGTGTCGGGGATGAAGAGGAACTTCTTCAACAACGCATCCACGTGACCGTTCACGGACTCCGCGGCGGTGGAGCGGCGCTTAGGAGCGACCGGACGGATCACCGTGTCAAAGTCGAAGCCCGGGTCTTGAAGATAGAGCTAGCAGAAGACGCGCGTCGCAGCTGCAGTGAAGAGCGAGCGGCACTCCTCCTCCAAGAAGGAGTCCACCTCAGCGGCAGTACCCTCGAGCGCTTCGGCAATCTTGGAGGAGAGCCCTGCAAAGCCGCTCTCAGGGGCCACCAGTGGCTCCTCGTACCCTCCCCTGCAAATGGAATGTAACACCTGACGGGACTTGAGCTCAAGGGAGGGGAAGGCGTCGCGCTCCGCAGCCGCCTTCTTCTCGGTGGCAGTAAGAGTCTTCTCCCTGGCATCCAGCTTGGCTGTCGCCTCTGAAACGCGCTGGGCGTGGGATGTCTGGGCCTCGGTCACCTCCTCCTTCAGCTTAGCCAAGCGATCGCGTTCCGCAGCCTGGTCGGTAGTCACCTGGGCCAGCTCGGGGTCGCGGTCGGTGAGCTTCACCTCGCGGGACTTGAGGTCTTTTTCCTGCTGGTGGAGCCGCTGGGCATGCGTGGCTTGCTCCTCCTGGAGTGTCTTCAGCTTGGCCTCCGCCTCGCTGCAACGCCTCTCAGCAGACGCCGCGCGGGCTAGCGCCGGGTCACAAGCCTCTTTGGCCTTGGCGACCTCCCTCTCGCTCTCCACGGTGGCGCCTTCAGCCCGGCCCCAAGCCGTCTTGATGGCGGTGTCGGCCTGAAGCCACCCTGAAATGAGCCCCAGGCGCTCCCTCGCGAGGCACCTGTCGGTGTCTTGGAGGTCAGCCCGGATCTGACCGAGCGCGGTGTAGGCCTCGTCCAGGGTGCCAGGCCTGATCAGGGGGCCGCGGTCCATGAGCACAAGGGTCTGATGAGGAGGCAGCACTGGCGTATCAACCAGCACCGTGGCCAAGGAGGTGTTGGCGTGGATGGATTGGGGCGCCGGAGGCTCCAGGCTCTCCTCAAGCACGACGAGGGTGGATGACTCCATGGCCTGCTGGCCTATGGGGGGTGACTCCTCCTGAAGCCGCATCACCACAACCTCAAGGGCGGACTCCGTCGCGAGGGGGCGAGGGGTCGCCTCCCCCGTCAGCACCGGGGCTGCCGTAGCTGCGACAAGGAGTGTCACCTCCTGAACCCCAGCATCCTTGGCGGATTTCCCCCAAGTGGGGCAGGCGAGGCACTAGGAGCAGGCGGAGCACTCAGGCGTTCGGGCGAGGTGCCACTTGAGCGCCCGGGGACTGTGCTGGGTTGGCGCGGCGCGCTCCCACGCCCACCGTGACCACGACTGGAGGCTGACAGCACCCTCAGGACATGGGGCTCCTTCGGCCCAATGCTCACCTTCTTCTTCTTCGTCACGTCGCCACCCCTAGTCATCAAGGAAAGGAGTTGTTGTGAGAACAATTGCAATCTATGCTTGACCCAAGGGCAAGGTAGGTCACTTCCTCCTCAGGGTCGACCCACTTCCTCTTCTTCTCGGCAGGGGTCGGGGCACCCCTGCCCTTCTCCGGTGTGACCCTGGTTGCGCCCAGGGGGCGGGAATGGTGCTCTTCGACGGGCCCCGGTGCAGCACTGCCGCGTGGAGAGGTGAGGGGGTCGCCCCGAGGGGTCACAACCAGTGGGACCATGTCCGCCCCAGCTGTGGCCGCCTCGTCATTCGGCTGCGGACCAGACAAGGGCGGCACCGACGCCTCGGCCGCCCTGCTGGCATGTGAGGAGCCCTCCGGAGCGGGCGCGGCTGCGCTCTTCTTCGGGGTCCCCCGGCCAGATTCTTGCGCTGTCTGGGGAGTGGCCCCTGACATCCTGTGAGCCCTGGAGGAGCGTGGGGAGGCAGCGACTGGGGGCTCGTCAATGCCGTCGTCATCTTCGAGGTTGCGGAGGAGCTCACTCTGCGATGGGGGTACACCTCCTTCATGTCATCGTCCTCGGTCGCCTTCGAGTCCTCTGCGCTGCCGCTGTCGCCAGCGGACACCGGCATGGGGGAGTTGGAGTGCTCGGGTGACACAAGCCCCAGCTCATTGAAGGTGGGCATGGTGGCAACTAGTTCCGCCCTGTTGTCGCAGCGGTACAGCGGGGTGCAGCCCTCGAGAAGGTCCCCCAGATCGCCATTGAGCAGGACGGCCATAGCCTTGTCCAGCTCCTCGCCGGTCAGGCTTGTGGGGCGTAGCCTCATGTCATCACGTGCGCCTCAGAATTCCCACATGGGCCTCGCACGTGACTGGAGCGGCTCCAGGCATTGCATCAAGAACTCCTTCACGAGCATTCCCCCCGTCAGCCGCTTGTCATCCATGGATGAGGTCATCTTCCTCAAGACAGGCTCTGCCCGGGGGTCGATGAGCTTCGCATGGCCCCACCTCTCGAGCTGCTGGGGCAGCTCTGTCGGCAGCTCCAGCCGCGGATTGAGACCCTTGGTGTCCAGGAAGACCCAGCGGTGCCGGAAGCCCTCCACCTTCTTCCCGGCCTTCAAGAGGACATTCCCCTTATGGACTGCGATGAAGGACATGCAAGCGGAGCACTGCATGTTGTCATGCAACCGCAAGCTGGAGAAATGGTGGAGGAGCACCACGGAGGGCCTCACGCCCACAAAGGCTTCGCAGTAGAAGGCAAAGATGGACAAGAATAGTATGGAGTTTGGTTGAAGATGAATGGCTTGGATCTTGTAGTGGTCGAGGACGGCGACAAAGAACTCTAAGAGAGGCGGGATGAGCCCCGCGAAGATGCTGTGGAGGAAGAAGGGGTACACCGTCTGCGCCAAGGTGCTCTGCTCGGCAGAACTGGCCCAGATCACAGTCTCGCCCCACTCGTTGTCTTCGCTCGCCGTCTGTGGGAGCACGGGTTCGAGATGCCCCGCCTCGGCGATGGAGGACGCGCCAAGTGCTTGCGCGGGAGAGGAGGAGCTTGCGGCCTGGGCCACGGGCTTCGGCTTCCCGGGCGCCATTCGGGGGGTCGCCGGCGTTGGAGTAGGAGAAGGAAGGGGAGCGGAGTTGCAATTGGATCTGGAGAAGCTTTCGGCTAGAGAAGGGGATTAGGAGCAAGGCGAAGGTAGGCAATGATGGCTCTACAGCGTGCGCATGCCTTTTGTTAGCCTGGGCAGTTGCCGAGGCGACGTGGGAGAGTGGAGGCGTCTGCGTCCCGTCGAGCGCCACGCGTCAAGCCTGGCCCGCAGGCGATTGGGGCCCGCGGCACTTCGCCCTCGCCCCTTGGCTTCACCTCGAAGCCAGCCCTAGCGTGCCTTGGGCCCGGGGGCTACTGTCGGCGTTCTGGGATCAGGGGTACCCAGACCTGTCTGCGGCCCACGGCGTGGCTCCCCCGATGGCCCTATATGGCACAGCTGCAACAATGCCAAGACAAGACCCCCCGCGAGGTCCCCCGGCCTCGCGAGGCGGACAACACCAAGACCTCCAAAGGAGCGGCCTCCCCAGGCTGCCTCCCGAGGAGCGGAGATTTCTATGCAGGTACCCAGCCTCACGAGGCTGAGATGATGTGAGCCATGACGACCAAGGCCAGGCGGGCGTCAGCGGGCGTAGAGGAGGCAGTTTCCCCTTTGGTGCTAAAGGAGAAATGACGGGCGTAGGTTCCCGAGGAGTCTCCCAAAGTTTTCCATTCCAGTGCAACAAGACCAAGACCACGAGCTCGGCAGGAAGGATGCCATCACCGAGCCCACCGCTGCGTCACGACACGAAGCTTTGCAGGCAAAGACCACCTTTCGTCAGGATTAGATGTACTTCTTGTCCCCTTTCAAATTTGTCATTGTGGGATCCCTTCCCGCCTAAGTTTTAAGGGGAGAGGACCAAGGCCAGTATAAATATAGGTTAGCCACCACCATAGAGAGGGATCCCGGATCAGATCCATTCCACCCTCACCACCAGAGCCCTCGCGAGGCCGCTCAAACCACTGTACCAGTTCATCCTTAGCCTCCTCATGATGCTAATCCACCGCAAAGCAGGAGTAGGGCTTTACACTGCAAGGTGGCCTGAACCTGGGTAAACTGCCTTGTTCATCTTCTTCCCCGCTCACGTGAGTTCGATGAGGCTAGGCTGTAGGGCGGTAAGCTCGAGACTTGGGTTGATTGAGATCTTCGCACACGCCCTAGAGTTCGAACCTTCTTGGGTCTGCGGAGCCCTGAATCCGACAGCGCCCCTGCACCCACCCTCAGCGGCATGGGACGCCGCTGTCGACCGCTACCTCGCAGCGCCGCGAGTTGTTGTCCTCCCATGCCCCAGCTGTCGATCGCGCGACGACATGATGTTTGATTTCCAAGTGAAGAACATTCTGTGCTGCCTTGAAGACTTCAACAACGGTGTCCCGGAGGACGAAAACGACAACGCCGATGCGGCACGCCGCCTCCGCCGCCGCCGGAATTAGTTTTTTTGGGTTTAATACTGTACCTCGATCATATGAATATAACTTTGCAGTGTGATTGAATGAAAGATATGGTTTGAACTAACTTGCGTTTTTCTCTCTGAATGTACAGACTTATCAAACGATTTTCTTTAAAAAAAGGTTGTCGGTTTTTAAATATAAAACACTCATCGCAAACATTTTAGTTAGAACACCTGTATGCAAACCGACAGCTTCCCCAGGAAGCCAAGGGAAAATGTGCCGAGCGGGATTTGTGCAGCTCTTGATCGCAAATGTTTTGATAGAACACCCGTATGTAAACCGACAGCTTCCCCAGTAAGCCAAGGGAAAATGTGCCGTGCAGGATTTGTGCAGCTCTTCATCACAAATGTTTTAGATAGAACACCCGTATGCAAAAGTGAGAGCTATGGTCTTCCCCAGTAAGCCAAGGGAAAATTCGCCGCGCAGGATTTGTGCATCTCTTTAACGCAAACGGTTCAGATTGAATATGGTATGCAAAGCGAGACTTCGGCGCTAAGCCAAGAGACAATCTGGCACACAGGATTTGTACATCCCTTCAATGCAAACGGTTTTTTCGAATGACCCGTGCGCAAACACGTACAGACAATTTGTTAAGATTTGCATCTGTCATATTGGGTATATTGCCATTTGTCAAACATGAAAGATTGTCATTTGTTGATCTAGTAGCATTGCCCTTTGTCAACCTTGTAACACTGCCATTTGTCGAAATATGCACCGAAAATCACTAGCACTATCTAATTTTTGCAACTAAAATTCAGCAATTAAGCACAGATTCTATTCATAGATTAAGCAGTCGTTCTTTATGCAAACAGTTCAACTCGACAGCTGAACCGACCAAACTTTTCATCAATTATTGCCAACCACGTACTGAAATAGCTAGTTCAACTATATATACTAGCTAATTTTAAGTATGTTGTACAGCTCCACCACATCTATAGTCAGATGAACTGAACAAAATAGCCCCTAAATACTACTACTACTACGGAGGCGCTTTGTACTACTTCCGGCAGCCTCTCCTCTGCTAAGCGCGCTCAGTAAGAGGCAGAGGAGGAGGAGCCTACCGATGAGCTGGACAACTGCAATACGGTGCCTGCAGCTGCCGCTACTGCACCTTCAGCGACGCTCACCTTGAACACCCTCTGCCGCTGCAGACGACCCCTCTCGAAGCGGCGGGACTCCTCGTCGATCTCCTGATTCCTCAGCTCTACGTCGGTGTGTGCTGCATCCACAGTGGAGGTAAGGCTCTTTGCGTGCTCGACAAGGCGCTCCTCCTCCTCCCGCAGGAACTCGATGTAGCGCGCAAGGTCGCTGACGCACGTGCGGGCCTCCACCTCCGCCTCCCGCCTTCGGGCGGCGATGACGGAGCGGGTCATGACCCCAGCGGTCGACGGTGCGCTGGCAGCCATGGCGGCCGACGATGGGGTGACGGCCACGACCACCACCTCCCGCCTTCGGGCCGCGGTGGCGGAGCGGGTGATGGCCATGGTGGCCGGCAGTGGGGTGGCGGCCACGATGGCCACCTCCCGCCTTTGGGCCGCGGCGGCGGAGCAGGCGATGGCCCTGGCTTTCGACGGTGGTGTGGCGGCCACGGCGGCAGACTGTGGGGTGGAGGCAACAGCTGCCGACGAGCAGCGGCGGCGGAGCGTGTGGTTTGATGTTCCGCGCACACCCAACAGGGACGTCACGCGCACTACACTACACCCGGGACTGAGCCGCCGCCGCGGTGTAGCCTCCCAACTGGAGCTGTCCTTTGATGACGGCGGAGTGGCTGAGTGACGACGATGGACCGGTGCCATTGGCGATGGTGGGAGAAGTAGACGAGATAAGCTAAAGGTGAGGGAGGGGAAAATGCGACGCAGGACTCGCCGGCCGTGAGGGTTTATATAGCAGGGTGGTAAGCATTGGGATTTTGGGGGATTTCACCGAGTCGGGCGGGAAGCTTGCGTGGGAACCTGCATGGTTGCGCGGGAACGGGCTCACCACCGTTTGGCCAAAAGAACGGCCCCGCGCACTACTCAAGCTTGCGCTCGAAGCCGTCTGTGGCAGCGGGGTGACAAGACGTGCGAGAGGAGGACAAAAGGACACGTACACATACGGTTAATAAAAAATGTTTGCGATTTAATTACCTACTACCCCCGTCCTGGTTTATATGTCGTCTATGTATTTTTGTGCCAAATTTTGAATAGACATTTAACTAATAAAATATGAATGCATGTCACCAAAGATTATATCGTTGGGTTTGTATTTGAACATAGTTTCCAATTATATAATTTTTATAACATGCATTAACATTTTGTTGGTTAAATTTAAGGTCAAAATATGGCACAGAATATAAAGGGGACTAGTAGACCAAGACAGAGGTAGTAGCACACGGTCGCTCTCTACGCAGCGACGCAACTGCCGGCCGGCTTGTAGACGATCATCCCCTGCGTCTTCAACTGCTCTATGCGTGTGGTTGCTCGCAGTTGAGGCGGCTGCGACGTGCTCTGCTCTCATGTCCCTCCAGACACTCTGCCCTCATCCCTCCACATGCGCTGCCAGTGTTTGGGGCCGGCGCACGATCACGTATGTTCGTGCTGCCATTATGCATGCGGTTGCGCCGGGCACGGTGCCACGATGCAGTTACCCGCTGCAAAAACTACCATGCGGACGCGCCGAGAATCCAGGCCACCCGGCCCCCATTTATTCCTGTGGCAATTTACCTTCATCTCTGGCGCCACACGACACAATAAGCACAGCCCACGACGACACATACAGAGAGGACATCCAGCGGTTCCAATGGCGCTCGCCGTGGCTCCAATGGCGCTTCCAGTGGCCGATGATGACAGCGGGGGGCCATTCACCACGCATCACGTAGTGGACACCCACGTCAGGGGGAAGGCCCTCTCGGTGGTGTACACAAACGAGCCGGTCTTGGTGGAGAGCTCCATCCAAACTATGGAGCAGTTGCTTGCTAAGGACAAGTACCAAGTGGTCGGCTTCGACCTCGAGTTCACCAGCGCTCATGCCGGGCACAATCAGAAGGTTGTCGTCGCCCAGTTGTGCGTGCGACATGACGTCCTTGTCTACCACTACCACCTGGCCACAAGGACTTGCGAGCATTCTCCTGGTTTATTAGCAGCTCCGACTACAGTTTTGCTATGGTGGACACCACCAACAATCTAAAAGCGCTCAAGGTTTCGGGCTTGAAATGCCAGAATCTTGTCAACATCCAGGAGCACAACAAGGTCTGGGGCAGTGACAACAACAAACAGAATTCCCTGGTTGACCTCGCCTCGGCCATCATCGACCCCTACTACATGAAGATGAAGGATGAGAGCAAGAAGGACAAGAACGCCTGGCACAGTGTCTGGCATCAGAGACTGGATGAACAACACGTCAAGTACGCGGCCAAGGATGCGTACACAAGGTACGAGATGTACAGGCTGATCGTTGACATGAGGAAGTGTCTTCTTCCTGCCCCAGATGAGGGATCGAGCCACAGAGCAGTGGCAGGAGAGTCACAAGGAGTAGATGACTAGACGATCGTTTCTCCTAGTTTAGAATGCATGCAATTGTTTATTGAGGTGTGGGCGAATGATCTATATAGTCACTTGTGTAATTGGATTTTTATTTTAGTTATATATATATATATATATATATATATGTTATTCTTCTATAGACAGAGCAAATCACATGGCTCATTAGCAGCAACCGTCTGTGTTATTATTGGTCTTCGCACACATTTCTGATTACGGACCTATTTGCCGCGTATCACACACATCTTGTTCAGTTGAACTTTTTCTGTTGTCTTGGCTCATCGCAAATAGTTCATCCGAGTGAACTGTATGCCCTCCATCGCACACACCTTGATCTGGCTGACCGTTTCTATTGTGTTGCCTAATCACACACAGTTCATTCTAGTGAATTGTATGCCGTATATCGCACACACCCTCATCTGGCTGCCCGTTTCTGTTGTTCTGCCTCATCGCAAACAGTTCTGCTGGATTAACCATTTGCCACGCATTATACACGCAACTCTAATCTAAACCATGTTTGATGTCACCGCCATCTCAAACATTTTGTATCTTTTTTGACGGTTTTATTATATGACCGTTTGTGATTAATGCATTGCACACAGTTTCGTCGAAGGGTCTCCGATTGGACTATCGCGTTTGGACCATCCTGTAGTAGTGGTTGAAAGGAAGAACCGGACTCTTATTGAGATGGCGAGAATGATGCTTGATGAATACAAGACGCCAAGA
The DNA here is from genome assembly GCA_011799875.1 of Thinopyrum elongatum. Taxonomy (NCBI): domain Eukaryota; kingdom Viridiplantae; phylum Streptophyta; class Magnoliopsida; order Poales; family Poaceae; genus Thinopyrum; species Thinopyrum elongatum. The sequence continues at coordinate 571,142,466 of CM022298.1, read as the reverse complement.
TACTTTTGGGCGGAAGCGGTTGAGACAGCTTGTCATGCTACAAATGGACTATATCTTCACAAGCTTCTCGGCAAAACGGCATACGATCTACTCACCGGTAACAAACCCCAAGTTGGATACTTTCAAGTATTTGTCTCAAAGTGCTACATTCTTGATAATCATCATCATTCGAAATTTTCGACTAAATCTCATGAAGGTTTTCTACTAGGTTACGGCTCAAACTCTCACACTTACCATGTCTACAACAATTTCACCTGAAAGGTTGAAGAGACGGTAGATGTGAAGTTTGATGAATCTAACGGCTCGCAAGTAGAGCAACTACCAATTCATGTTGGTGACAAAGATCCCTCGGAAGCAATTCAAGATTTGTCTATTGGCAAAATTCGCCCAACGGAGGTGAAGGAGAGTACTTCGTCCATTCAAGTGGAAGCCTCAACTTCACATCAAGCTGAATCACAAGTTGACATGGAGGCATCCACAAGTGGAACACATCAAGACGAAGGAAATGAGGAAGTACATCAAGATGATCCACCTCGACATCCTTCTCCACCTCCACAAGCGAATGACAACGCCAACAACAAATGAAAAAGAAGATGATGATGAGGATGTTCCACCACAACCCAAGCAAAACCTCTCACGAGTTAGAGCAAGAGTCTCAAAGAATCATCCCGCTGAAAAAATTCTTGACGACATCAACACCGGGAGAATTACTCGCTATAAATCTCGTTTGGCTACCTTTTGTGAACATTACTCATACATTTCTAGCATTGAACCTATGAAGGTAGAAGAAGCCCTTGAGGATCCGGATTGGATAAATGCTATGCACGAAGAGCTCCAGAATTTTGAGAGGAATCAAGTATGGACATTGGTTGAGAAGCCCAACGATGATCAAAACTTCATTGGTACAAAATGGGTGTTCCGGAATAAGCAAGATGAGGATGCTCAAGTTGTACGCAACAAGGCACGTCTCGTTACACAAGGCTACACTCAAGTCGAAGGTATGGACTATGGTGAGACATACACCCCCGTTGCTAGACTTGAGTCCATTCACATCTTACTTGCTTATGTCAATCACCATGATATCACGTTATACCAAATGGACATTAAAATGCTTTTCTAAATGGTGAAATTGAGGAGGAAGTTTATGTTTAAAAACCTCCCGGCTTTGTTAATCCCAAGAAACCTAATCATATTTACAAACTACACAAAGCTCTTTATGGTCTTAAACAAGCTCCTAGAGCATGATATAAATGCTTGACCAAGTTTCTCATTGAAAAAGGCTTTGAAATTGGGAAACTTGATTCTACCCTTTTTACTAAGAGGGTTGATGGAGAATTATTTGTGTGCCAAATCTATGTCGATGATATCATATTTGGTTCTACTAACCCTCATTTTAGTGAAAAGTTTGGAAGGCTAATGTCGGAGAAGTTTGAGATGTCTATGATGAGTGAACTCAAATTTTTCCTTGGTTTGCAAATCAAGCAAACTAAGGAAGGCACCTTTGTTTCACAAACAAAGTACACCAAGGATCTTTTCAAGAAGTTCAACATGCAAGAAAGCAAAGGTATGAAAACACCCATGCCTACTAGTGGACATCTTGACTTGACAAAGGATGGCAACCCGGTTGACCAAAAGGTTTACCGATCTATGATTGGTTCATTATTATATCTTTGTGCCTCCTATCCCAATATTATGCTAAGTGTGTGCATGTGTGCACGATATCAAGCTCCTCCTAAAGAGTGTCATCTTAAGGGCGTGAAAAGGATAGTGAGACATTTGATTCATACACCAAATTTTGGCATTTGTTACCCTAAGAGGTCATCTTTTGATCTTGTTGGCTATTCCGACTCGGACTATGCCGGTGACAAGGTTGATAGGAATTCCATTTCGGGTGCATGTCAATTTCTTGGTAGATCCCTTGTCTCTTGGTCTTCCAAGAAACAAAACTCGGTATCCTTATCCGCCGCCGAAGCGGCATACATTGCCGCGGGATCATGTTGTGCTCAATTTCTTTGGATGACCCAAACTCTTAAAGATTATGGGATACATGTGAGACATGTTCCATTGCTTTGTGATAGTGAGAGTGCTATTAAGATTGCACACAATCCCGTGCAACATTCATGAACTAAGCATATTGAAGTTCGTCATCATTTCATTCGTGATCATGTTGCTAAAGGAGATATCGATCTTAAGCATGTTCGTACCGACAAGCAATTGGCGTATATCTTCACAAAACCGCTTGATGAAATGAAATTTTGTTGCTTGAGGAGTGAGTTGAACATCATTGATGCCTCAAATTTGTAGTAGGGACTCCTTGGATACATGCAAGGCATGAGCTTATGTGACTAATCCTTGATATTTCTCTTATGATGATGATTATTTATCGTGGATATATTTGAACCTTTGCATGCTATCTAACCCTTGTAGGTACTTGGATAAGCCCAATTCCACAAGATTGCAAATCATTCATATCTTGAGCAACCTTGTCATAACCAAGTATCTATGCTTTGGTTGTTGTGATTAAGGAACAAGTTTACACTCAACATATCCTTTGACAATATCTATATGATAATTTTTCACTCTTGTCATTTTGGATACACAAGTGCTATTCCTTGCAAGACTAACCCATGTAGGAAGATGAGCTTCAAATTCCAAGGGATGCTCCCAACTCTTGATGAACTACATCAACTTTGAGCATCCACCACAAGTTCAACTACATGATCAAATTCGACAACAAACCCAAGGTATGTCACTCCATCTTAGAGAAGCTTTGCTCCAAGTCATGAGCTAAAGCAACTCAACAAGATGAGAAAACATTAAAATGCTTAACTGAAAAATGGCAACCCCATCTTCAGCTTAACGATGAGTATGACCAATGATCAAGTGATCTCACTTGACTCCTAAGTCAATATACTCTAACATAGGTGACTACGCTGCCGACCATCTCTAGACGAAGTTCTCTTATGGTCCCCTTCTTAGTTGCATTTTCTTTGCATTTCTTCTTGCTATTGTGTTTCCCTTCTAACACAAAAAAAGCTTCATCTAAATCTCTTTTATTTTCTGTGATGTGTTTCTTTTCTAATTCATTGCAAACTCTACCAAATTCCTTGAAGATCTTTGTGAAATTCCTATTGCAAGTGAGCTGAGTCGACAAAATCTTTCCTCTACATTGAGTTCGGTTCCACCGGTCCAAGCCTATCAGTCAAACCGAAGCACAAGTTCTACTTGCGCACAGTTCGTCGGTCTATCGAAACGGACCAACTCAGTCTCACTGATGTGCACCTTTCAGTGACTCTGCTAATTCAAAGTCACCGATTGAAATGGATCGGCGCCACCGACTTCACTACTGAGAATTTTTTTGCCATCTTATAATTCTTATTTCTTTCGGCTCCACTCAATGATTCTTTCCCTCTGCCTGCATCTTAAGCTACATTCTGCTTATTTGTGTTTCTCCAGGACCACACTTACTTGACTCATTTTCATGAAAGCTACCTTTCTTGGAAATTGATATCAAAGGGGGAGAGAGAGAGACCATCAAAGCTTACTCTTACAGAACTCTTCTAAGAAAGGAAGAGGGATGCACTTTCATAAGAGGAGAGAATTCACATATCTTTAGGAGGGGAAAGATATGTCTGTCTGCTATTTATTTTCTCTGAGCCTACTCTGCTACAATCGTTTTCGCTCTGATTTTATCTCATCTTACCTTCTCCCATTATCCAACGCTAGATTCAGGGGAGAGGAAGTTTAAGTTTAAGGGAGAAAAATCCTTGAAAATTTATTGCAAATCCTTAACTCTTTGGGGACATGTCTATACCTAAATGAAGTACTCAGCCTGTGGTACTCACCCATTGCATGTCATCCCAGTCTTGGCATTCTTGTGGATCTTGAATCGCCTTCTTGTCTGGAGGTCTCTTGTGTTATTTAACCATGTTTTCTCAAGTTTACTTCTTCAAGAGCCAGTTCAAGGACCACAAGGTAAGTATATGCATCTCACTCATGTGCATGATGATCTCTTGCTTTTCCCAATATTGTTTGCAAGAGGGAATCATAAACATGAAGGTACATCTCACATCACTTCTTTTGCTCTGATGCATATGGCCAAGATACATGTAGCTCATTGCTTACTCTGTCATGTGGTGCATTCACATGTCTTTCAATTCTATCATTACATGATTGCACACATGTAGGGGGAGCTTATGCAAGTTACATGTTCCTCCAAAGCTTTACTAACTACACATTATATCATTTACTTGAAGCTTTGATGTATGTTGTCATCAATTACCAAAAATGGGGAGATTGAAAGCACAAGTGGTCCCTGGGTGATTTTGGTAATTATGTCAACATATCTTTTGTTGGACTAATAGTTTTATCTAGCATATTTTAGAAAAGTTCAACAGTGGCGTGGCAAGGACAAGAGGATGTGGAACCCCTTAAAAATGCTAAGGACAAGGACTAGCAAAAGCTCAAGACTCTTCATTTCTATTATAGTGATCACATTGAGTCCATAGGAAAGCCAATACTATTAAAAGGGGATGAGGTGTTGCATAATGGTCTACTTCCTCGAGTGCTTAGTGATATTGCTCCAAAACCCTCAACCACTTTCTCTATCCAAATATGTCCAAACCCTAATTCCAAACTCGGCCCCACCAATACTTCCTATCCGGAGCCACCGAGTTCATGTTGACATAGCCACTGCCAGAAACCCTAACAATTCGGTCACACCGATACGATCTCGGTCTCACCAAGATGAACTTGCCAGCGCTCTATGACTTGTTGCATTCACTTCAGTCCCACCGAGATGTTGCAATCGGTCCCAGCGAGTTGGCTTGACAAATTCTCTGTTGCTCACTGCTTCACTTCAGTCCCACCAAGTTGATGCAATTGGCGCCACCGAGATGAAGTTTGCCATAAGCCCTAGCACATCAGTCCCACCGAGTTGTTCCCGTCGGTCCCACCGAGATCCCTAATGTTCATATTTTTGTACTGATCGGTGCCACCGAGTTTCATATTTGGTGCCATCGAGATGGGCCAAAAGTGTGTAACGGTTGGATTTTGTGTGGAGGCTATATATACCCCTCCACTGCCTCTTCATAAGTAAAGAGAGCCATCAGAACGTGCCTACACTTCCACCATCCATTTTCTGAGAGAGAACCACTTACTCATGTGTTGAGATCAAGAGATTCCATTCCTACCATTTGAACCTTGATTTCTAGCCTTCCCCAAGTTGCTTTCCACTCAAATCATTCTTCCACTATAACCAAATCTGTGAGAGAGAGTTGAGTGTTGGGGAGACTATCATTTGAAGCACAAGAGCAAGGAGTTCATCATCAACACACCGTGTATTACCTTTTTGAGAGTGGTGTATCCTAGATTGATTAGGTGTCGCTTGGGAGCCTCCGACAAGATGTGGAGTTGAACCAAGAAGTTTATAAGGGCAAGGAGATCGCCTACTTCTGTTGGGGAACGTTGCATGGAAAACAAAAAAAAATCTGCGCACATGCAAGATCTATCCATGGAGATGCATAGCTAAGAGAGGGGAGAGTGTGTCTATGTACCCTCGTAGACCGTTTAGCGGAAGCATTTATTAACGCGGTTGATGTAGTCGAACACCTTCGCGATCCAACCGATCAAGTACCGAACGTACGACACCTCCGCGTTCAGCACAAAGTTCAGCTCGATGACGTCCTCGCCTTCTTGATCCAGCAAGACGGGCGAAGTAGTAGATGAGTTCCGGTAGCATGACGGTGTGGTGACGGTGGTGGTGAACTTGTTCCCGCAGGGCTTCGTCGTGCACTGCGGAAAAACTAGACAGAGGATGAAACTGTGGAGAGGGGCGCCGCACACGGGTAAGAGATTGTCGTGGGTTGTGTGGCTCCCCCTCCCTCTCATATATATAGGTGGGGGGAGGGGAGGCAGCCAGGGTGCCCCCCAAGGTGGCCGGCCAGCCCCCTTGGGCGCCTGCCCTATGGCGCCCCCCTTCCCTTTTCTGGCACCTGGGAGAAGGCAAGAGGGGGTGGCGGCCCCCTTCCCTTTTTCTCATGCGGGAGAAAAGGCAAGAGGAGCTAGCCCTCTCCCTTTCCTTCCCTAGGGCCGGCGGCCTAGAGGTGGAGGCACACCAGCCCCATGTGGGATGGTGTGCTCTCCATCGTTGGCCCGTTTGGCCCATTAAACTCCCGGGGCTTCCCGGAACGCCTTCCGGTGATCCGATGACTACCCGATTCACTCCGAAACCTTTCCGGTGACCAAATAGCATCGTCCTATACATCAATCTTTACCTACGGACCATTTTTGAGCTCCTTGTCATGTCCGTGATCTCATCCGGGACTTCAAATAAATTTCGGTCACCAATTCACATAACTCATATAATACTATATCGTCAATGAACGTTAAGCGTGCGGACCCTACGGGTTCGAGAATGATGTAGACATGGCCGAGATGCCTCTCTGGTCAATAACCAATAGCAGAACCTGGATGCTCATATTGGTTCCTACATATACTACGAAGATCTTTATCGGTAAAACTTATGACAACATACGCAATTCCCTTTGTTTGTCGGTATGTTACTTGCCCGAGATACGATCGTCGGTATCTTCATACCTAGTTCAATCTCATTACCGGCAAGTCTCTTTACTCGTTTCGTAATACATCATCTCATAACTAACTCCTTAGTCACTTTGGTTGCAAGCTTCTTGTCATGTGTATTACCGAGAGGGCCCATAGATACCTCTCCGATACACGGAGTGACAAATCCCAATCTCGATCCATGCCAACTCAACAGACACCTTCGGAGATACCTGTAGAGCATCTTTATGATCACCCAGTTACGTTGTGGCATTTGATAGCACACAAGATATTCCTCCGGTATCCGGTAGTTGCATGATCTCATACTCGAAGGAATATGTATTTGACATTAAGAAAGCAGTAGCAATAAACTAAACGATCATATGCTAAGCTAACGGATGGGTCTTGTCCATCACATCAATCTCCTAATGATGTGAACCCGTTATCAAGTGACAACACATGTCCATGGTTAGGAAACCTTAACCATCTTTGATCAGTGAGCTAGTCTAGTAGAGGCTTACTAGGGACACGGTATTTGTTTATGTATCCACACATGTATTTAAGTTTCCGATCAATACAATTCTACCATGAATAATAAACCTTTATCATGAAAAAGGAAATATAATAATAACAACTTTATTATTGCCTCTAGGGCATATTTCCATCAGTCTCCCACTTGCACTAGAGTTAATAATGTAGATTACATAGTAATGAATCTTGCACCCATGGAGTCTTGGTGCTGATCATGTTTTGCCCACGGAAGAGGTTTAGTCAACGGGTCTGCTACATTCAGATCCGTATGTATTTTGCAAATTTCTATGTCTCCATCCTTGACCTTTTCACGAATGGATTTGAAGCGTCTCTTGTTTTGTTCTCTTGTGAAACCTCGATTCCTTTGCTAAGGCAATTGCTCTAGTGTTGTCACAAAAGATTTTCATTGGACCCGATGCACTGGGTATTACACCCAGATCGGATATGAACTCCTTCAACCAGACTCCTTCATGTGCTGCTTCCGAAGCAGCTATGTACTCTGCTTCTAACATAGATCCCACCACGATGCTCTGCTTGGAACTGCACCAACTGATAGCTCCAGCATTCAATATAAATACGTATCCGGTTTGTGACTTAGAGTCATCCGGATCAGTGTCGAAGCTAGCATCGACGTAACCCTTTACGACGAGCTCTTCGTCACCTCCATAAATGAGAAACATATCCTTGGTCCTTTTCAGGTAGTTCAGGATATTCTTGACCGTTGTCCAGTGATCCACTCCTGGATTACTTTGGTACCTCCCTGCCAAACTTATGGCAAGGCACACATCAGGTCTGGTACACAGCATAGCATACATGATAGAACCTATGGCTGAGGCATAGGGAATGACTTTCATTTTCTCTCTATCTTCTGCCGTGGTCGGGCTTTCAGTCTGACTCAATTTCACACCTTGTAACATAGGCAAGAACCCTTTCTTTGACTGGTCCATTTTGAGCTTCTTCATAACTTTGTCATGGTATGTGCTTTGTGAAAGTCCTATCAAGCATCTTGATCTATCCCTATAGATCTTGATGCTCAATATATAAGCAGCTTCATCGAGGTCTTTCATTGAAAAATTCTTATTCAAGTATCCTTTTAATCTATCCAGAAATTCTATATCATTTCCAATCAACAATATGTCATCCACATATAATATCAGAAATGCTACAGAGCTCTCACTCACTTTCTTCTAAATACAGGCTTCACCGTAAGTCTGTATAAAACCATATGCTTTGATCACCTTATCAAAGCGTATATTCCAACTCCGAGATGCTTGCACCAGTCCATAGATGGATCGCTGGAGCTTGCACACTTTGTCAGCACCTTTAGGATCGACAAAACCTTCTGGCTGCATCATATACAACTCTTCTTTAAGAAATCTGTTAGGGAATGCAGTTTTGACGTCCATTTGCCAGATTTCATAATCATAAAATGCGGCAATTGCTAACATGATTCGGACAGACTTAAGCATCGCTACGGGTCAGAAAGTCTCATCGTAGTCAATCCCTTGAACTTGTCGAAAACCTTTTGCGACAAGTCAAGCTTTGTAGACAGTGACAATACCATCAGCGTCCGACTTCTTCTTGAAGATCCATTTGTTCTCAATGGCTTGCCGATCTTCAGGCAAGTCCACCAAAGTCCATACTTTGTTCTCATACATGGATCCTATCTCAGATTTCATGGCCTCAAGCCATTTATTGGAATCTGGGCTCATCATAGCTTCTTCATAGTTCGTAGGTTCGCCGTGGTCTAATAACATGACTTCCAGGACGGGATTACTGTACCACTCTGGTGTGAAACGTGTTCTGGTCGACCTACAAAGGTCAGTAGTAACTTGATCTGAAGTTTCATGATCATCATCATTAGCTTCTTCTCTAGTTGATGTAGGCATCACGAGAACGGTTTTCTTTGATGTGCTACTTTCCAATTCGAGGGAAGGTACAATCACCTCATCAAGTTCTACTTTCCTCTCATTCACTTCTTTCGAGAGAAACTCCTTCTCTAGAAAGGACCCATTCTTGGCAACAAAGATCTTGCCTTCGGATCTATGGTAGAAGGTGTACCCAATAGTTTCCTAAGGGTATCCTATGAAGACGCACTTCTCCGATTTGGATTCAAGCTTATCAGGCTGAAGCCTTTTGACATAAGCGTCACATCCCCAAACTTTAAGAAACGACAGCTTAGGTTTCTTGCCAAACCACAGTTCATACGGTCTCGTCTCAACGGATTTAGACGATGCCCTATTTAACGTGAATGTGGATGTCTCTATTGCATAACCCCAAAATGATAGTGGTAAATCAGTAAGAGACATCATAGAACGTACCATATCTAATAAAGTACGGTTACAATGTTCGGACACACCATTACGCTGTGGTGTTCCAGCTGGCGTGAGTTGTGAAACAATTCCACATTGTTTAAAATGAAGGCCAAACTCGTAACTCAAATATTCACCTCCACGATCAGATCGTAGAAACTTTATTTTCTTGTTACGATGATTCTCTACTTCACTCTGAAATTCTTCGAACTTTTCAAATGTTTCAGATTTGTGTTTCATTAAGTAGATATACCCATACCTACTCAAATCATCTGTAAAGGTTAGAAAATAACAATACCCGCCACGTGCCTCAACACTCATCGGACCGCATACATCGGTATGTATTATTTCCAATAAGTCATTAGTTTGCTCCATTGTTCCGGAGAACGGAGTTTTAATCATCTTGCCCATGAGGCATGGTTCGCAAGTATCAAATGATTCATAATCAAGTAATTCCAAAAGTCCATCTGTATGGAGTTTCTTCATGCGCTTTACACCAATATGACCTAAATGACAGTGCCACAAGTATGTGGCACTATCATTATCAACTTTGCATCTTTTGGCATCAATATGATGAATATGTGTATCACTACGATCGAGATTCAACAAGAATAGACCATTCATCAAAGGTGCATGACCATAAAAGATATTACTCATATAAATAGAACAACCACTATTCCCTGACTTCAATGAATAACCGTTTCGCAATAAACAAGATCCAGATATAATGTTCATGCTCAACGGTGGCACCAAATAACAATTATTGAGGTATAAAACTAATCCCAAAGGTAGGTAGATGTAGAGGTAGGGTGCCGACGGCGATCACATCGACCTTGGAACCATTCCAGACGCGCATCATCACCTCGTCCTTAGCCAATCTTCGTTTATTCCGCACCTCCTATTTCGAGTTACAAATATGAGCAACTGAACCAGTATCAAATATCCAGGCACTACTACGAATATTAGTAAGGTACACATCAATAACATGTATATCAAATATACCTTTGTTCACTTTGCCATCCTTCTTATCCACTAAGTATTTGGGGCAGTTCCACTTACAGTGACCATTTCCTTTGCAGTAGAAGCACTCAGTTTCAGGCTTGGGTCCAGCTTTGGGTTTCTTCACGGGAGCGGCAGCTTGCTTGCCATTCTTCTTGAAGTTTACTTTCTGTCCCTTGCCCTTTTTCTTGAAACTAGTGGTCTTGTTAACCATCAACACTTGATGCTCCTTCTTGATTTCTACCTCCGCGGCCTTAAGCAAGACGAAGAGCTCGGGAATCGTTTTTGTCATCCCTTGCATATTATAGTTCATCACGAAGCCTTTGTAGCTTGGTGGCAGTGACTGAAGAACTCTGTCAATAACACTCTCAACTGGAAGATCAATTCCCGCTGAGTCAAGTGGTTATGATACCCAGACATTTTGAGTATGTGTTCACCGACAGAACTGTTCTCCTCCATCTTGCAGCTATAGAACTTGTTGGAGACTTCATATCTCTCAACCCGGGCATTAGCTTGAAATATCAACTTCAACTCTGGGAACATCTCATATGCTCCATGAAGTCAAAACGTCTTTGAAGTCCTGGTTCTAAGCCGTAAAGCATGTCACACTGAACTATTGAGTACTCATCAGATCGAGTCTGCCAGATGTTCATAACATCTGCAGTAGCTCCTGCAACAGGTCTGTCACCTAGCGGTGCATCAAAGACATAATTCTTCTGTGCAGCAATGAGGATAATCCTCAAGTTACGGACCCAGTCCGTGTAGTTGCTACCATCATCTTTCAACTTAGCTTTCTCTAGGAACTCATTAAAATTCAGGGGAACGGTAGCACGGGCCATTGATCTACAACATAGATATGCAAAACTATTAAGACTAAATTCATGATAAATTAAGTTCAATTAACCAAATTACTAATGAATTCCCACTTAAATTAACATCCCTCAAGTTATCTAAGTGATACACACTACTGCAGGTTGGTCCAAATGCGACAGTCCAATAGAAGACCCTTCGATGAAACTGTGTTCGATGCATTAATCACAAACGGTGATGTAATAAAACCATCAAAAAAGATACAAAACGTTTGCGATGGCGGTGACAACAAACACGGTTCAGATTAGAGTTGTGTGTGCGATGCGTGGAAAATGGTTAATCCAGCAGAACTGTTTACGAAGACGCAGAAATATATATATATATATATATATATATATATATATATAACTGAAATAAACATCCAATTAGATAAGTGACTATACAGATCATTCGCACACACCTCAATAAACAATTGCATGCATTCTAAACTAGGAGAAACGATCGTCTAGTCATCTACTTCTTGTGACGCTCCCGCCACTGCTCTGTGGCTCGATCCCTTGTCTAGGGCAGGAAGAAGAGACTTCCTCATGTCAACGATCCGCCTGTACATCTCGTAGCTTGTGTACGCGTCCTTGGCCGCGTACTTGACATGTTGTTCATCCAGTCTCTGATGCCAGACACTGTGCCAGGCGTTCTTGTCCTTCTTGCTCTCATCCTTCATCTTCATGTAGTACGGGTCGATTATGTCCGAGGCGAGGTCAACCAGGGAGTTCTGTTTGTTGTTGTTGCTGCCCCAGACCTTGTAGTGGTCCCGGATGTTGACAAGATTCTGGCATTTCAAGCCCGAAACCTTGAGTGCTTTTAGATCGCTCGTGGTGTCCACCATAGCAAAACTGTAGTCGGAGCTGTTGATAAACCTGGAGAAACGCTCGCAAGGCCTTGTGGCAAGGTGGTAGTGGTAGACGAGGACGTCATGTCGCATGCAAAACTGGGCGATGGCAACCTTCTGACTGTGCCCGGCACGACCGCTGGTGAACTCGAGGTCGAAGCCGACCACTTGGTACTTGTCCTCAGCAAGCAACTGCTCCATAGTTTGGATGCGGCTCTCCACCGACACTGGCTCGTTCATGTACACCACTCAGAGGGCCTTCCCCCTCACGTGGGTGTCCACTACGTGATGCATGGTGAACTGTCCCCCGTTGTCATCGTCGGCCGCTGGGAGCGCAATGGGAACTGCTGGATGTCCTCTCTGTATGTGTCGTTGTGGGTGTGCTTATTGCGTCGTGTGGCACGAGAGATGAAGGTAAATGGCCGCAGGAATAAATGGGGGCTGGGCGGCCTGGATTCTCGGCGCGTCTGCATGGCAGTTTTTGCAGCGGGTAACTGCATCGTGGCGCCGCGCCCGGCGCAACAAATACATAATGGCAGCATGAACGTACGTGATCATGCGCCGGCCCCAAACACTGGCAGCGCGCGTGGTGGGACGAGGGCAGAGCGCCCGGAGGGACGCGAGAGCAGAGCGTGCCGCGGCCACCTCAACTGCGAGAAACCACATGCATAGAGCAGTTGAAATCGCAGGGAATGGTCGGCTACAAGCCGGCCGACAGTTGCGTCGCTGCGTAGAGAGCGGCCGTGTGCTACTACCTCCGTCTTGGTCTATTAGTCTCCTTTATATTCTGTGCCATATTTTGACATTAAATTTAACCAACAAAATGTTAATGCGTGTTATAAAACTAATATAATTGGAAACTATGTTCAAATACGAATCCAATGACATAATCTTTGGCAACATGCATTCGTCTTTTATTAGTTAAATCTCTAGGCAAAAATTGGCACAAAAATACATAGATGACTTATAAACTAGGACAGGGTTAGTAGGTAATTAAATCGCAAATGTTTTTTTATTAACCGTATGTGTACGTGTCCTTTCGTCCTCCTCTCGCACGTCTTGTCACCCCGCTACCGCAGACGGCTTCGAGCGCAAGCTTGAGCAGCGCGCGGGGGCATTCTTTTGGCCAAACGGTGGTGAGCCTGTTCCCATGCAACCGCGCAGGTTCCCGCGCAAGCTTCCCGCCCGACTCAGTGAAATCCCCCAAAATCCCAATGCTTACCGGCCTGCTATATAAACCCTCACGGCCGGTGAGTCCCGCGTCGCATTTTCCCCTCCCTCCCTGTAGCTTATCTCGTCTGCTTCTCCCACAATCGCCAATGGCACCAGTCCATCATGGTCGCTCAGCCACTCCGCTGACATCAGAGGACAGCTCCAGCTGGGAGGCTACACCGCGGCAGCGGCTCAGTCCCAGGCGTAGTGTAGTGCGCGTGGCGTCCCTGTTGGGTGTGTGCGGAACACCCACCACACGTTCCGCCGCCGCTGCCCGTCGGCAGCTATTGCCGGCCGCTGTTGCCGCCACCCCACCGTCTGCCGCCATGGCCGCCACCCCACTGTCGGCCACCGTGGCCATCACCTGCTCCATCACCGTGGCCCGAAGGCGGGAGGTGGTGGTCGTGGCCGCCACCCCATCGTCGGCTGCCGTGGCTGCCAGCCCACCGTCGACCGCCGGGGTCATGACCCGCTCTGCCACAGCCACCCGAAGGCGGGAGGCGGCGGTGGAGGCCCGCACGTGCGTCAGCGACCTTGCGCGCTACATCGAGTTCCTACGAGAGGAGGAGGAGCGCCTCTTCAAGCATGCAAAGAGCCTTACCGCTGCCGTGGCCGTAGCACATGCCGACGCCGAGGCGAGGAATCAGGAGATCTATGCGGAGTCCCGTTGCTTCGAGAGGTGTCGTTTGGAGCGGCAGAGGGCGTTCGAGGTGAGCGTCGTTGAAGGTACAGCAGCGGCAGGCACCGTATTGTAGTTTTTCAGCTCGTCGGTAGGCTCCTCCTCCTCTGCCTCTTACTGAGCATGCTCGGCAGAGGAAAGGCTGCCGGAAGTAGTACAAATCCCCTCCGTAGTAGTAGTAGTATTTAGGGGCTATTTTGTTCAGTTTATCTGACTATAGATGTGGTGGAACTGTACAACGTACTTAAAATTAGCTAGTATATATAGTTGAACTAGCTATTTTAGTACGTGGTTGGCAACAATTGGGAAAAATTTGGTCGGTTCAGCTGTCGAGTTGAACTGTTTGTATAAAGAACGACTGCTTAATCTGTGAATGGAATCTATGCTTAATTACTGAATTTTAGTTGCAAAAATTAGATAGTGCTAGTGGTTTTTAGCTGCATATTTCGACAAATGGCAGTGTTACAAGGTTGACAAAGGGCAATGTTACTAGATCAACAAATGTCAATCTTGCCTGTTTGACAAATGGCAACATACCGAATATGACAGATGCAAATCTTACCAAATATGACAGATGCATACGGGTGTTCTAACTAAAATGTTTGCGATGAGTGTTTTATATTTAAAAACCATTGACATTTTTTAAAGAAAATCGTTTGATAAGTCTGTACATTCAGAGAGAAAAACGCATGTTCGTTCAAACCATATCTTTCATTCAGTCACACTGCGAATTTATATTCATATGATCGAGATATAGTATTAAACCCAAAAAAACTAATTCCGGCAGTGGTGGAGGCGGTGTTGTCGTTGTCGTCCTCCGGGACGCTGTTGTTGAAGTCTTCAAGGCAGCACAGAATGTTCTTCACTTGGAAATCAAACATCATGTCGTTGCGCGATAGACTGGCGGGGCGCGGAAGGACGGCAACTCGTGGCGCTGCGAGGTAGCGGTCGACGGCGGAGTCCCATGCCGCTGAGGGGGGCATGCGCACGGGCATGGGCGTGGCGGGTACAGACCTCGATGATGCCCGCGGCTTCCAGCTTTGCGATAGTGCTCAGCGACCAGCCCGTCAATGCTACGGGGATGGTCGATGGTGCGGGCGCGGGGATGGGAGCTGGAAAGGGCGTGGGGGCAGCAACCGCCGCGGCCAGCTTGTCCAGGGCCATGTCCGTGAGGCCCCATTCCTCCTTATTTTCTATCTCCTCTGGCTCAGAGTCGACTTCACCAAACTGGAACACTAGTGGCAGATGATCCTTCTGCGCCATGGCTTTGGTGGAGGTCTGCGGGAGGGGAATGGGAGGCGAACAGTAAGGCCGCCCGTAGTAAACAGTGGCTTGGGCGCCATTAATGGAGGGCATGCGAGCAAGGCGGGCGGCCATGTAAGTCAAAGGGCTCGCTTCCCAGTGAGCCTGCGCAGCATACAGTTCGCACGCTTCCCGGTGAGCCTGCGCATTGGAGGGCAGCTTGCTTGCCTCTCGGTCAGCCTGCGCAGCGGACTGCGCTCGCACGCCTCCCGTTCAGTCAAGGAGCTGTCCACACGCCACCTCCTAGCCATTAAAAGCGAGACGCGTGGCGTCACGTGAATGGTTAACAGAACACACACGATTTAAATTATACAAAACGTTTGAGATGTTAAAGTGCCAGCTATTTGTTTCAAAATGCCTTTGTTGGCTGTTATTCGAGTGCGCCTTCTCTCAAAATGGACACAAAAAATACCATAGCATGTCGGGTGCCATTCCATGATAGCATGCCAAGTTTCATGAATTTCAGACGAGTTTTGGATTTACTAGAATTTAAAAACAAAGTATCTCAATGTTTTGCCGGCAATCAACAGTGCGCTGGTGTTTGAAATTCATTCCCATTTCTTGCATGGGACCTAAGCATGCACCCAAGGACACACATTTGATATGTCAACCCATTTTTCTACACTAGAGCATGTGCATGTAGTACAAATTTGAATTATGCAAATAAAATGCCTAGAAAACCCAGCTAATGTATAAAATGTCCTAGCGAACCCCGAAAAATCCCAAAAATTGACACAACACTCCTGTTGTTCTATGTTGACACTAGAAAAATTTTGAAAGCAAGAAGAGGCAACGGATATAGTTTCGTCCCCAAAGGTGGCACGTTCCCTAAAGAAACCATCAGGCTTGTTGTGAGAAACTCTAGTTTGTGAGAAGCTTATACCCAAACCTGCCCCAAATGGGATACATTTTTTACCACAGCATGTTGATACCGCTCCATGATAGCATGCCAAGTTTCATGAATTTCATACGAGTTTTGGATTTACTAGAATTTAAAAACCATGTATCTCAATGTTTGCGGCCGAGTGATAGTGGCAAGGTGTTTGACATTCATTCTCGTTTCTTGCATGGGACCTAAGCATGCAACCAAGGACACATATTTGATTTTTTGACCAATTTATATGCACTGGAGCATGTGCCTGTAGTTCAAATTTGAATTATGCATATAAATGCATAGAACACTCAGTTAATGTATAAAAATGTCCAAACGAACCCCGAAAAATTCTAAAATTTAACACAACACTCCTGTTGTTCTATGTTGACACTAGGAAAAAAATTGAAATCAAGAAGCGGCAACGGATATCGTTTCGTCCAGAATGGTGAAACATTCCCTACCATAACCACGAGGCTTGTTGTGAGGAGCTCTGGTTTGTGAGAAGCAAATACCCCAACCTGCCCCAAATGGGACAATACTTTTACCATGGCATGCTGATGCCGTTCCATGATAGCATGTCAAGTTTCATAAATTTCAGACGCGTTTTTGATTTACTAGAATTTAAAAACCATGTATCTCAATGTTAGCGGCCGAGCGACGGTGGCAAGGTGTTTGACACTCATTCCCATTTCTTGCATGAGACTTAAGCATGCAACCAAGGACACACATTTGAATTTTAAACCCATTTATATGCACTGGAGCATGTGCATGTAGTTCAAATTTGAATTATGCACATAAATGCATAGAAAACTCACTTAATGTATAAAAATGTCCAAGCGAACCCCGAAAAATCCCAAAAATTGGCACAACACTCCTGTTGTTCTATGTTGACACTAGAAAAAATTTGAAAGCAAGAAGAGGCAACGGATATCGTTTCGTCCCCAAAGGTGGCACGTTCCCTACTGAAACCATCAGGCTTGTTGTGAGAAGCTCTAGTTTGCGAGAAGCTTATACCCAAACCTGCCCCAAATGGGACAACATTTTTACCACAACATGTTGATGCCGCTCCATGATAGCGTGCCAAGTTTCATGAATTTCAGACGAGTCATTACTGCAGGATGCTGCTAACACAACACTATGATTAGGGACCCTTTGACAAAACTGTGTGCGATGCATTAATCGCAAAAGGGGATGTAAAAAAACCGTCAAAAAAGATGCAAAATGTTTGCGATGGCGGAGACATCAAACACGGTTTAGATTTTAGTTACGTGTTCGATGTGGGGCATACGGTTCAGTTCAATGAACTGTTTGTGATGAGGCAGAACAACAGAAACGGGCAGCCAGATGAAGGCGTGTGCGATATACGACATGCAGTTCACTCTGATAAACTGTTTGTGATGAGGTGGAACAATAGAAATGGGCAGCCGGATGAAGGTGTGTGCGATATACGGCATACAGTTCACTCGGATGAACTATTTGTGATTAGGCAACACAAAAGTAACGGTTAGCCAAATCAAGGTGTGTGCGATATATGGCATACAGAACAGTATTCTTTACTGTGAATAGTGTGCTCTGTTGGGCACACAACTATATGGATCATAGCCTTGGGCGAGCAATGTGCCCGCACGTGTCGTGCTAGCTCGATGTTCCTTCTATGCTAAGTTTCCATTAATTGATGGCGTTTTATGAACACGCCACCGTTTCCCGCCATTTCCTCAGCGGTTTCCCGCCACCACCCAACGATATTGCGCATAAACCTAGGCGGCGTGCTACGCACATAGGCAACAAGCGCAGCTTATAGCACATCCACCTTTTGCAAGCATGCCAACCCACCAAAGCGCCGCCTCTGCCATCAACCTCCTCGACGAGGAAAACGAGAAGGCGCCATAGCCCGTCGAGGCCGAGGCGCTCCCCGGCAACGCGATGGACGACGCTGTGATGCGCGTCATCGCCAGGGTTGAGCAGACCCTTGGCGCATGGCGCTTCAGCGCCGCGGATCAAGATAAGCATGTCAGCGCTGAGAGGCTGCAGCTCGCCGCACAACATGATCGATGGCCCGCCGCAGAGTAAGCTATCCGCGTCCGCGCCGATAGGCTGTGGCTCGCCGCACAGCAAGACCGTTGGAGCGCAGCAGAGCGAGAGGCGCGGTGCGCCACACAACAAGAGCGGATCCATCGGCGCTTGCCTGCTGTCGACATGGCGTCGCAGCTGGGTACACGTCCTGTCAGTACCCGCATTCCTCACCATGAGTGGGCAGAGGCCGTCTGCGCCGTACTTGCACCAGAGGCCGGCCACGCCGTACTTGCACTGGACTCCCGCCGTGCCGTTCGCATGGGTCGCGCCGTTCGCCTTGTCCACGGCCTGCTCGATTCCAACGCGCTAGTCGCTAGGCTCGACTGCCTCCTTGGCCCAGGTGTCCACCTGGGCGCAGTAGAGGAACATGGTCGTTGCATCCTCGAGCTGGTGATATCCGATGAAATAGCCAACTTGGAGCTCGAGATCGCGCTCCAGATGTACCACGTGCGTGTCGACCGCTTGGACGAACGCTTGCACGAGTTCAGGCAGAGCCAAGAGCTACCGTAGGCAAGGGCTGCTGGTCATGGTCTCATGGACGCGTTTTATTTTGTTGAGTCGTTTCGACGTGCATCGCTATGTATTCATAGCAATCATAATATTGCTCTGTTTCAATGTGTGTACTTTGTTTTCCGTTCTTATATGTTCTATTTCAATGTGAGTGTATACACTTTCCATTCTATATATGTGGATGATAACAGCTAGATACAAATAGTATACGAAAACAGATAGAAAATGGAATTCATAATATATATTAATTGTTCATTAGTTCATCACAGAATATATATCATATCATCACATATACGTGATGATACTTAACTACTAGGTACAATGCATCAAATTGAAAACGAACAATACTAAAACTAATAATCCCTCCTAGGGGCAGTATTCCGGTAGCCCCTCGCCAGCAGCTCCCTGGTGCGCGGCGTCTTCCCAGCGTGGAGGCAGTACTCCGCCTCCTCCGCCTCACAGTGCTTGACATACCGATCATCCGCTTTCTGGCGGTCGAGCACGAACGATCTTGCCATTTTGTTGGGCGCCCACCGGAGCTCCTCGTCGGTGGCACGCTGGAGCTTATCGGCCCACCTCCACGCAGCGATGAGGCGCCTAGCACCTTTGGCCTTCCTCGCGAAGTACCCGTATTCGTACACCTCCTCCGCATGACGATGAGCCCGCCCCCAAAGCTCCACCACCTCCTTTTTCCAGGCAGCATCACAGGCTTCACAGGCCGCCTGGTACCTGGCTTCCTCCTCCGCCAGCTCCTTCTTGAATGCCACTTGCCTGGCTTTCTCAGCCGGCGGCAGCGACTTCCACAGACAAAGATTGTAGTGGCCCAAAAACCACTCCAAAGTTGGGGGGTCCGGCGCAACCTCGTCCGGCGGCGTGTATGGGTCCTCCTCGTCACTCCTCTTCGACTGAGCATCCTCGGGGGGCGGCGCCTCCTCGTCGGCGCATGGGCAGATCGGCGGCGCCATGGCAGAGATTTGAGAGAGAGCGCGAGAGGGCGAGCGAGGGGAGGATGTAGATGAGAATGCAGGCAGGACGATGTGAGGAAGGTAGTATTTATTTGCGGCCGAAATCTAGATCGACGGGAACAGTACACATGTCGGTCGCTGGAATTTACGAGTACTCTAGTTTGAATTACACATGATTCCCGCAGCAAAATCTGTGTGTGAACTTAATAGATGACGGTTTCCAATACAGAACCATGTCAGATTAATAACCCGTGCCACTCACCTTCCAGACCTCGAGGCACGAAATAGAGTGCCAATCGTGTGGGGCCCGGTTGTCTTGCCAGATCTTTACATTTTATTTTTTGAACACCAGATATTTACATCGTCTGATCATTTTTTATCTTTTTTGGAATTTAAATGCCATGGCACTCCTTGCATGTGTCCAAGCCGTTATGGTTAGCCGCTGCATGTAGACGTAGTTCAAATTTGGATTACGGTCATTAATTGGCTAGAAAATCACTTAAATGTCTTAAAAAGGTCAAATGACCCTTTAAATTTTCCAAATTTTGACATGACAGTTGTATTACTGCATGTTAACTGTAGAAAAAATTTGAAGCCCATAAGAGGAAGCTATCATCGATCCGTCATCAAGCATGCATTGCTCCCTCTCGGAACCACGAGCCTTCTAGTGAGTTGCTCCGGTTTGTGCGGGGTGTGTGTCCAAACTTTCGTCAAACAAGCCAATTTTTTTACCACATCATCTTGGTGGCATGACATTACGTCAACCAAGGTTTCATGTGTTTCTGATCATTTTTTAATTTTTTGGAATTTAAATGACATGGCACTCCATGCATGTGTCTAGGCCGTGACACCAATATGTTTGAAAATTCCTTCCAATTTACTGCACATGGAATTAACTCGCACACAAGTACACAAAAATATAATTTTCAAACTGTTATGGTTAGCCATTGCATGTAGATGTAGTTCAAATTTGAATTGCGGGCATTAAATGGCTAGAAAATCACTTAAATGTCTTTAAAAGGTCAAATGACCCATAGAATTTTCCAAATTTTCACATGACAGTTGTATTAGTGCATGTTAACTGTAGAATTTTTTTGAAGCCCATAAGAGGAAGCTATCTCCCGTTCGTCATCAAAGATGCATTGTTCCCTCTCAGAACCACGAGCCTTCTACTGAGTTGCTCTGGTTTGTGAGGGGTGTGTTTCCAAACTTTCGTCAAACAGGCCAATTTTTTTACCACATCATCTTGTTGGCATGACATTACGTCAAGCAAGGTTTCATGTGTTTCTGATCATTTTTTAATTTTTTTGAATTTAAATGCCATGGCACTCCATGCATGTGTCTAGGCCATGACACCAATATGTTTGAAAATTCCTTCCAATTTACTGCACATGGAATTAACTCGCACACAAGTACACAAATATAATTTTTCAAACCATCATGGTTAGCCGTTGCATGTAGATGTAGTTCAAATTTGAATTACGGGAATTAAATGGCTAGAAAATCACTTAAATGTCTTTAAAAGGTCAAATGACCCCTGGAATTTTCCAAATTTTCACATGACAGTTGTATTAGTGCACGTCAACTGTAGAAAAAATTTGAAGGCCTTAAGAGGAAGCTATCTCCCGTTTGTCATCAAACATGCATTGTTCGCTATCGGAACCACGAGCCTTCTAGTGAGTTGCTCCGGTTTGTGAGGGGTGTGTGTCCAAACTTTCGTAAAACATGCCAATTTTTTTTCCACATCATCTTAGTGGCATGACATTACATCAAGCAAGGTTTCATGTGTTTCTGATCTTTTTTTTGGAATTTAAATGCCATGGCACTCCATGCTTTGTGTCATAGCCGTGAGACCAATATGTTTGAAAATTCCTTCCAATTTACTGCACATGGAACTAACACGCACACAAGTACACAAATATGATTTTTCAAACCGTTGTGGTTAGCCGTTGCATGTAGATGTAGTTCAAATTTGAATTACGGTCATTAAATGGCTAGAAAATCACTTAAATGTCTTTAAAAGGTCAAATGACCCCTGGAATTTTCCAAATTTTCAAATGACAGTTGTATTAGTGCACATTAACTGTAGAAATTTTTTGAAGGCCGTAAGAGGAAGCTATCGCCCGTTCGTCATCAAACATGCATTGTTCCCTCTAGGAACCACAAGCCTTCTAGTGAGTTGCTCCGGTTTGTGAGGGGTGTGTGTACAAACTTTCCTCAAACATGCCAATTTTTTTACCATGTCATCTAGAATCTGTCCGAGGTTGTGGTAGAGGTCGAGATAGGAGGAGTTGCGCGTAGCCGAGGTAGAGGTAGAGAAGAGTCTGTCCGTTGAGGAATCAGCGGTGGAGTACCAACGTGAGCTTTGGCGCAGCCACTACTACGAGTACTACAACCTTGAGGGCGGCGCCGAGGACGAGGACGAGGGCGAGGATGAGCACGCGGTCGACTTCAATAGGGGGGACGCGGAGTCCACCAACGGCGGCATGTCGCCAGGACAAGTCATCGATGTCTCATCTCACACCGGTGATGCATAGGCCGGCGCTGCGGCGGCTTTGTTAAAATTATGCGTACTTAGGCTTTGTTTTTAATGCTGGTCTTTTGTTAGAGCAATGTTGAGGTCAACTAGCTCTGTTTAATTACTAGAATTGCTCGATTCAGTAAGTGTGGTTTGTGTGCTGTACTCTCTTTTGTGTGCCCAAATTAGCAAGCGATGTTAAATTATGCAATGACGTGGATGAGGACAGTACCCAGGGAAATTTCCACCAAAATTTGAATTATCAAACTCTTCCCATGCGCGTAAAGCAGAAGAATCGTTTGCGATGCACACAATCGTTCAAAGTGAATGGTGTCCGGCGGCACCGCGCGCAAAGTTTCCCTCCACATTTCGAAAATTTTGGCCTACCGCCGAAATATCTACCCTCCCCCTTCCCCACCCCCTTTTCTCCCCGACCACAAGTCACATTTCCGTTGTTTCCTCCTTCCTTCCTTCTGAAACTATAGCCGCTTCCTCGCTTGCTTCCTTGCTCTCGCCGTCTTGCATCCTACCGCCAGGGTCGCCATGGTCTTCTTCAATGACCTCTCCAGCGGTTCCTCCGATGATGAATTTTTCAGCACCCGGGTATGCCTCTCTTCTCTCTCTCGGGTTATGACTTCGAATGAAGGATTTTAACACGACGGTCAATTTGAGTCATTTCTTCCTCTTGTAGCTCCCTTGGACCATCAGTTGCAATGAATGGAGCGGGGTTGCGTGAAGCTAGTTGCGTTTGAATCTGTGGACAGTGGGAGGAAGTTTCTGACATGTGCAGAGAAGGTTAGCCCCACTTTCATTGTTACAAATCATTTGTTAGATGTGATTCAGACACTGTCACTATGCTATGTTATTGTGGATGTTAAGACAGTGTCACAGTTTGTACCTAGCATCTAAAAATGTTGCCATCTCATCAGCGGTGCCATTAGAAAATTATTTGGCACCGCTTCAGCAGTTTGTGCAGCCAACTTTGGTCCACACATCCGAGCAGCCAAGCAATAAAATACTAAATCTTTATGGTATGAAGGAACTGGGCATCGGAGCAACTAGGTGCTCCAGAGTCCGGGTCCCTGATTTTTTTCCGCTGCATCGGCTCGCCAGTGCAGGGCACCGGTGCCAAATGTAGCAACAGTTGTCTTTACACCAGTTTTGGCATACACAGTGGACGGCCTTAGTGCTATTAGTTCTATGTTACTAAATTTGTGAACGTACACACCTGTTAGTATCAATTTGATGTCATCCAAACACCATCGCTATGCTGTTGTAGTTATATTTAGCTTCCTCATAAAATGTTAAATTTGTTATTTATAGTACATGACTAAGAACTTGTAGCGTTGTTGTAGTTAATTATAAATTCTGATGTTTCAGAATTTGGTTGTTGTCTCAGTAGCAATTAATTCATTTGCACATTGATCTTTTTGAGAAGATATGTCATAATTAACCTGTTTCTTCAGTTTATAAAAATATGTATTTGGTGATTTTCTATGTTGCTAGAAACCCATTTCCCCTACAATTGTTACTGATCTAGTTTTAAATATTATAGGATGAACAGAAGTGTTCTTACCAGGAGTGGGTTGATCAAGAGTGGCCACAGTCTTTGAAGATATGCCTAGCAAAGCTTTGGAGCATGTATGAGGAAGAGAACAGAGGTAGGCTTAGAGAAAGTGTTGTCAATGCTGAAGAATATTTGAAGATGCGGGATAAAAAGAGGAAGATGGAGAATGAGCTCAGATTTTTTAAATCAGACTTTGCTAAAATGGTGTTGGCGAAGGAGGAGGCACTTTCCCAGTTGGCCAGTGCAAAACAGGTTCTTACTGAATTGAAAGCAGAGGTGGATAAGATGAGCCTGGATGATCTCGATTAGGGAAATGAATATATTGTTCTAATATTGTTCTTATGAAGGTGAACTAGCTATATGCTCTACTGTGCTGTTTTCAGGTTTGCTACCGTACTGTGATGTTAAAATATATTTATGTGCCTGATATGAAATTGGCAAACAGCTGTTCGATATGAAATGTGAATTTGTGTAATACTGGAATTATTAATTATAAACTAATAAACCTACTAAATGGGTCATTGAACTTTGCAAACGGTTCTAGCAGTAAAAGCGCTTGTGATGGATAGCCCGATGCCACACAGTTTTCTTCATCGAATCGTGTGTGATGTAATTGAATAAAAGCAAACAGTTAACCGAGGCAGAGCGTGTGTGATAGTTACACCTATCACACACGAGGCTATTCATAAAACTGTGTGGGATGTATATACGAACGGAAACGGTTTCCCTTGATTGACTGTGTGGGATGTACATACGAACGGAAACGTTTTCCCTCGATTGACTATGTGGGATGTACATAAGAACGAAAACGTATTCCTTGGATTGCCTGTGTGGAATGTACATAACAAATGGAAACATTTGTTTGGGACTGACGATGTGGGATGTACTTACGACCGGAACCGATTGGGCCTGTATAATCGTATTTCATCGCTCGCCCATCGCACACGACCTCATTTTGCCGAGTGAGTGTGCCAGGAGGGCCTATCCCCGACGGTTTCTGGGTCATGTGGGAAGGACCCCCCTATCACAGTCACTCACTTGGCGACGGTTCAAAAAACCGTCACGGAAAGGGGTTAAAAACCGTTTGTATAGCACCTCACTATACCATTGAGTTTTGGATTTACTACAATTTAAAAACCATGTATCTCAATGTTTGTGGGCGAACGATGGTGCAAGGTGTTTGACATTCATTCTCATTTCTTGCATCGGACCTAAGCATGCAACCAAGGACACAAATTTGATTTTTCAACCAATTTATATGCATTGGAGCATGTGACTGTAGTTCAAATTTGAATTATGCACATAAATGCATAGAAAACTCAGTTAATGTATAAAAATGTCCAAAGGAACCCCGAAGAATTTCAAAATTTAACACAAGACTCCTGTTCTTCTATGTTCAGACTAAAAAAAATTAAAATCAAGAAGAGGCAACGGATACCGTTTCGTCCAGAAAGGTGAAACGTTCCCTACCGTAACCACGAGACTTGTTGTGAGAAGCTCTGGTTTGTGAGAAGCTTATACCCCAACCTGCCCCAAATGGGACAATATTTTTACCATGGTATGTTGATTCCGTTCCATGATAGCATGTCAAGTTTCATAAATTTCAGACGCATTTTCAATTTACTAGAATTTAAAAACCATGTAGCTCAATGTTAGCGGCCGAGCGACTGTGGCAAGGTGTTTGACATTCATTCCCATTTCTTGCATGGGACTTAAGCATGCAACCAAGAACAAACATTTGAATTTTGAACCCATTTATATGCACTGGAGCATGTGCATGTAGTTCAAATTTGAATTATGCACATAAATGCATAGAAAACTCAGTTAATGTATAAAAATGTCCAAGCGAACCCCGAAAAATCCCAAAAATTGACAAAACACTCCTGTTGTTCTATGTTGACACTAGAAAAAATTTGAAAGCAAGAAGAGGCATCGGATATCGTTTTGTCCCCAAAGGTGGCTCGTTCCCTACCGAAACCATCAGGCTTGTTGTGAGAAGCTCTGGTTTGTGAGAAGCTTATACCATAACCTGCCCCAAATGGGACAATATATTTCACCCCAGCATGTTGATGCCATTCCATGATAGCATGCCAAGGTTCATGAATTTCAGACGAGATTTGGATTTACTAGAATTACAAAAGCAAGTACCTCAATGTTTACTGGAGAGCCACGGTGCCGTGGTGTTTGAAATTCATCTCCATTTCTTGCATGGGAAATAAGCATAAACCCATGGACACATATATGATTTTACAACCCATTTTGGTGCACCGGAGCATGTGCATGTACTTTAATTTTGAATTGTGCACCTGAAATGCCTAGAAAACCAAGTTAATGTATAAAAATGTCCAAACGAACCCTAATATTTCCATTTTTTTTGACGACACACCTATAGTTGCATGTTCACTGCAGATAAAAGTTCTAGCAATTCAAACACCCTTCTTTGCCGCTGTGACCCCATTATGTAATTCAAATCAAGACGAAAAATCAAGTAGGTCGCACACAGTTTATTATCACCAACCGTGTGAGATGAAGTACAAAATATCTTGGAGCACCGTCGAAGTATAGTACGCATATGGCTTACGCAAGAAGGTGCGTCAGCTACACTCTACAGCCGGCGTGTCAAGCACACTAGCTCGCTCCCCAAATATCATTTCACTGTTCAATCGCCGCCGATGAAAGATGGGGACGTGGACCCGCGTCGTGAGGGCAACTTCGGCGGCCCACTCCGGCGACAGCGCGGCCGCAGCCGCCATGCGCGTGCTAACAACATGCGTGAGCGTGGCCACAATCTGCGACCGGGCGGCCAAGGCAGCCCACGGCCGCTGTTGCTTCTCATGTGGTGGCAGCAACATCTGCCTCGGGATAGCAACTAGCAAGAGTAGCACAACAGCTGTCCGTTCCACAGCGGCTGCCTTAGCCCTGATGGAGGCTGCCCACGACCATGTCGAGGCCACCCACGCCCAACTCCTGGCGGTCACCGCACAAATTGAACGAAGCTTCTCCGACAACGGTCGGCAACCCACAGCCGAAGAGTTGGCAATCGCCGAGAGCGTTCGAGTAGTCGTCCGTTCCTCCGCGGCATACCTTGCCACAATGGAGCCCGTCCAAGCCCAGATCGCGGCCGCCCACGCCCAGCTTGTGGCGGCCTTTTCCAAAGAGATGGCGGATGCGGATGGCGAGTTGCTTGCCGAGTATGGTGTGATGGATGCCATGGAGCCCCTTCCCCAGGAGATCGTCGGGCGTGAGCTGGACATGCAGGAGGCGGCGGAGATCAACGAGCACCAACCGTAGTAGTACTCTTTGTTTGTTTTAATTAAGAGCACCGGTCTTTAATTTGTTAGAGTAATGTTTAGGTCAGCTAGCTCTTTTTAATTGCTGAACTTGCTCGATTAAGAAGTGTGGGTGTGTTGTAGTCTTCTTTGTGTACCCAAATTATGCAATGACGTGGATGACCACTGTAATCAGGGAAATTCAGACCAAAATTTGCATGTTCAAACTCATCACACACGGGTTAAGCTATATGAATCGTTTGTGATGTTCACATATCGTACACAGTGCTGAATAAGAGACCGTGTTTCATGACACTTTGCGCGCCAGTTTTTTTGCTGCACCGATCCAAAATTTTGGCTTCCATGAAAATATCTACCTCCCCGCCCCCTCCCCCTTACCAAAAGCCACATTTCCCCTGTTTCCGCCTTCCTTTCCGAGTTGAAACCTTCACTCCTTGCTTGCAGCGCCGCCTCCTCGCCGGCGACCCTCCTTCACGCTGCTCGGCCCCGTCGATCCAGGCAGGTAATCCACACCCGACCCCCATCTTCCTCCTCCTTCCACATCCCACATGCCTCGACCGCCTGCACGACACCTTCCACCCAAATCACCGACCCCTTCCCCAAATGAGCGCCGCCCTAAGCCATGGTGCATGCAGTATAGCCAGGAGCTCAAGGAGCATTTGGCAGCGGAGAAGCAAATCGCGGTCGTACGCGCGGATGAGGTCGCGATGGCTGCCATTCGTTCCGACCCCCAGATCTTGGAGGAGCACCTCTCCATCGAGGCCACCATCGACGCCTCGCACGCCGCCACCGCGATGCGGTTGGCTACTTTAAACGACAGTTCGTGGCGTTTTCTCGAGGCCACCGTCGGTGCCTTCAACGAAGACTACAAAGTGTTTTCTCAGCGTGTCCGTGCTTACCTCAACTTGAGAGCCAGCAGGTTGGTGCCCGGAGCAGCCCAGGCAACTCACCACTACGATGAGGGCACCCACGATGTGGAGGCCTTGCCCTCTTTCATGTCCAAGGATCCAATCATCAACGATATCTCCGACGATGAGGAGTAGCTTGTGTTATTAGCTCACTATAAGGACCTATGTTCAGTTTGCTAGCTACGCCGGTTAACCAAGCTTGGTTTACCCATTGTATGTGCTGCTCCTGCCTTTCCTTAACAAATTCTAGTGAATTGTCCTATCTACTTTTACCATGCAATCTGTTGCTCTAGTGTATATGTTCTATATGTCGTGCAATGTGGTGCTCACTTATTAACTATTTGGTTAATTAGTTGTCGTGTTCAGTTAACTATTTGGTTCAATTCTGCAAATGTGATGTTCAATTCTTCAGGGTGCAATTTTGTATTGTCTTCCATGTGAGAAATAAATCGAATTTCTCTTTACAAAATACATGAGAAACAAATACAATTGCTTTATTTCCAAGTTGTCAAGCATGCTTGGTTTGGTTAACTGTCTGATCTTCTAGTATGTTATATATTGTGCAATGCGGTGCTCAGTTAACGTTTGGTTCATTAGTTGTTGTGTTTAGTTAACTGTTTGGTTCAATTCTGCAATGCGATGTTCAATTGTTGTGGGTGCATTTTGTTATTGTATACCATGTCAGAAATAAATCAAATTTGACTGTACTAAATACATGAGAAACAAATACAATTGCTATATTTCCAAGTTGTTAAGCATGCTTGGTTTGGTTAACTGTTTGATCTTCTATTAGGTGTATGTTATATTATGCAATGTGGTGCTCAGTTAATGTTTGGTTCATTTGTTGTGGTGTTTAGTTAACTGCTTGGTTCAATTCTGCAATGCGATGTCCAATTGTCGTGGGTAGAATTTTGTATTGTTGTGCATGTGAGGAATAAATCGAATTTGGATGCACTTAATACATGAGAAACATATACAATTGCTATATTTCCTAGTTCTTAATCATGCTTGGTTTGGATAAATGAGTTTTCCATGTGGTTCTAATTAATCTGATGAATCTGCAATGTGCTTATTTTTCATCAACATATTTTACTGATAGCATGCGAACCCTCACTTAACCTGATCACTAACTACCTTATATGTGTTGCAGGGAAACAATGGGAAGCACTGAGGTTTACAATCGAGATTTGCACATGCATGGTCCTTTGTCTAATAGCACATTGTTGTGCAATTGCAGGAACCATTCTAATATTTAGGTTTTTAACAATTTGGTCTTGCACATGTAGGTCCTGCTGTCAGAGGTTTTGACCCACTGTTCGACCCTTTTTGCATATGGGGAAATGAATTGTCCATGAATATCAGTCAAGTCAACAAACTCAGAAAGATTGTTAGGATAAAGAAATTAGCGACAAAAAACAACAAGATCTTTGTCTGCACAATGAAGAAGACATCACTTCACTACATGATGGTACTAACTATTATTACCTTGGCTTTTTTATTCCTTTGCCTCATTTCCAATCTAGAGAAGATATTTATGCACATCCTTGTTTTCAGGCCTTTCCAGAGCAGTTCACTGATGATTACCTCTCAAACCACCTGTATGGTCAGGAGGCGAGGAAGGTATTCATACAACACCCACGGTTCAATATTGAAATCTTCTTGAAGAGGACGAAGGATGGACGGTCAATCATCCACAGGCAATGGCCTAAAGTTGCAAAGACCTTCAACATCAATGAAGGCTCAATATTCGTCTTTCGCTTCAGCAGTTTTCCAGATGAGATTCATCTGTCTATGTACCGTCTATGATGCTAATTTCGAAAGGTTATAGATCTTGCATGTGAAACTTGGTGCTGGTGCAGTTGTGTAATGGGGTAGCTGAGTGCTGAAGTTATATGATGTTGTACTCTAATGTATTTCAATTATGAAATCCTGCTTCCTTAATACGAAATGAAATATATTGTGTGCTTAATATGAAATGTCAATTAGAGTAATAAATGGATTATTAATAATAGGACAATTAGCCTGCTAATGGCCGATTAGCCTGCTAATTGGGTTTTTCTATTGCAAACGGTTATTGAGAAAACACCGTGGGCGATGACCTCAGGCAACGCACACAGTTTCTAGGAATAAACCGTGTTGGATCAATGAACAGTCACACACGACTTCCTCTTGAAAACTGTTTGTGTCAGGCCACCTTGCGCAAACGTTTACCACATAAAAAGTGTGTGTAATGGACAGCGTATGCCACACAGTTTTTTCTACGCATCGTGTGTGATGCATTCAATAACGCAAACGATAAAATTGTTAATATCGTCTGCAATGGCAACGCTATCACAAACGATTTAATAGGGAAAATTATGTGTGATGTACATGCGAACGGAAACGTTTTCCTTGGAGAGACTATGTGGGATGTATATACGAACGGAAACGTACTTCTTGGATTGACTGTGTGGGATGTACATACTAACAGAAACGTATTCCTAGGATTGACTATGTGGAATGTACATACGAACGGAAACGTTTAGCCGGGACTGACTGTGTGGGATGTACTCATGACTGGAAACAATTTGGCATGTATAATTGTATTTGTTTTTAATACAACTATACGTATAATCGTATTTGATCGCTCGCCCGTCGCACACGACCTCATTTTGCCGAGCGTGTCTCGCCGGAGGACCTATCCCCGACGATTTTTGGGTCATTTGGGAAGGACCCCCCTATCGCGCACACTCACTTGGCGATGGTTCCGCGGAAAGGGGTTTAAAACCGTTTGTATAGCACCTCGTTGTATCAGTGACATGATCCAAATAAACTAACACATGTCCGATCATCACGTGAGATGGGGTAGTCATCAATGGTGAACATCTCTATGTTGATCATATCTACTATATGACTCACGTTCGACCTTTCGGTCTCCAGTTGTAACACCCCCTTGTAATAAGCCCTGTGACACTCTGTTAAAACTGCCAAGTCATGATCATTTGCAGTACCAAGTCATATGGGTTAATGATCCAATTCAAATTCACATCTGAAAATCAACTCAAATTCAAAAGTGAAATATAAAGTTGTTCAAACTCTGTTGGGAAAATGTTCATTAAATGGCCAATAATCCAGGAACATTTCTAAAACCAATATCAAAATATTTGGAGTTGGACAAGTGACTCTAACAAGATGAAACAGCCCCAAAAATAGAATATTTGATATATTTAAAATCATATCAAATCCCAACAAACTTCAATTCTGTCCAAACCAATTTTTGGCAGTGCTAGATATTGCAACCTATTTATGTGGCATAACTCACTGTTTTACAAAAGACATTAAGTGGCCTAATCATTTCGCAACAGAAAAGAAAAGAGAAAAGGAAAAGAAATAAAAGAAAAAGACTAAAGCTGGACTGGACCAAGTGCACAGTGCATTGGCCCAGCCCAGCTGGCCCATCCCCTTCTCTCTCCCTCGCCGTGTCAACCTCCCTGTGGACGAGCGCACGCGCGCCGGCGAGACGCCGACAGCGCGACGTCGCGGGCGCCGCGAGGGGATAAGGGAGAGGCCCGTGCGTCTCCCCTGGCTCTCCTCGCCACTTTCCCCTCTCCTCTCTCTCGCTCCGCCCGTCTTCCCCTCCAGATCCAGAGAGGCCGAGCGCCAGCCTCGCCGCCGTTCGCCTCCGTCGCGGCCACCGTCATCCCCGGGGCACGCCGAGCTGTCCACCGTCTCCGCCGCGCTGAGCCATTCGGTGGAGCCGAGGAGCCCCAGAGATGCCGAGCCGCACCGCCCCCTTCTTCTCGGACTCCGGCGAGAACCCGGCGAATCCAGCCGCTCTGCGCCTGCCCCGAGCAGGCTCTGAACGGCTACCACCGCTGTGAGCCTCTCCTTCCCTCCCGGCTTCTTCTCCTCGTTGTTCCCGAGCTGTAGACGCCGCCCCGTTCACGCCCGAGCTCACCGTCGCGCGACCTCGTCGCCGGCGTGGCCACGGTGACCAAATGGTCCCGTGCGCGCCACCATCACACTCACCGCGACGAGTAGACCCCGCCTAGCCTTTTCTTTCACTTGTTTGCGCGCTGGGTCGCCGTTTCCGTCGCTCGCCCGAGCACCTCGCCGCCGATGTCATCACCGCCGTCGCATTAGGCCACCCCGAGCTGCTCCGGCACCGTAGATCGACGCGGCGCCTTTCCCTCGTTCGAACGCGACCAGCCCCGGCCGTTTTGGTGGCCTGTGGGCGAAACCCGACGGGCGTCCGAGCCGCGCCGCCGCGATTTTGGTCGCCGGCGCAACTCCGGCGCCGGCCGCCGACGTGGCCGCCACGTGGGACACCCCTGGGTCACTGCCAGTGGGTCCCACGGGCCCCGCTGACCACGCTGACCGTGGTCAACGCGCTGACGTGGCGACGCAATGCCACTGACAGGTGGGCCCCGCGACTAATTAACCTAATTAAAGATTTAATTAATTAGAAACTAATTAGATTAACCTAATGTCTCACTGACATGTGGGGTCCACCCCCTAATTAACCCTGGTAATTAAATTAATCCACTGATTAGCCTAAACAGAGGCTAACATGTGGGTCCCACTGGACCCACATGTCATATTTGACTGGTCAGCGGCGCTGTTGACCACTGACGTCACAGTGACGTCATGCTGACGTCATAATTCATTTTCTGTAAATAAATAAATTCCAGAAATTCATATAATCTTTGAAAATTAATAACTTTTAAACCGTAGTTCGGATCGAAAAAGTTAAAACATGAAAGTTGCTTAGAACGACAAGCCGAGTCTGATCGTGCCGTCTGTTTCTCCATCGGAACCTCCTACGTAGAAGAACTCGTAACTCCGGACCCGAATCCGGCAGATGAATAGTGCACACACGTCGGATATTAAATCCCAGAATAATTCTAAAAATAACTAAAATGACTTAGATGCATAATTAGGCAACCCTGCACTGCATCATAGCATCACACGCACCGTATTGCATTTGTTTGCATTATGTTTACCTGTTTCTTCCCCCTCTTCTCTCTCGGTAGACCCCGACGTTGACGTAGCTCCCGAGGCAGACGCCGCATAGGAGTACGAGTACGTCCCCGACGGTACCACTGAAGACCTTGTCCTTGCCCCAGAGCAAACAGGCAAGCACCCCCATTTTGAGCATGCCTATATCGCCTATTCTCTTCTCTCTTATGCTTGCATTAGAACTGCTATTGCTACTGTTTCCTATATCTGCTGCATAGCCTGATTATTGTATCCTGCCTTGTTACCTTACTGGTTATCCTAGACTGCTTAGTATAGGCTGGGTAGAGACTCGACAGAGACCCCCACATGATCCCGACTGCCCTGCTGGACATCAGAAGACCCGAACTTCGGGATTGAAGACCAGACCCTGACACCGCACATCACTTCCCCTTAGTTGCCGACACTGCTGGGTTAACAATGAGTGCCGAGGGTGATACCTCGTCAGCACTTCTGATGTTAACCTTGTAGGTTAGTTACTCGGTCGTGGTAAGCGAGGGTGATTCCTCCTACACCACCCCCGATAACGATGTCGTCGCGCAACTCCTCAAGGTGGACCTTGAGGGTGATTCCTCCTTCGTTCACCTTGATGATAACATCGAGCGGGAATTCCATCGAGGGTGATTCCTCAGGGTTCCCTTCGGTGTCAGACACACAGTTACCTTGGATATTATGACTTGCACTAAACTATGATACTAAGACGGGTCGGCCCTGAGGGGTACCCGCGCGAGCTTAACGCGAAGTGATGTGGAGTCGGGTTGACCTGGATGGTGCCCGCGAGATAACTACGAGGCGTGGCCGGGCATTCTTAGCCCTTGCCGCAAGTCCTCGAGACAGGGCGACGGGGTCACATCGATCGTGAGTCTCTGCTCATTTCCGCGCGCTCCTAATCCACTACGGTTTGGATATTTGATCCGAGGGGCCTCTGGCCCGATAGCACTAACCATCACGTGAGCATAGTATGGGCATTCTGCGTCGTATACTTCAGCCGAAGCTTAATAGACGTCAGCAACTGAGCGGCACACGCTGGGTTGGACTGGGAACGCAACCGCGCTTGTATTAAGGGGTTGCTAGGTCTGCTCACCGGCGGTGTACGCAACGTGCAGGAGCGTCCGGGGCGATGGCCCAAGACCCCTGGGGGCATAGGTTTGTCCGGCGTGCTGGCCTCTCTGTTAGGTATTCGGTCGGGTTGCGGCGTGTTGCTTAGCCGAGGCCGGGCATGAACCAGAAAGTGTGTCCGGCCGGAGTTAAGCGAGCGTGGTGGGTAAGTTGGTGCACCCCTGCAGGGAAGAAACTTCTATCGATAGCCTGTCCTACGGTAACGGACACTCGGAGTTGTATCTCGATCGGTACAACTAGAACTTGATATGAGAACTGGATAGTACGGCTCTGGGATTGCTTTCTCGCAGGGAGTCGAGAAAGGATCTCAGGTCGAGGTTGATGTTACTACTACTACTGCTTTACATTATGTTCATCTGATCTCGTCTATTGCTGCAAGACTGTTGAAGATGCTGAAGAAGCTAGTCTTCGATAGGACTAGGCTTTCCCCCTCTAATCTGGCATTTCTGCAGCCCAGTCCACACATACAGCCCCCTTTGAAAATGATGCATATGTAGTGTAGATCCTTGCTTGCTGAGTACTTCGGATGAGTACTCACGTTTGCTTTATTTTCTTTTTCCCCCATATTCCTTTTGATGCCACCAGACGACGGAGCCCCTGAGCCAGAAGCCCCAGCCGACGACCAGTACTACTACCCGCCTGGCGAGTACTACTACTACGAGGAGCCGTTCGACGACCAGGAGTAGGATCGGAGGGTCCAGGGCAGGAGGCCTACGCCTTTCGATCGTAGTATTTTATTTTACCCCGCCTCTGTGAAGGCCTAATTTCTCTCTATGTAATATATCTGTACCCAGATATCTAATGCTTCCGCTGACGCTTGTATGCCATCAAGCTATGTATTCGAGCCCTCGAGGCCTTGGCTTGTAATATTAAGCTTGTATGACTTTATTTATGTTTTAGAGTTGTGTTGTGATATCTTCAAGTGAGTCCTTAGGCTTGATCGTGCGCATTTGCGTGTATGGATAGTGCACGATTAAGCCGGGGTCGTCACAGGTTGGTATCAGAGCCGACTGCCTCTAGGAGTCCCCCTTCCCAATTCCTTGGCCGAAGTTGAGTCTAGAAGTCAAAAACTGTTTTACTAACTTGGCTGTGTGGCTTACGGGCCCACGTCGCCAACTGGGTGGTATTAGGATCTTTTATTCCTCGTCTTTACTCTGGGGTTCTGATCTCTCGTCTATTCGGGTTTAATAAAATTTACTAACACCGACATTTAGGTTCTCGTTAATTCTATCCACCCGGAGAGCTGGATTCAGTGCGATTTCCCTGACGTTGATCTGATTAGTCTGATAATCATTTTCCTTTCCATTGTTTTGTTTAACCTTTCCTTCCGGGATCGGTTATGCTTCTCATTGTCTTATGACAACCCTGAACTTCTCTGTTTCAGATGGATCGACTGTTTCCACCGCGGCCTACGACCCAGCTTGTGCGTCGCACTTGGGCTCGTGATGCCCCTGGATTTCCAGCTGTTCTGATCGCCCTCCTGAGTAGACTGGGTTACCGCTGGTATCCCGAGTACATGGTCTATGAGGTTTACCGTGAGTTCAACCAGGAACAGTACTATGCTGAAGTTCGGATTTATGATCAGCAGAACAACTCAGACACTGAGCTACACCTTTTTCATGGATTAGGCGTGACGATTGAGATGGCAGTACATGATGCCGCCTACTCTGCTGTCGCACGTCTCCGAGGAGAGCACAATGCTAACTTGGATGATACTGTGTTTCGGTACATTCCGTATGCACCTGTTGGAGATGCTACTGGATTTTACACAGCTATCTGTGCCCCGTACGAGCCTCGACGCTACGACCCGCAGGTTCTGATTCAGTGCACTCAGGCTCTGGATCGCACTATTCGGGCTCTTGCCGTCGAGTTGTTCGCCACTCGAGCACGCTACTACGAGGCAATGACACAGTTGCTACCAGCTGTTCGTGCAGGGATACATCCGGAGGATATTCTATACCCACGCAGGACCGAGATGCCGCCAGGTATTGATTGGCCTGCAGTGGGAGGTCACACGCCTGCACGTGGACCTCTTCTTACAGTTCGAGACCGGGTTCTGCATCAGAGTGCACATGGAGCACAGGATCCTGCCGCGACGAACATTCGTCGCCCGCACTTGCAGTTACCCCGTTTCCGTGGTTTTCTCCGACGCTGATGTAGCCTTTGCTATGTCACGTTGTGTACTTCCTTACCGCGTGCCTGCGTGCCGCCTAGTGTGTCTCTAGTTTTTCAATTTGCGCCGTTATGCTGCCCGATTTTAACCGACTGTGTATGGATCTGTATGTCTTAATGACTACTTTAAGCATCTATTGCACTCTTTCAATAATGTCGAGTTACCTCATGTTTATTGTTAAACACTTGCATAAGCTATCGCTGAAATACCCCTGTTGGAATAGCAGGATGGCTGACAACAACCCGCCACCGCCGCCACCACCTGATTACATGGCAGCGATGATGCAACAGTTCGAACTCAACCGCCAGTTTATGACGGGGATTATGCAGCAATTCCCTCGTCCTGAAGCTAATCAGCAGCAACCATCCATTACCTTACCAGAGTTCATGAGGCTCAGTCCATCGTTTTTCCACAACACAGTCAACCCACTGGATGCAGATGACTGGCTGCGTGATATCTCTCATGAGATGGAGTCTGCCGGTGTCGCCGAAATTAACTATATCACTTTTGCGACATATCTTCTTAAGGGTCCCGCAGCCCAATGGTGGGCCACTCACCGACAGACTCTGCCGCCTGGTACTATCGTCACTTGGGCAGAGTTCAAGATTGCTTTCCGTGCCCGCTACATTCCTCTAGCTATCATAGCTAGGAAGAAGGCTGAGTTCCGTAGCCTTGTCCAAGGAAACAAGACTGTGGAAGT
The DNA here is from genome assembly GCA_011799875.1 of Thinopyrum elongatum. NCBI lineage: Eukaryota > Viridiplantae > Streptophyta > Magnoliopsida > Poales > Poaceae > Thinopyrum > Thinopyrum elongatum. The sequence continues at coordinate 571,105,479 of CM022298.1, read as the reverse complement.
CTATCAGCGCGAGTTTCTAGACTTATCTCGTTACGCTGAAGAGGACATTCCTACTGATGAACGCAGACAGGAGAAATTTCGTGAAGGACTGCACCATGACATTCAGTTAGCCCTTCTTGTTCAAGATTACCCTGATTTTGCCACCTTGGTGAATCAGGCCATCATGGTTGAAACTGGACTTAAGAAGCACAAGGAAGCGTCCAGACGCACCCGTGAGTCGGGCTCATCTTCGGGCTCGTCTTCCCAGAAGCGACGCATCTGGTTTCCCCAAGGCATGTTCCGTTCAGCAGCCCCTGCAAACAGGCCCTCCTATGCTGCACCACGCCTGCCACCTCCACCACCGAGACAGCCTCTGCCAACTCCAGCACCTCGAGCTCCAGCACCTCGTCCTGACAGCGGACTATGCTTCAAGTGTGGCAAGCTAGGTCACCGTGCTAGAGATTGTTCTCAGAATCAGAATCAACTGGCTCTCCCTTCGGCTGGCCGTAGAATTGGCCGTGGTAATCCTCAGCAGCGCAACAATAATGCCAGACCTTCTTATGGTCGTGGGCAGTACTACCACGTCAACATGTCTGAAGCTCCAGTTCAACCAGATACTGTGATGGGTACACTTCTCATTAATTCAGTACCAGCATCTGTTTTATTTGATTCAGGAGCATCGCATTCATTCATGTCAGAGAATTTTACACTATTGCATGACGTTAAATGTGAAACACTACACCACCCTTTAGTAGTGAACACTCCCGCGGGTCGGTGTCAAGCCACCATATTCAGCCCCGAAGTCAATATTATGATTGAAGAGAGAAATTTTCCAGCTTTCCCCATTATTCTGAAATCTTCCAAGATTGATCTTATCTTGGGAATGGATTGGTTGAAGGCCCATTATGCCTCAATCAATTGTGCCACCAAAGTTGTTCACCTCTTGCACCCCTCGAATGAGATGGTGAATTACCATGCTCATATCACTCAGAACGCCGAGGCTCAAATTTATGCCTTGAACGCGTTGAATGCTTCTCCGCTTGATGGGATCGAGAATATCCCAGTTGTCTGTGACTTCCCGGATGTTTTTCCAGAAGAACTTCCAGGAATACCCCCTGCTAGAGCTGTCGAGTTCGTCATCGACTTGAAGCCTGGCACCACTCCTATTGCGAAGCGTCCTTACAAGATGCCTCCGCACCACCTCATCGAGCTTAAGGAGGAAATTGATAAATTCTTAAGGAAGGGTTTCATTTGCCCCAGTTCCTCTGCATGGGGAGCACCGTCTCTTTTCGTCAAGAAGAAAGATGGGACGAATAGGTTGGTCCAAGATTATCGTTGTAACACCCCCGGTGATTAGCAACAGTAATCACTTTTGATAATGACATGTTAGCATGATCAACAGTGCATAATCATCATTAGCATCACATTGCATTTCAACTCCTAAGTCAAATTCAAATTTAAATGAAAGTGGAATATGAAAGTTGTCCAACATAGAAGCTAAAATGTCAGATAAATAACAAATATTCCAGAGGCTATTCTAAAATTGAAACCAACATCATTGGAATTGGATAAGTGACTCGAACAACCTCAAACAGTGGATAAAGATAATATTTAATAACCATTTATTAAATCTGAAATAAATATGGAATTATGTTTTGTCCAAACTAATTTTAGGTGTTATGGAATAATGCACTGGTATTTATGAACTAGGTCTCATGTTTTACAAAAACCATTTTGAGGCCTAGCTATTTACTAGATTGAGAAAGGAGAATAAAGAAAAAGGAAAAGAAATAGAAAACAAAGAAGAAAAAAAAAAGAAGCAACCCCCCCCCCCCACGGCCCAACTGGGCCGAAGCCCAGCCGGCCGGCCCACCTGCGTCGCCCCTGGCCTATAAGGCCCGCCAAACCCTAGCCCACCAACAACCCACTCCCCCCCTCCCACTCGTTCGCCCCCCCTCCCAGATCCAGAAACTGGATCGGGCCGACGCCGCGACGCCGCCCCCGCTCCGCGCCGATCGGCCACACCGACGCCGCCGCCACACCAACGCCGCCCGTCCTCTCCTCTTCCCCGACCAGCCGCCTAGCGCTCGGCGCCCCCCCCCCCCCCATCTGGATCGGGATCCCCCGATCCCGTCCGCCCCGTGTCGTGCCTCGCGCCGTTCGCCGGGTCGCACGCCACCTCGCCGGCGCCGCCTCCCGCCGGACTGCGTCGTCCTCGTCCCCTCCTCGAGCCGCTTCTCCGAGCCACGCCGCCGTTCCCCTGCTGCGTGGGTGAGGGACCCCTCGACCCGCCCCCTTCTCCGCCCCGGTCACCGCGGCCGAGCCACGCTCGCCCATCCTGGACCAGCGCGCACAGCACTCGGCCACGCCGGGCCTCGCACACGACGAAGCGCGTGCCCTGCCTCGCTACTGCTCGCGGACCTTGCCCCGCTTCGCCCCGCCGTGCCCGCTGTGCCGCGCCGCCTCTCGCTGCTGCTCCGGCCACCCCGCTGCCGCTGCTACTCTGCTCCGCCGCGCTCCGGCCCCGGCCGCGCCCAGCACCCGCTCGCCCCCTGCCACGCTCACCGCGCCCGCCTGGGCCGCTCGCCCGTGCCCCGGGTTCGCCCGACGGGGCGCCGCGCCCGCACGCCTGTGGCCCCCCTGGGCCACTGCCCAGTGGGGCCCGAACCCCCTGTGACGCTGACGAATGGGGCCCACGGCCCAGAAACGATTTTAAGAAAATAAAAATAAAAATAAATAAAATAATTAATTAGTTAATTAGTTAGGTTAATTAACCCTAATCAGACTAATTTAATTAATTAATTAGTTTAGTTAATTGTTAATTAGTTAATTAAACCTAATTAACCTAACAGCCTATGACAGGTGGGACCCACCCTGTCAGGTGGCTGCTGACGTCAGCATGATGTCAGGCTGACGTCATCAATCACTGTTTCGGATAATGTTGAATTAAATAATTAATTAAATTTCAGAAATTAATAAAAACTTTAGAAAATCATATCTTTTAAACCGTAACTCCGATCAAAATATTTTATACATGAAACTTGCTCAGAACGACGATACGAACCCGGATACGCCCTCTGTATTCCCGTCAGACGTCCGCAACTATAAGAACGTTGAACAATTAGACCGATTTCGATAAATGAATAGTGTCCAACTTTAATTAAATAAATCCAAATAAATTCCTAAATTAACTAAATCGTTTAGTTAGGCAGTAGAACACCCCGGCATATCATTTAGGCATGTCATACATATTGTTTGCATTATTGCCGTGAAATTTATTGTTTCTCTCCCCCTCCTTCTCTCTCGATAGACGCTGAGACCGACGACGCTGCACCAGGTTACGACTACTCTACCGACGAGCAGCCCGTTGACGACCTCCCTCTCTTGCCAGAGCAACCAGGCAAGCCCCCCCCCCCTTGAGCATTCCAGATATCGCCCACTCTATTCTCCTGCTTGCATTAGAATTTCGCTACTGTTAATGTATGCTCCTATTCTGATGCATAGCCTGCTGTTGTAACCTGTTCATTGCTACCTTACCTGCCTATGATAAACTGTTTAGTATAGGTTGGTATGAACCATCTGTGACCCCACCACCTTACTTTGTCGCCCCTGCTTGTTCATCGACGACTCGATCAACGTGATCGTCGATCAGAGACAGACGCCTCACTTCACACCCCCCTTAGTTGTACGACTCTGCGTAGTAACTATCGAGTGCCGAGGGTGATACCTCGTAACGCACTCACGATGAATACTCTGCAGTATAGCTATTCGGTCGTGGTCATCGAGGGTGATTCCTCCTTCTCCATGTCCGATACGACTCTGTCGTGCAACCCCTCAGTGTGAACCTCGAGGGTGATACCTCATACATTCACCCTGATGAATATGACCACACGGTTACTTGACCTTTTGCACAGGCGGGTCCACCCTGGTGGGTACCCGCTGGGGATCTATGATTTCGGGTGTGCCGGAAGGGCACTCGAGTGTGACATTGTGGCGGAGCATCAGAGACTCTGATTGTCTCCGCTTGATACTAATTGAGCCTATTGGATTTGGGTGTGTGATCTGAGTGGGCCGACGTGCCCTATACGCACTACCACCACGCGGGATAATGGTTATGGGGCCCTCTGCGATGTACGTTTCTCCGAAAGCTTATCAGACGTCACGATTCACCGTGCGGGCTGATCGTCGGGATTGGGCTGGATACTTCACTGACGAGTTCAGTGTCGCGCCTGCACCCCGGCCAGCCACGCAACGCGCAGGGTGCCCAGGGCGATGGCCCGAGACCCCTGGGTGCATAGGTTAGTCCGGCGTGCTGACCTCTCTGCTGAGCCTAGGTAGAGCGCTGCTTCGTGTTGATCTTCCGAGGACGGGCATTACCCAGCAAGTATGTCCGGCCAGAGTTGATCGAGCATGTTGGGTAACAGTAGTGCACCCCTGCAGGGATGAATCTTCTATCGATAGCCGGTCCTACGGTAAAGGACGCTCAGTTTGTGTATCCCGATCTACCTACTTAAACTGGATACTTGTTACTTAATTGAAGCTTCGGGATTACTTTCTCGCTGGGAGTCGAGGAAGGATCTTTGAGCTGTACTTCAACATGTTTGCTAAATAAAATGCTATTCTACTCTCTTCTACTGCTGCAAGATGATGGCTTTGAGAAGATGTTTGAAGATGCTAGTCTTCGATAGGACTAGGCCTTTCTCTCTATTCTGGCATTTCTGCAGCCCAGTCCACATATACAGTCTTTTCTCCATTGATAATGTTGCATATGTAGTATAGATCCTTGCTTGCTGAGTACTTCGGATGAGTACTCACGGTTGCTTTATTTTCTCTTTTCCCCCATATACCCCACCTTGATGATACACCAGACGATGGAGTCCAGGAGCCAGATGCCACCACCGGAGCCTACTACCAGGCGGGTCCAGAGGGCACGTACTACTGGATCGAGCCAGCTGACCAGGAGTAGGATCGGAGGCTCCCAGGCAGGAGGCCAACGCCTTTCGATCTAGTGTCGCTGTTTGTGCTAGCCTTCTTAAGGCAGAACTTGTCTAACTATGTCTGTACCCAGATATTATTTGTATGACTGACTTATGTATTCGGATCTTCGGATCCCTGGTCTGTAATATTGTGGACCTCCGTTTATTTGTGTTTAGAGTTGTGTTGTGATATCTTCCCGTGAGTCCCTGGGCTTGATCGTACACGTTTGCGTGTATGACTAGTGTACGATTGAACCGGGGGCGTCACAAGTTGGTATCAGAGCCGACTGCCTGTAGGAAGCCCCCCTCCAAATTCCTTGGCCGAATTTGAGTCTAGAAACCGAAAAACTAAATTACTAACTTGGCTGTGTGGCTTACGGGCCCACGTCGCCAACTGGGTGGTATTAGGATCTTTTATTCCTCGTCTATACTCTGGGACTCTAATATCTCTTCCATTCGGGTTAAATAAATTTTACTAACGCCGACACTTAGGATCTCGTAAATCCCGTCTACCCGGAGAGCTGGATATCTGTGCGATTTCCCTGTCATTGATCTGATTAGTCTGATAATCATTTTCCTTTCCATTGTTTTGTTTAACCTTTCTCTCTGAGTTGTGTTAAACTTCTCATTGTCATTTGACAAATCTGAATTTCCTCTGTTTCAGATGGACCGTTTGTTTCCACCGCGTCCTACGACACAGCTTGTGCTTCGCACTTGGGCTCGTAATACCCCTGGGTTTCCAGCTGTCCTGATCGCTCTCATGACCAGACTTGGCTACCGCTGGTACCCTGAGTACATGGTTTACGAGGATTACCGCGAGTTTAATCAGGAGCAGTACCATGCTGATGTTCGTATCTATGATCGGCAGAATGACTCAGACACCGAGCTGCACCTTTTCCACGGTATTGGCGTGACGATTGAGATGGCAGTACATGATGCCGCCTACTCTACTGTCGCACGTCTTCGAGGACAGTTCAGTGATATCTTGGATGACTCTGAGTTCCGATACATTCCGTATGCCCCTGCTGGAGATGCTACCGGATACTACACAGCTATCTGTGCCCCGTACGAGCCTCGCCGATATGACCACCACGTTCTGATTCAGTGCACTCAGGCTCTAGATCGCACTGTTCGGGCTCTTGCCGTCGAGTTGGTTGCCACTCGAGCACGTCTCTACGATGCTATGACGCAGTTGATGCCCGCTGTTCGTGCAGGGATACATCCGGAGCACATCCTTTACCCGCGCAGGACTCAGATGTATGCTGGTATTGACTGGCCTGCTGTTGGAGGTCACACACCTACACGTGGACCTCTTCTTACAGTTCGAGACCGGGTTCTGCATCAGAGTGCACATGGAGCACAGGATCCTTCCGCGACGAATATTCGTCGTCCGCACTCGCAGTTACCCCGTTACAGTGGTTTTCTCCGACGTTGATGTAGCCTTTGCTATGTCTCGTTGTGTACTTCCTTACCGCGTGCCTGCGCGCCGCCTAGTATGTCTAGCTTTTAATTTGCGCTGTTATGCTGTCCGCATGTACCCGACTTTGTGTATGGATCTGTATGTCTTAATCGACTACTGTTATGTATCTATTACACTGCTTAAAGTATTGTCGTGTTACATCATACTTGTCGCTAAACACTCGCAATTGCTTTTACTAAACTACCCCCTGTTGATACGTAGCAGGATGGTTAGACCAGGTGGTCGTGGTCGTGGTCGTGCCCCTGAACGTCCACCACCGCTAGACTATATGGCGGCTATGATGCAACAGTTTGAGCTTAACCGCCAGTTCATGGTTGGAATCATGGCTCAGTTTCCGCATCAGAACAACCAGAACCAGAACCCAGCTTCAATAACTTTGACAGAGTTTACGCGACTCAACCCAACGCAGTTTCGCAACTCTGACAAGCCACTGGATGCTGATGACTGGCTCCGCGACATCACTGACGAGATGGAGTCTGCTAATGTCGCCCCCGCCAACTTTGTCACCTTCGCGGCCTTTTTCTTAAAGGGCCCCGCTGCTCAATGGTGGGACACACACAAGCGTACTCTGCCTGTTGGAACAGTCATCACCTGGTATGAGTTCCAGGCTGCTTTCCGTACACGTTACATCCCTCAAGCAATTATGGAACGCATGAAGACCCAGTTCCGCAACCTCACTCAGGGCAATAAAACCGTCGAAGCTTATCAGCGGGAATTTCTTGATCTCTCCCGCTATGCTGAAGAAGACATCGCCACAGAAGCTCGCAGACAGGAGAAGTTCCGTAATGGACTACACCCTGACCTCAAGCTTGCACTAGCTGCTCAAGACATCAATGACTTCTCAACTCTAGTGAACAAGGCTATTCTTGTTGAGACCGCTCAGATGGAACACAAGGAGTCGCAGAAGCGCTATCGTGATGCTGGCTCATCTTCGGGCTCAGCACCGAAGCGTAGAGTTTGGATTCCCAACAACGCGTTCCGTCCCAATACCTCTGCGCCAAAGAACAATGCTGCACCACGTCTGCCTCCTCCACCACCGAGGCCGTCAAAGGCTCAAGCTATTCAGAACAATGCCCCTCTTCGTCCTGAAGATGGTTTGTGTTTCAAGTGCCGCAAACCAGGCCACCAGGCTAAAGACTGCCGCCAGACTCAGAATCAGTTAGATTTTCCTCGTGCTGGCCGTGGCAACAATCAGACCCGCAACTATAATACTGGGTCTGCTTCACGTGGTCGTGGTCAAGCTTACAACATTGACATTGAAGAAGTCCAGGATCAACCTGCTACTGTGATGGGTACCCTTCTTGTTGACTCAGTACCTGCTTCTGTATTATTTGATTCAGGAGCATCGCATTCATTCATGTCTGAAGCATTTGCATTATCTCATGACATTGCATTCGAAAAGATGAACCTGCCAATAAATGTCCGTACCCCTGGAGGCCAATGTCAAACCACTATGATGGCACATAATGTCCCTGTTGAAATCGAGGAATTTGAATTCCTAGCTTCCCCTATTATCCTGAAGTCTTCCACCATAGACCTCATACTCGGAATGGATTGGTTGGAAGCTCACATTGCTTCGATCAATTGTGCCACTAAAATTATCCAACTTCTTCACCCTCCAATGAGATAGTGAACTATACCGCCCGCATTACTCGAGACGCTGAAGCTCAGATATATGCTCTGAATGCTTTGAACGCCTCACCTCTGGAAGGGATCGAGAACGTTCCTGTCGTTCGAGATTTTCCAGACGTCTTTCCAGAAGAACTTCCAGGAATACCCCCGGCTAGAGCTGTCGAGTTCGTCATCGACTTGAAGCCTGGCACCGTCCCTATTGCCAAGCGACCTTATAAGATGCCTCCGCATCATCTACTCGAGCTTAAGGAAGAAATCGACAAGTCGCTTAAAAGTGGTTTCATCCGCCCCAGTTCCTCTGCTTGGGGAGCACCTTCACTCTTCGTTAAGAAGAAGGATGGAACTAACCGTTTGGTTCAGGATTATCGGCCCATTAACCAAGCCACAATCCAGAATAAATACCCACTGCCCCGGATCAATGATCTTTATGATCAACTCGCTGGATCGTCGGTGTTCTCTAAACTCGACCTGAGGTTGGGTTATCACCAAATCCGTGTCCGTGAGGAGGACATTCCCAAGACTGCATTCGTCACTCGTTATGGCTCCTATGAATACACCGTCATGTCATTTGGCCTAACGAATGCCCCAGCTACGTTCTCCCGTCTGATGAATTATATATTCATGGATTACCTCGACAAATTCGTCGTGGTATATCTAGATGATATTCTGGTCTATTCTAAGAATAAAGAGGAACATGCTGAACATCTCTGCCTTGTTCTAGAAAGGCTCCGAGAACACCAGTTGTATGCCAAGTATTCCAAATGCGAATTTTGGCTTCCTGAAGTAACTTACCTTGGACATGTGATTTCCAAGGATGGGATTGCTGTTAACCCCGAACGAGTTCAGGCTATTCTCGACTGGACTCCCCCAAAGAATGTTAAGCAAGTCAGAAGTTTTCTCGGACTCGCTAGTTATTGCCGCCGATTCGTTGAGAACTTTTCCAAGATTGCAAAACCATTGACATATCTGCTTCACAAAGGTGTTAAATTTGAGTGGACAGAAAAATGTCAAGAAAGCTTTCAGACACTAAAAGATAAATTGACATCTGCCCCAGTACTAGCACCCCCGGATTCCCAAAAGGATTTCGTGATATACTGTGATGCATCTCGTCAAGGATTAGGCTGTGTCCTAATGCAAGAGCGCAAAGTGATTGCTTATGCCTCCCGACAATTGCGTCCTCATGAAGAAAATTATCCCGTGCATGATCTTGAACTTTCTGCGGTTATCTATGCCTTGAAGCTATGGCGACATTACCTTCTCGGTAACCGTTGCGAGATATACACGGATCACCAAAGCTTGAAGTATTTATATACTCAACCAGATCTGAACCTTCGTCAACAAAGATGGCTCAAAACAATTGCCGATTATGATATGAATATTTCATATACCCCCGGCAAGGCTAATGTAATGGCCGATGCTTTGAGTCGCAAGTCCTATAGCAACAATCTTATGGTTCAAGAAACACAACCTCTTCTCCATGAAGAGCTTTACAAATTGAACCTCCATATTGTTCCACAGGGTTATCTCAATACCCTGGTTGTCGAACCAGATTTAGAACACGGCATTAAGGTTATGCAAAGGTATGACACTGAAGTTGAAAAGATCAAGCGATACCTCGAGAAAGGAAAGCCGTCGGAATTCCATCTTGATGCAGATGGGATCCTATTTTTCCAACACCGTCTCTTCGTACCCAAGTTCAAGAATGAGAGGGAAAACGTTATGAAGGAAGCTCATGACACTCCCTTGTCTATTCACCCTGGTAGCACAAAGATGTACCGTGACATTTGTCAAAGATTCTGGTGGCCTAATATGAAGCGAGACATTGCTCGTTATGTTTCTGAGTGTGACATTTGCCGTCGCATTAAAGTAGAACATCAAAGGCCTGCTGGAACTCTGCAACCCCTGGAAATTCCTGAATGGAAATGGGACAAGGTCCAAATGGATTTCATTACTGGTTTTCCCAGATCTCAGAAGGGTAATGATGCTATATTTGTCGTCATTGACCGATTCTCTAAGGTTGCCCACTTTCTGCCAGTTAAAGAGACAATCACTGCTAGTCAGTTAGCAGACTTGTATGTTTCCCGAATTGTGTCACTCCACGGTGTTCCGTTGGAGATCAGTTCTGATCGTGGCAGCCTCTTCACCTCCAGATTCTGGAATAGTTTCCAAGAAGCTATGGGAACTCATCTGTCCTTTAGCACCGCTTTTCACCCTCAGTCACAGGGTCAAGTTGAACGAGTTAATCAAGTGCTCGAAGATATGCTTCGAGCTTGCGTCATCTCCTTCGGTAAGAAATGGGAGGAATCTCTCCCGTATGCCGAATTCTCTTACAACAATAGCTATCAAGCTAGTCTGAAGATGGCACCGTTTGAAGTTCTATACGGTCGTAAGTGTCGAACCCCTCTGAATTGGTCAGAAACTGGGGAACGCTCACTCGTCGGACCGGACATTATTCGGCAAGCTGAAGAACAAGTCCGCATTGTTCGTGAACATTTGAAATCTGCTCAGTCTCGTCAGAAGAGCAACTATGACCGAAAGCACCAGGAAATAGTCTATCAACCTGGCGAGCAAGCTTACCTCCGCGTCACTCCGTTGAAAGGCACTCATCGGTTCGGAATCAAAGGCAAGTTAGCTCCACGCTACATTGGCCTGTTCCGTATTCTTGCCCGTCGAGGAGAAGTGGCATATCAGTTGCAATTGCCGCCAAACCTTTCTCAAGTACATGACGTCTTTCATGTATCCCAACTCCGCCGCTGCTTCAAGGATCCTATTCGAGCTGTGGATCATGAAGTGCTTGAATTACGGGAAGATCTGTCATATCCAGAATATCCCATCCGTATTCTTGATCAAGCTGAGCGTCGAACACGTCAAAAGTCAATCAAGTTCCTCAAGGTTCAGTGGTCAAATCATTCTGAAGATGAAGCCACTTGGGAACGCGAGGATCGTCTTCGCGAAGAATACCCCTCTTTCTTTCAGTCTTCCTCTTAATTCTCGGGACGAGAATTCTTAATAGATGAGGAGAGTTGTAACACCCCCGGTGATTAGCAACAGTAATCACTTTTGATAACGACATGTTAGCATGATCGACTATGCATAATCATCATTAGCATCACATTGCATTTCAACTCCTAAGTCAAATTCAAATTTAAATGAAAGTGGAATATGAAAGTTGTCCAACATAGGAGCTAAAATGTTAGATATATAGCAAATATTCCAGAGGCTATTCTAAAATTGAAACCAACATCATTGGAATTGGATAAGTGACTCGAACAACCTCAAACAGTGGATAAAGATAATATTTAATAACCATTTATTGAATCTGAAATAAATATGGAATTATGTTTTGTCCAAACTAATTTTAGGTGTTAGGGAATAATGCACTGGTATTTATGAAATAGGTCACACTTTTTACAAAAGCCATTTGGGGCCTAAACATTTAACAGTGGAGAAAAGAGAATAAAGAAAAAGGAAAAAGAAACAGAAAAGGAAAAAAGAGCAACGCCCCCCCCGGCCCAACTGGGCCGAAGCCCAGCCGGCCGGCCCACCTGCGTCGCCCCTGGCCTATAAGGCCCCCGGCCAAACCCTAGCCTCACCGACACCCCCTCCTCACTCGTTCGCCCCCCCCGATCCAGAAACTGGATCGGGCCGACGCCGCTCGCCGACGCCACCCCGCTCCCGCGCCGATCGGCCAGCGCCGACGCCGCCGCCACGCCGACGTCGCCCTGTCCTCTCCTCTTCCCCGACCAGCCGCCTATCGCTCGGTCGCCCCCTCCCTCGACTGGATCTGGATCGGGGCAAACCCCCGATCCCGTCGCCCGACGCCGCGACGACCTCGCCGCCGCCCGGAGCCCGCGCCTCCCCGCCGGCCTGCACCTCGTCTCCGTCGCCGTCGTCCCCGTCGACCGCCCCGACCCCCCGCTGCCCCGTCCCTACGAGCACGGTGAGGCCCCAGGCCTCCCCCTCTCTGCTCCCGCACCTCGCCGCGCGCACCGCGCCCCCGTGCCGCCGCTCCGCCCGCGCTCGCCGGCTCGCGCACGCGCCCGCGCGCACCGCAGCCTCGCCGGGCCTCGCACACGCGCGCGCGTGCCCTGCCTCGCTACTGCTCGCGGATCTTGCCCCGCTTCGCCCCGCCGTGCCCGCTGTGCCGCGCCGCCCCTCGCTGCTGCTCCGGCCACCCCGCTGCCGCTGCTACTCTGCTCCGCCGCGCTCCGGCCCCGGCCGCGCCCAGCACCCGCTCGCCCGTGCCCCGGGTTCGCCCGACGGGGCGCCGCGCCCGCACGCCTGTGACCCCCCCCCTGGGCCACTGCCCAGTGGGGCCCAAACCCCCTGTGACGCTGACGAATGGGGCCCACGGCCCAGAAACGTTTTAGGAAAAATAATGAAAATAAAAATAAATAATTAAAATAATTAATTAATTAATTAGTTAATTAATCCTGATTAGGTTAATTTAATTAAGTAGTTAGTGTTAATTAAACAGTAATTTAATTAGTTAATACCTAATTAACCTAACAGCCTATGACAGGTGGGACCCACCCTGTCAGGTGGCTGCTGACGTCAGCATGATGTCATGCTGACGTCATCAATCACTGTTTCGGATAATGTTGAATTAAATAATTAATTAAATTTCAGAAATTAATAAAAACTTTAGAAAATCATATCTTTTAAACCGTAACTCCGATCAAAATATTTTATACATGAAACTTGCTCAGAACGACGATACGAACCCGGATACGCCCTCTGTATTCCCGTCAGACGTCCGCAACTATAAGAACGTTGAACAATTAGACCGATTTCGATAAATGAATAGTGTCCAACTTTAATTAAATAAATCCAAATAAATTCCTAAATTAACTAAATCGTTTAGTTAGGCAGTAGAACACCCCGGCATATCATTTAGGCATGTCATACATATTGTTTGCATTATTGCCGTGAAATTTATTGTTTCTCTCCCCCTCCTTCTCTCTCGATAGACGCTGAGACCGACGACGCTGCACCAGGTTACGACTACTCTACCGACGAGCAGCCCGTTGACGACCTCCCTCTCTTGCCAGAGCAACCAGGCAAGCCCCCCCCCCCCTTGAGCATTCCAGATATCGCCCACTCTATTCTCCTGCTTGCATTAGAATTTCGCTACTGTTAATGTATGCTCCTATTCTGATGCATAGCCTGCTGTTGTAACCTGTTCATTGCTACCTTACCTGCCTATGATAAACTGTTTAGTATAGGTTGGTATGAACCATCTGTGACCCCACCACCTTACTTTGTCACCCCTGCTTGTTCATCGACGACTCGATCAACGTGATCGTCGATCAGAGACAGACGCCTCACTTCACACCCCCCTTAGTTGTACGACTCTGCGTAGTAACTATCGAGTGCCGAGGGTGATACCTCGTAACGCACTCACGATGAATACTCTGCAGTATAGCTGTTCGGTCGTGGTCATCGAGGGTGATTCCTCCTTCTCCATGTCCGATACGACTCTGTCGTGCAACCCCTCAGTGTGAACCTCGAGGGTGATACCTCATACGTTCACCCTGATGAATATGACCACACGGTTACTTGACCTTTTGCACAGGCGGGTCCACCCTGGTGGGTACCCGCTGGGGATCTATGATTTCGGGTGTGCCGGAAGGGCACTCGAGTGTGACATTGTGGCGGAGCATCAGAGACTCTGATTGTCTCCGCTTGATACTAATTGAGCCTATTGGATTTGGGTGTGTGATCTGAGTGGGCCGACGTGCCCTATACGCACTACCACCACGCGGGATAATGGTTATGGGGCCCTCTGCGATGTACGTTTCTCCGAAAGCTTATCAGACGTCATGATTCACCGTGCGGGCTGATCGTCGGGATTGGGCTGGATACTTCACTGACGAGTTCAGTGTCGCGCCTGCACCCCGGCCAGCCACGCAACGCGCAGGGTGCCCAGGGCGATGGCCCGAGACCCCTGGGTGCATAGGTTAGTCCGGCGTGCTGACCTCTCTGCTGAGCCTAGGTAGAGCGCTGCTTCGTGTTGATCTTCCGAGGACGGGCATTACCCATCAAGTATGTCCGGCCAGAGTTGATCGAGCGTGTTGGGTAACAGTAGTGCACCCCTGCAGGGATGAATCTTCTATCGATAGCCGGTCCTACGGTAAAGGACGCTCAGTTTGTGTATCCCGATCTACTACTTAAACTGGATACTTGTTACTTAATTGAAGCTTCGGGATTACTTTCTCGCTGGGAGTCGAGGAAGAATCTTTGAGCTGTACTTCAACATGTTTGCTAAATAAAATGCTATTCTACTCTCTTCTACTGCTGCAAGATGATGGCTTTGAGAAGATGTTTGAAGATGCTAGTCTTCGATAGGACTAGGCCTTTCTCTCTATTCTGGCATTTCTGCAGCCCAGTCCACATATACAGCCTCTTCTCCATTGATAATGTTGCATATGTAGTATAGATCCTTGCTTGCTGAGTACTTCGGATGAGTACTCACGGTTGCTTTATTTTCTCTTTTCCCCCATATACCCCCCACCTTGATGATACACCAGACGATGGAGTCCAGGAGCCAGATGCCACCACCGGAGCCTACTACCAGGCGGGTCCAGAGGGCACGTACTACTGGATCGAGCCAGCTGACCAGGAGTAGGATCGGAGGCTCCCAGGCAGGAGGCCAACGCCTTTCGATCTAGTGTCGCTGTTTGTGCTAGCCTTCTTAAGGCAGAACTTGTCTAACTATGTCTGTACCCAGATATTATTTGTATGACTGACTTATGTATTCGGATCTTCGGATCCCTGGTCTGTAATATTGTGGACCTCCGTTTATTTGTGTTTAGAGTTGTGTTGTGATATCTTCCCGTGAGTCCCTGGGCTTGATCGTACACGTTTGCGTGTATGACTAGTGTACGATTGAACCGGGGGCGTCACAATCGTCCTATCAACCAGGCTACCATTCAGAATAAATATCCACTTCCCCGAATCAACGATTTATATGATCAACTCGCTAGATCTTCGGTGTTTTCTAAACTCGACTTGAGGTTGGGTTATCACCAGATCCGTGTCCGCGAAGAGGATATTCCGAAGACTGCATTCGTTACTCGTTATGGCTCTTACGAGTACACAGTCATGTCGTTTGGTTTAACAAACGCTCCAGCTACATTCTCCCGCCTAATGAATTACATATTCATGGATTACCTTGACAAATTCATCGTGGTATATCTGGATGATATTCTGGTTTATTCGAAGAACAAAGAAGAACATGCTGAGCACCTTCGACTAGTTCTGGAGAGACTTCGAGAGCACCAATTATATGCCAAGTACTCTAAGTGCGAATTCTGGCTTTCCGAGGTAACCTACCTTGGACATGTCATCTCCAAGGATGGTATTGCAGTTAACGCGGAGCAAGTTCAGGCTATTCTTGACTGGACCCCTCCGAAGAATGTCAAGCAAGTCAGAAGTTTCCTCGGGCTTGCAAGTTATTGTCGCCGATTCATCGAAAATTTCTCCAAGATTGCCAAGCCCTGGTTGGACTGGGAACGCAACCGCGCTTGTATTAAGGGGTTGCTAGGTCTGCTCACCGGCGGTGTACGCAACGTGCAGGAGCGTCCGGGGCGATGGCCCAAGACCCCTGGGGGCATAGGTTAGTCCGGCGTGCTGGCCTCTCTGTTAGGTATTCGGTCGGGTTGCGGCGTGTTGCTTAGCCGAGGCCGGGCATGAACCAGAAAGTGTGTCTGGCCGGAGTTAAGCGAGCGTGGTGGGTAAGTTGGTGCACCCCTGCAGGGAAGAAACTTCTATCGATAGCCTGTCCTACGGTAACGGACACTCGGAGTTGTATCCCGATCGGTACAACTAGAACTTGATATGAGAACTGGATAGTACGGCTCTGGGATTGCTTTCTCGCAGGGAGTCGAGAAAGGATCTCAGGTCGAGGTTGATGTTACTACTACTACTGCTTTACATTATGTTCATCTGATCTCGTCTATTGCTGCAAGACTGTTGAAGATGCTGAAGAAGCTAGTCTTCGATAGGACTAGGCTTTCCCCCTCTAATCTGGCATTTCTGCAGCCCAGTCCACACATACAGCCCCCTTTGAAAATGATGCATATGTAGTGTAGATCCTTGCTTGCTGAGTACTTCGGATGAGTACTCACGTTTGCTTTATTTTCTTTTTCCCCCATATTCCTTTTGATGCCACCAGACGACGGAGCCCCTGAGCCAGAAGCCCCAGCCGACGACCAGTACTACTACCCGCCTGGCGAGTACTACTACTACGAGGAGCCGTTCGACGACCAGGAGTAGGATCGGAGGGTCCAGGGCAGGAGGCCTACGCCTTTCGATCGTAGTATTTTATTTTACCCCGCCTCTGTGAAGGCCTAATTTCTCTCTATGTAATATATCTGTACCCAGATATCTAATGCTTCCACTGACGCTTGTATGCCATCAAGCTATGTATTCGAGCCCTCGAGGCCTTGGCTTGTAATATTAAGCTTGTATGACTTTATTTATGTTTTAGAGTTGTGTTGTGATATCTTCAAGTGAGTCCTTAGGCTTGATCGTGCGCATTTGCGTGTATGGATAGTGCACGATTAAGCCGGGGTCGTCACACCAGTGTTCCGAGACCATGTTTGTACATGCTAGGCTCGTCAAGTTTAACCCAAGTATTCTGCATGTGCAAAATTATCTTACACCCGTTGTATGTGAACGTAGAGTCTATCACACCCGATCATCACGAGGTGCTTCGAAACGATGAACTTTGGCACCGGTGCATACTCAGGGAGAACACTTTTATCTTGAAATTTAGTGAAGGGATCATCTTATAATGCTACCGCCGTTCTAAGCAAAATAAGATGCATAAAGGATAAACATCACATGCAGTCATAATATGTGACATGATATGGCCATCATCATATTATGCTTTTGATCTCCATCTCCAAAGCATCGTCGTGATCTCCATCGTCACCGGATCGACACCTTGATCTCCATCGTTGCGTCGGGGTCGTCTCGCCAACTATTGCTTCTACAACTATTGCTAACGCATAGCGATAAAGTAAAGCAATTACATGGCGCTTGCATTTCATACAATAATTAAGAGACAACCCTAAAGCTCCTGCCGGTTGTCGATATTACAAAACATGATCATCTCATACAACAATGTATAGCACATCACGTCTTGACCATATCACATTACAACATGCCCTGCAAAAACAAGTTAGACAACCTCTACTTTATTGTTGCAAGTTTTATGTGGCTGCTACGGGCTTCTAGCAAGAACCGTTCTTACCTATGCAAACCCACAACGGTGATTATCAAGTTTGTTGTTTTAACCTTCTTCAAGGACCGACCGTAGTCAAATTCGATTCAACAGAAGTAGGAGAAACACGCCAGCCACCTTTATGCAAAACAAGTTGCATGTCAGTCAGTGGAACCGGTCTCATGTGCGTGGACATGTAAGGTTGGTCCGGGCCGCTTCATACCACAATGCCGCCGAATCAAAATAAGACATTGGTGGTAAGCAGTATGACCATCACCGCCCACAACTCCTTTGTGTTCTACTCGTGCATATCATCTACGCATAGACCTGACTCGGATGCCACTGTTGGGGAATGTTGCATGGAAAACAACTTTTTTTTCTACGCACACGCAAGATCTATCCATGGAGATGCATAGCTACGAGAGGGGAGAGTGTGTCTACGTACCCTTGTAGACCGTTTAGCGGAAGCGTTTATTAACGCGATTGATGTAGTCGAACAAATTCGCGATCCAACCGATCAAGTACCGAACGTACGGCACCTCCGCGTTCAGCGCATGTTTAGCTCGATGACGTCCTCGCCTTCTTGTTCCAGCAAGACGAGCGAAGTAGTAGACGAGTTCCGGCAGCACGACGGTGTGGTGACGGTGGTGGTGAACTTGTTCCCACAGGGCTTCGCCGTGCACTGCGAAAAAACTAGACGGAGGATGAAACTGTGGAGAGGGGCACCGTACACGGCTAAGAGATTGTCGTGGGTTGTGTGGCGCCCCCTCCCTCTCATATATATAGGTGGGGGGAGGGGAGGCAGCCAGGGTACGCCCCAAGGTGGCCGGCCGTCCCCCTTGGGCGCCTGCCCTATGGCGCCCCACCCCCTTCCCTTGTTTAGCGCCTGGGAGAAGGCAAGAGGGGGTGGCGCCCGCCCTTCACTTTTTCTCATGCGGGAGAAAAGGTAAGAGGGGCTATCCCCCTCCCTTTCCTTCCCTAGGGCTGGCGGCCTAGAGGTGGAGGCGCACCAGCCCCATGTGGGCTAGTGTGCACTCCCTCGTTGGCCTGTTTGGCCCATTAAACTCCCGGGGCTTCCCGGAACCCCTTCCGGTGATCCGATGACTACCCGATTCACTCCGAAACCTTTCCGGTGACCAAATAGCATCGCCCTATATATCAATCTTTACCTCCGGACCATTCCGGAGCTCCTCGTCATGTCCGTGATCTCATCCGGGACTCCAAACAACATTCGGTCACCAATTCACATAACTCATATAATATTATATCGTCAACGAACATTAAGCGTGCGGACCCTACGGGTTCGAGAATGATGTAGACATGACCGAGAGGCCTCTCCGGTCAATAACCAATAGCGGAACCTGGATGCCCATATTGGTTCCTACATATTCTACGAAGATCTTTATCGGTCGAACCTTATGACAACATACGCAATTCCCTTTGTCTGTCGGTATGTTACTTGCCCGAGATTCGATCGTCGGTATCTTCATACCTAGTTCAATCTTGTTACCGGCAAGTCTCTTTACTTGTTCCGTAATACATCATCTCGTAACTAAATCCTTAGTCACTTTGCTTGCAAGCTTCTTGTGATGTGTATTACCGAGAGGGCCCAGATATACCTCTCGATACACGGAGTGACAAATCCCAATCTCGATCCATGCCAACTCAACAGACACCTTCGGAGATACCTGTAGAGCATCTTTATGATCACCCAGTTACGTTGTGACGTTTGATAGCACACAAGGTATTCCTCCGGTATCCGGGAGTTGCATGATCTCATAGTCGAAGGATATGTATTTGACATTAAGAAAGCAGTAGCAATAAACTGAACAATCATATGCTAAGCTAACAGATGGGTCTTGTCCATCACATCATTCTCCTAATGATGTGATCCCGTTATCAAGTAACAACACATGTCCATGGTTAGGAAACCTTAACCATCTCTGATCAACGAGCTAGTCTAGTTGAGGCTTACTAGGGACATGGTATTTGTTTATGTATCCAGACATGTATTTAAGTTTCCGATCAATACAATTCTAGCATGAATAATAAATCTTTATCATGAACAAGGAAATATAATAATAACAACTTTTTTATTGCCTCTAGGGCATATTTCCATCAACTTCGTGAAGATCTACCAAAGTGAGGCAAGTCCTTCATATGCAATGGCCATGGTGGGACATACAAGGTTGCTTCTTTGTGGACCCTTCGTGGCTGGAGCCCTTCGTGGACTCGCGCGGCCGTTACCCTTCGTGGGTTGAAGTCTCCATTAACGTGGACGTACAATAGCACCACCTATCAGAACCACGCCAAAAATTCTCCGTGTCTCCATTGCGTTTGCACACTCCAATCCCATCCCTTTACATTCTTGCAAATTGCATGCTTTACTCTTTCCGCTTCTCTTACTCTTGTCATGCTTGCTTGAGATGTATTGTGTGCTCATTAACTTGTGTTAAACTCCACCTTAACTTGAAGAAACTAAAAACTATCAATTTTACTTGTTAAGGGTCTAATCACCCCCTCTAGACCTCTCTTCTCGATCCTTTCACCTTGTCACAGCTGGTCAGACGCCTAGACTGAGTCCTAACGAAAGCCAGGACGATTCAAACAAGGCAAACTCCAAACTGGTAATCTGTCTCCCCCACCTCGGTGGCGCCAGAAGGCACTTGTGGAGAGGGGGGTTGGAGGTTGTACTTACACAAAAACCCGAGCCACATTTCTTTTGGAGAGAGGTGGGAGACAAGAGAGGAAAATGTGACGACACGGTATCCATGATTTTCAATAGTGAACATTTTTTTGGTTAAAAAACTAGATAAGGGGCCCAAGTAAGTCTATGATGTTCCCTTGGAACACCATACCATTTTAATGAGTAAGGAAAATGTATGAAATACGTAAACATTTTGTTAACCATGTAGAGCATTTAGAAGAATAAAAAATGTTATCCATGTGAAGTATTCTTTTTCTAATCTATAGGGTCGATATTTGATTGTTCCGTGAACATTTAATTTGATACACATGGACATTTTTATGGACAATGATACATAGTTTAAAAAATGGCGGATAAAAAATGTTTTAGGTTCTAGAATTTGGTTATCAGTCTTCCTTTTTTGATAAACAGTGCATTTACTAACTCATAATGTAGCATCAAGCAGATAATCCGCAAAATGAGTGTACACCCCACCTCTACAAGACTAAGATGCACACAACCAACATGAGCAAAGTATAATATAAAAGGTCAGCCTGACAACAGTAAAGTGTAATAGGACAAAAATTCTACCTATGCCGAGGAGGTTGGAGGTCCTATCAATAGACTATGCTGCCACCCATACGGGGTAAACGCTCGCTAAACACCCGCTTGAATCGCATACACACTGCCGCTAACAATAGTCAGTACTCCATGTGGTGTAGCTAAGAACATGGCGAAGCCAATGCGTATATTGGTAGATAACCTATAAGGGAGATCAAATTTTACTACTAAAAATCATATCATTTCCACTTAGAAAAAGAGCCCATAGTAATGTAGACGCTAGCCCCACATTAGCGTGCTAAACTTGTTAGATATGTAGTGGAACTAGTGAACATATATATTAGCAACACTACTTGATGGATACAAAACTGGACACTATTTGAATGATTGCCTATGTAGAACGCGCGAAATTGCACTAGAAGAAGAGGTGTTTAATTATCTCACCATAAGCATAAAAACAACACTTCTTTCTTCCCTGCCAATTACAACATGCGAGCTTGTCCTTTGTTAGAACAATGCCTCGGCGTAGGTACCACATGGAAATCTTAATTTCTAGTGGCATCATTGACTTTCAAATTTTATTATTGTGTCCACTGGAATCTCTGAGTGCCGAAGTGTCCTATACATAGTGTCGACCGTGAAAGACCTTTTTGAGTTAGGTTTCAGTGAAGTTCACCCGGTCTTTGTGTCAGGTGGATGGTTCCATGACACAAGACCAAGGCCAAGAAAACCCCTCCTAAAAGATATATCCGATGGGGAGGAACCTAGAACTTGCGCAAGAGCAGCATTTTCCAGCCACTTGTCCTTCCAGAAGTGAATCTCAGAGGCATCCTTGATCCTAAGGAACCGAAGCGGGAATGGTGTATTTTGCCGCCATCAGTCCACCCCAAAAATGCGAGTCCCCAGGCTGTCCATTTGCCTGAGACACAACTTTTGGGCCAAAATATTTTTTGCGCAAGAGGGTTTGCGAGACATCATCGTCGATAAGAATCTTGTACATAAATTTGCTAAGTAAAGCATCATTTTTTTAGAAACTGGCAGGAGCGCCGGCAATTCATTTAGACAAAAAAGAGTTTATCTACATAGGTAATTATGTTTTTTTGGGGGCGTCGCTCATTGAAACTCAAAGCCAAAATAAAATTATGTACTCTCCTGGCCCCCTCTGCAGGCCAAGTCCCTTTGTTTGATGTCCTCAAGTGGAAGAATTGCGACCTCGAAGTGGGTGAGATGAGTGCCATTGAATTTTTGTTGTTTGTGCTCTTTCCATATGTACTAGAACGTGTATAAGATCATACCACTCCGGCAACGCTTCGTCCACTTGGGAGGCATGGAGATCACATTGTCCCAACAATCTGAAAGTAGTGGTAGATTTGCTTTAGTTTTGTTGGTGCTCGGCCTTGTGCTGGATTGGCGTCATGCCGTTCGGGTGGTTCCATTGGAGCTCGCGAGCAGCCTCCGATGGTCACCGCCGTCATCTCCTACTGGGTCTCCATGGTGGAGAAGAGGAGGAGGCGACGGATCTGGTGAAGCCCTGCTAAATAAGCTCGCAGCTGTGGCCCTCTGCGTCCCTGTGATGGAAGGTGGCTCTCACTTTGTTCTCTTCTCTGGTGGCCACCGTGGAGGTGGAGATAGAGTAGGGACCGAGTGGTTGGCTGTTCTTTGGAAAGTTGGTGTCTTCTATCTTGTCTGTGTGTCCGGTTGGGTTTCCTCCCTTCTGTTCGTCGTGGTGGTGAAGGGAGAACGGCCTGCTCTGCCCGGGAAGTGCTCCCGGCCGCGGCGCCGGAACCGGATTTTAGTTCCTGTCCGTTAGGATGGGACACGTTTGGTGGTAATCAAAGCCCCTAGTGGCGAAGGCTCGTGCAGGTGTTCTGGATGCTTTATTGCGTCCGGTTCTTCCCATCGTTGCTGCGAAGAGGAGGACGAGGTGGCTGCCGGAGACGCATCCGAACTTGAAGACGACGCCCTGTTTGCAAAGATCAGTGCTGCTGTCAGTGTGCCCCATGGTCTTCGTTGTATTTTGGTTTGTTTCAGGGGGGTTTGTGTAAAAGTCCATGGACGCGTGTGTGCCTGGGTTGTTCAGGTAGGTTCGAGTGTGTGTCGTGCTGTACTCGCTTTTCCTTCTTGAATACACGTCGAACTTTCTAAAAAAAAAAACAATCTGAAAGTCTTGTTGCCTACGCGGGATCGATCATGGTTGCCTCCCTCGTCTAGGATTTCACGTGATTCCACAGGACGGTGGAAAAGGGCGAGTCCTTGCAAATGTGTGATGCATTTTCTGATGCGCGGAGACACAGCTGGTATATAGGGTCATGTGGCTATCCTCGAATGGACAACATATCATCCTTAATAACTGTCTTGTGTGGTATTATCCAAGCTAACAACTTGCATTTGGGCTTAACATGTGCCATCTAGATCTTTGCAGGGGAGAAGTTGGGATAGGATTCCATAACCTACGGAAAATAAGCTGAAACAGACGAGTATATGTTTTTTGCATTCAAATTCTAGGAGATACAGTCTTCACGATCCTAGGTGAGGTTGGTCTGGGCCAGCAACCTCGGGGGTTTGACGAAGTCGTTCAACTACTCCGGCGAATGAGGGCGAGCAACCGCACGGATCCAGTTCTCATCTTGGAGCTGCTTCATGACGGTCTTATTCTTCCATGAAGTGATCTTGAAGATCTCGGAGGCGAGAGTTTTGAGCGGTCCTTTTTCTCTCCAGTTTTCATGCCAAGGCAAATCCTTCGCGCCATCACTGATGGTGATCATAGTGGAAGTACAAAATAACTCCATGTAAGAGTTGACACAAGAAAGGTGAGATCCCACCCATCGGGGTTCTAAATCAATCCGTTGGAACCAAAGCCAATAGCGCATACGCTCCTGACTGAAACGTTTCAGGTCAGCAATGCCATGCCCGCCAAGAGCTTTGGGTTAGCAGAGTGTTTTCCTTTTGTCCAGGGAGCGCCCTCCAGACACATTCCCGACGTCATCTTCATGCCAAATGAAGTTGTGCGTGATCTTATTTAGCTTGGTGGTGGCCCATTTGGGGAGTGGGAGTGTCGTGTGGTGGTAGGTTTCAATTACTGTTAGAACCGATTTCGCCAAAGAAATTCTCCCAGGGCGCAAGAGATTTTTCCCTTCCATCCAGATAGCGCAAAATCTTGTCGATGAGTGGTTGAACTTCTATTTTCCATAGGTGGCAAGTGTGCAAACGGTAGGCCAAAGTACTTCCCGAGGAACGTGACATTCCCAGCCAAAAAAATTGAAAGGATGTCAAGGAGATCAATGTTTTAGCAGCGTATTGGGAAGACCTCTATCTTCCCCGTGTTAGTGATCAACCCACTAGCCTCGCCAAAGAAACCAGAATCTCGGAGATAGTCGCTAGCTTGCTCTTATCAAGGTTTACAAAGATGCCGGCATCGTTAGCATACTGGAAGATCCCATAGGTGACGACGCGGACACAAATGGGCTTCAGGATCTCTTATGACCTAGAGGTCATAAGAGCCAAATCTAGTCTTTTGGTTGAAAGATCACACTCCATTTGCCTAGCCTATATTATTTTATTCTTTTTGTTGTCCCCTTGCCAAAAGAATCCAAGTATGTACAAATCCATCCTTTGCAAGACCCCTTTCGAAATATCCCTCGGAGGAATATGTAATCAAAGAACAGTAAAATAAAATTAAAAGTAAGAAAAATGAAAAAGTTATGATATTTTTCGGCAACAACATTGTTGCCAATGTTCCATATACAACATTTTTTTGTGAACAAAAAGCATTCTCATGCTCTTGGTGCAAAAAAAAACGATAAACATTTTGGAGCGCCTATTTTGTTTTTCTATACAATGCATTAGGAAGGTTTTTTCTTCACGAAAATTTTCATGTGCGTAGAACATTGGTCAATAGTTTTTGGCAAAAATCATTTTATTTATTTTGTTTACTCTTTCGTCTTGATTTTACTTTTTCTGTCGGGTGCTTTTGAGCTCCGGACCATAAGAACACCTCGAAATAGGCTTTCGCCCCGCTTTATATATAAAGCGAACATCCGTACGACGAAGTATCATCCAAGAAAAATAAAAGCGACGGCTGGGGCCACAGCACAGTCAAGCCCAAGAAAGGAAGAAGAAACATAAAAAAGAAAAGGCCACCTAGTGGCAAGCTCCAGAAGGCTCCTAGGAGGCGGACAGGCGGCGTGCGGCAGTCATAAGCTGGTCCAACATCACCCCCAGGCGGTCACAATCCCGCTGCCTAGCAAGCAGGTGTCATAGCTGCAAGAAGGCAAGAAATTTGAAGAAAGAGTCAGAGGCTCGTCGCGGGAAGATCCGCTCAATCACCATCTTATTACGCGTCGTCCAAAGGGTCCAAATCATTGCCGCAAAGACAAGCCAGAATAGGCGGCGATTGCGGCCCACCTGCGTCGCTCTGGCCTGTAGGAATTCTGCAAGGTCCCCTGCCTCCCACTCAAATCCTAATGCCTCGCGAACGAAGCTCCAGAGAGACCGCGCCGCTAGACATGAGAACATGATGTGGGTTCCCGTCTCCGGGACATGGCAAAGGGGACACAAACCATCGCCTAGGCCGTGCCGCTTCAGAACCTCAGTCCCTGAGGGCAAGCGATCATGAAGAAGCTGCCAAAGGAAGATCTTGATTTTAAGGGGCACCGGTGCCTTCCACAATGGGGATAACCACTGTATGGTCGGTGCACGGCAAAGGGCCTAATAGGCTGATCTAACAGAGAACTCTCCAGATGGGGAGAGGCTCCAGGAAATGTTGTCCGACGATTGTGACAACATCAAAGGGACTTCTGCCCTCAACCTATCCCATTCGTGAACCTCATCCTACCCAAATGAATGACGGAACCTGATGTTCCATTGTCCATCCAAGCACGCCTTGGAGACCAGAATAGCCGGGTCAGCGTAGATAGCAAAAAGCTTAGGGAAGCCCAAGCGCAGCGGCTCCCCATCTAACCACGGGTCGAGCCAGAACTGGGTGCCTTCCCATTGCCAACTGAGAAGGTGACACCCAGACGAATTTCCTCCTTAATCTTTTGGATAGACTTCCAGAATTGGGATCCAGCACACCGAGAGCAAGCCAGGAGTGGTTCACCCCTCAGGTATTTTGCCTGGATCAGCTAAAGCCAAAGACCACCCTCACCACGTAGGATCCGCCACACCCAACACAGCATGAGTGCGACATTCATGCGGTGAGAGGCGGTGATGCCTAGACCGCCCCTGTCCTTGGGCATGCAGATATCCGCCCACTTGACCATGTGGTATTTTGGGCGGCCATTCGCATCCTGCCAAAAGAACCTTGCCAAAACCCGATCAAAGTCCCCATGGACGCTTTCTGGCAGGCTATACATCCCCATCATGTACATGGGGAGGCTGGCAAGGTTCAATCCAATAAGGATATTTTTGCTTCCTTTGGAAGCAAACCGTCCGCACCATGGTTTCGCGTGGGATGCTACTCGTCCCACTAGCGGATCGTAGGTGCCCACCAAGACTCTAGAATCCGACATAGGCATACCCAGGTAAGAGATCGGGAATGAGGCAAGCTTGCAGTTGAGGTTATCTGCCATCCTCTGTTGCTCGGCCGCGGAGTAGCCTAGAACAACAACCTCGCTCTTGTCAAAGTTAATCTTAAGTCCCGACATGTCCTCGAAGCAGAGTAGAAGGAACTTAAGATTAACAATATCAAGATCCGATCCCTCCACCATAATCATGGTGTCATCCGCGTACTGTAGGTGGGTAACCCCGCCTCCGGGGATCAAATGGCTAACCACCCCCTTTAGGTGCCCCGCCAGCCTAGCCTTGTCAAGGATGCCAGCAAGGGCATCGACGGCAAGGTTAAAGAGCAAAGGGGAGATCGGGTCCCCTTGCTTCACCCCTCTAGAAGATCTAAAGTAAGGTCCAATTTCCCCGTTGATGTTGATGGCGGTGTTTCCGGACCTCACCAGATGCATGATCCATGAGCACCACCGCTCATCGAATCCGCGTCTCTGCATCACTAACCGCAAGAAGGACCAGTCCAAGCGATCATATGCCTTTTGAAAGTCTAGCTTGAGGAAGACACCCTTATGGCCCCGTGATGCCACCTCGTGAACGATTTCATGAAGGGCCAGTATTCAATCATGGATCCACCGACCCTTCAGGAACGCAGTTTGTAGGTGATGGGCAATCTGCTCCGCCATCGAGGCCAGGTGAGTAGCGCACACCTTCACAAAGATCCTCTCCAGCACATTAATTTCGGCGATCGGCCTAAAATGCCGGATATCCGTAGCCCCAACTACTTTGGGGATAAGGGATATCACACCGTAGTTTATTCTAGACATGTCAAATGTTCCAATGTAAAATTCGTGGAACATAGGCATGATAACCGGTTGTAAGACATCCCAGAATTTCTGAAAGAAAGTTACTGGGAGGCCGTCCGGACCTGGGGAAGATCCCGCCTTCATGGAGGCAATAGCGCGCCCCACCTCCTCAAGGGAGAAGGGTAGGGTCAGGTCAGCATCCTCACTTTCCGAGACCCTGTCCTCAGGTGGCCAGAAGTCTTCGGAGAGGGAGACCCCTCCACGGGCTCAGCGGTGAAGAGCTCCTTATAAAAGGAGTAAATGTGAGCGCTAATATCTGCCGGCTGCTCGAGAAGGGACTCACCCTCCCAAAGGCAGGGAATGGCACACGTTCGCCTCTGCCTGTTGGCAATCGCTTGGAAGTAAGCGGTATTAGCGTCGCCCTTGAGGAGCCATTTCTGGCCCCCACGTCGTTGCCAAAAGAGCTCCTCTCCTTTGTAGATCTCCATAAGGGAGGCCTCAAGGGAGTAGCGGAGGGTCCAGTCATCCGGGGAGAGACCGGGTCCATCCGCCATCCTGTCCAGAGCCTTAATCTAATCTAGAAGGGCCCTTTTCCGCGTCCGGAGTTCAGCGCCAAGATTGGCCCCCCAGCCTCGCATGAACTGTCTGGCCATTTTGGCGCAATGGTGCCAGACATCCACAGCATTGAAAGCATGAGGTGGGGCCGCCGCGGCCTCCATCCACCGGCCCTTGACCATCTCAGTGAAGCCTGGTTGTAGAAACTAGGAAGCTTCAAAAAGGAAGCGATGAGGTCTAGGGGGGCGCCCTCACCCGAGGTGAAGAGCAATGGAGAGTGGTCAGAGCCAATCCTAGTGATCGCCTTGAGGGAGCATAATGGGAAAATGGTTTCCCATTGTGCCAAAACTAGGACCCGATCGAGAACACTCCGGATTGGGTCCACTTGCTTGTTCGTCCACATGGACCTAGCCCCTACGCGGGCTATCTCACGCAAGGCGAGATCCGCAATGCAATCGTTGAATAGACGCATGCGTACTCGGTCCACATTTGTGGAGCTCTTATCGGAGGCCATCCTATTGAGGTTGAAGTAACCCGCCACCACAACCGGGGTGGTGCATCGCTCCACCTTATTTTTTAGCTCAGCCAGAAAGTCCGTTGACTGCCCGTGATCAGTCGGGCCATAAACGATGATTACCTCCCATGAGAGGTTCACACGACGGTCAGTGAGGGACATACTCAAGAAAAATTCCCCTCAGTCCATATCCTCAACAGAGAAGGAATCCTCTCGGACTCCCAGCAGAATACCCCCAGATTGCCCGGCTGTGGGGAGCCATTGCCAAGCAAACTGGGACCAGGAGAGCCCCTGGAGCTCATGGATGGAGAAGTCCTGGCGGATAGTTTCTTGCAGGCCCACTATGTCAATCTGCTCATGTTGCATGTATTCAATAAGTTGACGCCTTCGGCCCAGGTGTACGAAGCCCCTAATATTCCAGCATAGGAGCTTCATATTGGAACATCGGGGGAGGTCCTAGGCCCCTCGGGTGGGGCCAAACTAGCCTGCCCGACAGACGCGGGACAGGGAGAAAGCACTACCGGACGATCGCAACGGGCCCGAGAATCAGGGCCCGTAGGGTCCAAGAGCTCAGAGGGGGAGCCCTAGAATGCACCCTAGGCACCACTATCTGGTGCTCAGTAGGGTGGAGGCGCGTAGGGGGCGCCCTCTCAAAGCCCTTGCCTATGAAGGACCTCCGAGAGGGGTAGTCCTCGCCGCTTCCCTGTTCCGCCTCCTGTCATCCCTAGCATCTCTATGGCCGGGGTCAACGGTGGCCGGGGTGCTTGAGTGGTCCCGCTCTAAACGAGCGCGGGCCTCAGCAAGCGCCCCATCTAACCTCTCCTTGGCACAGATAGCGGAGATCAGCTCAAGACGAGGACCCTTCTCACCACGGAACACAATGTCACTATCTGCTGCCACGTCAGCCAAGTGCGCAAGAGGAACCGATCCTAGAACAGAGAATCTAGAGCTAGAACAAGATGGATCAGAAAGGCCAGGGGAGGTACTTGGGAGGAGGTCACGAGCCGCTGCCCGCATGGCAGCCTTCTCGGTGATCGTCGGGACCCGGCCATCCAGAAGCGTCCGGGACTGGCTCAGTCGTGCGCTCTGCCGCGCCGCCAGCCCCGGGAAGGGCCTCGTCCTGGACTTGGAGCTGGCCGCCGGAGGTGTCGTTGCGGCAAGGTCCAAGCCCGTAGGAGGAGGAGTCCCAGAAGCCGGCGCCAGGGCCCCCAAGGCTGAAGAGGGTGGGGACCCCGGTGAACGTGAGCAGCACACCACCCCTGGGGAGCGAGGAGAGGATGGTGGACGAACGTCAAGTCCCGCACTCAGCGAGTCCTCCTCCTCATCCACCAAGGCCAGTGCACGGCTCGGGGAGGACGGCGACGGAGCCAAGCGGGCCGGGGGCAGCCCGGCGACACCCGATAGGGAGCGAGAGGTAGTCCCAGCCGGCCCAGCGAATGTCCTCCCAGCGGCGGTAGGACTACGACGGCTGGTTGCCCTGTACGGAGGGGCATCATCCTCCTCAGACGCGCTCTCCTCGAACACATCATCATCGCCGCCCTTCCCATCATCTGAGGTGGTCGGCGGGGGCGGAAGCGCCGCAGCCCCCCGCGGACCCTCGGGCTCAGGAAGCTCCAGCTCGAAGGTGAGGCGCTTGCCCTTCGTGCCGAAGTAGAAGATCAGAGACAAGCCGTCCACCTCGGCCGGGACCGGGCACAGGATCTGGATGCGGGCCGGGCCATCCCCCTTCAAGGAAGCCAAGTCCACCGACAGGAGCTTGCCCACACGCTTAGAGATAGCCTTGAGGATGTGCTCAAGCTTGCCTCCCCGAGGTGTGGACATGCCCCCCCCCCCCCCCCCACACCCCCACACACCCCCAAACACACAACACACACCCAACCCACCCCCCCCCCCCCCCCCCCCCCCCCCCCCCCCCCCCCCCCACCCCCCCACCCCCCCCCCCCCCCCCCCCCCCCCCCCCCCCCCCCCCCCCCCCCCCCCCCCCCCCCCCCCCCCCCCCCCGCGGGAGTCCGTAGACCAGGACCCATACCTGGGCAAGCGGGGGGGCCGGGTCAGGCTCGGTGACCGCCTCCCGAACCGAGATGAGGAACTTGTTGAGAGGACATTTGATGTTGTCGTGGGTGCAGTCGCGAAGCAGCTCGGCGGAGGGAAAGGGTACCGAGAAGACAAGAGTCGCCGTCTCGGTAACCTCCCAGGAGAAGTCGGTGTCTCTGAAGTCGCCGATGTATGCTGACAGCTCATCCCGGATCAGGTCATCGGAGATCACCAGAGAAGGGGGCAGAGCTTAATCAGGAACAAGGGAGACCGTCGCCAGGTGGGGGCGGGCTGGCTCCTCCTCAATCTCCGCATCCACGTGGTAGAAGCAGCCCCCCTCCGTCCCATACCCCGGGTAGGCTAAGGTCAGGGGGCAGCGGGGCGGCGCCAGGCACTCCGAGCGAAAGTGACCCGATGCACATGGTCTCCTCACGGGACTTGGGACGGTCGACTCTAGCTGAGGGAGCCACCTGAGCCTCCTACTCCGGTGCCCCATCAAGTGCGGGTCTCTCGGCCGCCTCGAGGAGCTTCTTTTTCTTGCTCTTCTTCTTCTTCTTGGGCGGAGTGGGCGGCCCCATGACATCAGGGGAGCGGCGGCGGGGAGGTGACCGCCGCGACCCCGAGCCACCACGTCGCCAATCAGGGTCATCCTCGCGAGCCGGGCCTGAGTCAGCGCCGCGCTCGTAGCTAGGCTCCCGGTACGGCCGACGATCACCATTACGACCATCCCCCCGGGCCAGTGCATCACGCGAACCTCGCTCCCAAAGGGACCACCCGACCCAGGACCGCGACGGCGTCAATCTCCATCAGAGGGCCGCCGGACGGGCTCCCGGGAAGCAGGGCGGACCAAGGGATCGCCACCCTCGCGTGGAGCCAGGGGAAGCTGCGCCTCCAACTCCCTCCGTAGGGCAGCCTCCCGCGCCTCTTCGGCCTCCCGCCGGCGAGCGGCCTCCTGCCGGCGCATGTCACCCGGCGACCCAGGAAGAGGCAGCCTGGGGTCGCGTTCCGGATCGCGCGGAGGCGGCGGCCGGCGCAGGGACGTACCTGCGTAGGTTGACGGCGCCCGGTCGCGGCCACCTCGGGGGGCGCGACAACCGAGCCCGACCTCGACCGCAGCGACCGCTTGGGGCGTGGCTGGCCATTGCCTTGCTCGCGGGCCATGACGACCTCGGCGTACGAGCGAACGAGGGGGAGCAGAAGGGGCAGCAGTCGACGAAGCAGGCGAGTGCAGCGCAGCGGGAACCGGGAGCGCGACAGAGACAGAGAGAGGCGGCACAGGCGGGGAGGGAGGGGGAGCGATCGAACGAGCAGAGGCGCCCCACTTGGCAACCTCAACCCTAGATGCCGGCCACCCCAGGCGTGGATCGGATCCACCCCGTTGGACCCAGATCCAACGATTAGGATCAGCCGGGGACAAGCTCCACGTCCGGTTGGCACGCCCAAGGGCCTCCTGGGCCTTCTGGGCTGCGGCCGCCACTATACTAGCATCTAACCCGACACATGGCCCAACCCAGCGTGGGCCACGCGAGCGCAAGCTGGCCGACGCATCCACCGAGCCCTCTGGCGCGCAGCCCATCGTCGGCCCACGCAGCAGAGCGGCACGCACCGGCTCCGACCAGGAACACGCGACCACCCCAGGGTGCGCGGTCTCCGGCCGAGGCGGCGGCGGCGGGGTCCGGCCAGGGATGGGCGGCCGTCCAGCCGTGAGACCTCCACCAACCAACCCAGGTGGGTCAGCGGGCGGCAGATCAGGCGAGCGGGAGGCACCAACAGGGCCAGCCGGGCCACCGTCGGGAATCCGGGGGCGGAGGGGTGCTAGGCCAGCCGTCGGGCGGTGTGCCGGCGAGCCGCGCGCGCGAGCCGGCCGCGCCGCCGCCAGGAAGTACCCCAGCAACGGGAGCGCCAGGGACACGGGGAGCTCCACCCGCCCCTCCCCATCAACCTCGTCGGGCGAGTCAGCCATATCCGCCCAGCTGAAGGAGGAGCGAGAGAGCAGGAGGGTCTGCGGCGGGCGGGGCCCGGCGCCCGCGCCAGGCAGAGGGGCGGGCACCACGGCGCCGGCCATGCCGACGGCGGCGGGGGACGGGACGAGGCCGGCGAGCCGCGGGGGAGTTCAAAATCGCCCAACGGGTCGCAGCTCCTCAGTCGGGTACCTCCAGGTGGCAGGTGTGCTATGCGGCTCACCATAAGAACACCTTCGGCACATTTTTTTTTCGTGAATAAAAGAAGGGCCTCCCCTTCCGATTCCATTAAGAAAACCCAATGGTTCTTTTTTTTTTCAGGGTTCAGGACCTAATGCAAACCACTGCCCTTCAGCACGTCAACTGCTTTTAACAATCATTCCAGCTGGGTAATCTGAAACAAGACGTGCCCCTGTGCAAGCAGTGTCTTCGTTGCTAAGCCTCGTCCCACGCTATGACGTACGTCGGACCCTTGAAACCAAGCGATGAACCCTCCACCCCCGCAACCGCGACGACTGCAGATACGCGAATGTGTTCTCTTGTTTCAAACTTCCAAGCGGACTAGCTTGATGCACTGCTTCTTTCGGTCCATCTCTCTGACTTCTCTTGTACATTCTGGCAAAATAGCTTGATGCACTGCTTCTTTCGGTCCATCTCTCTGACTTCTCTTGTACATTCTGGCAAAATAGCTTGATGACTGCTTTGTCCGATAGTCCAGATGGCACGGACGCACGGTCCATACATAGGATGCGTTCATCATCTTAGAAACGCAGCATCATTATCGCTGACGGACGGATCGACGGTCCAATTCTCATACGGCTGTAGACCATGCACTAGAGCGGCGCGCGGTGCTGGTTTTGGATGTGTGCTGAGCTGCTGACGGATGGTTTCAGTCGGAGCGTAGAACGATCGATCGATCCCGGTAAACCGTAGGAACAAATTAAACAGATACTGCTCTACATACCGCATACGTACATTTGGTTCCTATGACTACTGACCACACGCAGTTGAAGAGGTCGCCATCGAGTCAGAGTCCGTTACGCTGGTAGCTTTCCTTTCGATCTCACCGATGGTGCAAAGGTCGCTCATTCGACCTAACTGGCAGTTTCATGGAATGGATAGCTTCGTGCTTGTGTACACGTACTCAAGAGAGTCCTCAGGAACACGATCGCATGGTTGTACGTGTCTTCACCGTCCCCATGCTTAATTTATTTGAATAGGACCCGCAGGATATGATGTGATCGGTGACGGATGGTAATTAGTTCAAAGATACGCTGCTCTTTTATATGCTTGCAGGTGTAATGTAACTTCCATGTACATTTCGCTTTGATATCATGGATTGACATTGAGCGGTGACGCTGAGGTGGTGAGCTATCTTAGCAAGTCATTCGTCCGTTATTACCCAAGAACAGAGCCCAATAGACTTTGGGGTCTATCCTAATTAGGAGTAGATGGCAATGCCTCTCTCGTGGGTTCGCCAATCATGACCCTCAAGTATTCTTTGATAATTTCTTGCCCCCGAAACTTCGGGTGTTTCTCTCTCTCTCGATTCATCTTTCATCGCCTGTGAATTCGGCGCACGGGTCGTGCGTACGTGCACACTGAAGATCTATCCCGAAAGGGACTTGAGCTGACCTATGAAGCAAACCATTTTTTACCGGAAAGGCTGCCGCAGTGATCTTTTAGTAAGAGAAGAAAGGCAGTAAACATCAAGGTAGCTATCAAGCCGGTAACTTGTAACAATATGATACGCAAAACTAGCTATATGATTCGTACAAGCTGTGGTGGAACTCTTGGCAGGCCGCACGTAAGCATGCTTAATGCTACACGCGCATCCGTGGTGCGTAGCGAATTACTCCCTCCATATAAAAATATAAGATGCTTTTTCAACATCTCATATCATAGTGTGAGAAAACGTCTTATATTTTGATGCAGAGAGTACTTCATACATGCACGACAGCGTATTGTTTTTTCTCTGCAACTATAATGCCTAAAATCATATCGACAATGCGGGACGGTGGGCACGCACGTTTACATCACACACGCTGACGCCGTGGAGGAGACTCACACGTTTCGGATGTCGGCTCAGCTTGGGACCTTCGCCACGGAGATAGCACAGCCGTGTCCTCGCTAAGAGCATCTACAGCCACGTATGACAAAGATGGCCCTTTAAACACCCGTGTACGTGTCTGGGCGCATTCGTGGCAGTGACCGGACATGGTAAGTAGAACCTACGTACCATGTCGATCATAACTACTCCTCGTCGGAGATCATGACGATCTTCGTGCCGGCTCCGGCAGCATAGGCGGCAGCTCCGGCTCCTCCGGCCTCCTCCGCCTCTATCTCCGCGTTGAACTCGGCGAAGAGCGCTTCGGACTCCGCCTGCTCCCGCCGGAGGAACGCCCGGTTGGCCTCCACATAGGCCTCATCCTGGATGGACTCCAGTATGGCCTGCTGCTCCGCCATCTTGTCGGACTGGGCGACGGCGAACTCCGCCTCCGCCTGCTCCATGTTGAAGGCTGACACCTGCTTGTCCGGTTCCTCCGACCCCTCCACCTCCATCGGAGCCATCTCCTCCTCCTCCTCTTCCCCCGGCTGCTCCTCCTCCTCCTCCTCCGGCTCCGGCGAGTCCGGAGGCAGCCCGGAAGCGATGCGGGCGGCGCGTGCGGCTTGCCTCGCCCGGATCTCCTGCTGGATCTCATAGCGGCGCTCCGGCGTTAGCATGGCATAGTAGGTGATCTTGCTCCGGACCATGGCGGAGTGCCGGAGCGTGGGCGGAGCGTCTGACCGTGGGCAGAGCACCGGAGCGGGAGAGGGAGGAGGTGGATGGGCTCGGACTGGCGGCACGGAGAAGGGGGGAGGGATGGGTTAGGGTTACGGGACGCCGGCCAGCTTAAATAGCCGGATTTGGTCATGGGCGGCGAGCGGCGACACGCGGCGTTCACACGCGGCGACGGACGCGGCGTCTGTCGGACCGCCGGGTTTTCGGGCGTTTCCGCGTGGGACCCCGCCGTCAGACCGACCTGGCGGGTGTGCCCAGGCGCCCCTATATCCGCCTTATATTTGGGCTGAATGTGGGGTGCCGATCAGCCCGAGCGTTTGAGGCCATTTGAGGCGTCCGTCTAGGTCGAAAAAATGTGACCGATCAGTGATCGGGCGGCCCGCCCAGGCGTATGAGACGTGTTTGAGAGGTCAGTTAGAACAGATAGGTTTAGTGTTTTGCGTGGGGGTTACATCCACCTCACGTCTCAATATATAGATGATCACATTACATACGTATACACGTACAAATACAATATATGCAAACTAGACCCTATTTTACATGCCCCCTCAATCTGAACTACATACAAGATTCATATTGGTTCTGAAGCGGTCTAGCATCTGACGGGTAGCGGGTTTAGTAAATACATCCGCTAGCTGATCATCTGTTGAAATGAACCTGACTTCCAATGCATCGACAGCTACTCGTTCCCTCACAAAATGAAAATCAATCTCAATGTGTTTGGTCCGAGCATGAAACACTGGATTCGCCGTCAGGTAAGTTACCCCTAAATTATCACACCACAATATAGGTGTGCGCTGCTGTGTAACTCCAAGTTATGTGAGAACTTAGTCTATCCAAATGGCCTCAGTCGCGCCATTGGCCAATGCCTTATACTCTGCCTCGGTGCTAGATCTCGAGACTGTAGGCTGCTTCTTTGAACTCCAAGATATAAGATTGGGTCCAACAAACACAGCAAAGCCACCCGTGGAACGCCTGTCATCAACACAGCCTGCCTAGTCTGCATCGGTGAATATACTGACTCCAGTAAATCGGGACTTACGAATCCGTAGTCCTGTGTCTAGCGTACCTTTGACATACCTCAGAATACGCTTGACTGCTTCCCAATGAATCTCTGTAGGCTGAGACAGAAACTGACACACTTTGTTCACAGCAAAGGAGATATCGGGACGAGTGAGTGTCAAATATTGAAGTGCTCCAACCACACTGCGATACCTGAAAGAATCATCAGTACCCAGTAGTGCACCACTGTGACGTGAGAGGCTCTCGGATGTAGCAAGCGGAGTGGAAGTGGACTTGCAGTTCTCCATGTTGACACAATGAAGAAGATCAAGCGCATACTTTTTCTGCGCCAATGTCATGCCCCCTGAATGAAAGGATGCTTCCAATCCAAGGAAGTACTCCAGCCGACCCAAGTCTTTGATGGGAAAATTAGCAGACAAGGACTGCACAAGGCGATCAACCACAGCGGGTGTAGAGCCAGCAATCACAATATCATCAACATACACCAACATGTATATCTGAATAGCACCATGTGAAAAGATGAACAAGGACGTGTCTGCTTTGGAGGCAACAAAACCAAGATGTGAGAGGCGCTTACTCAACCGAGCATACCAGGCACGAGGCGACTGCTTGAGCCCGTAGATGGACCTCTGAAGTTTGCGGACATGAGAGGGATACATAGCATCCTCAAATCCGGGGGGCTGCTGCATGTAGACATCTTCGGCCAAGTAACCTTGTAGAAAAGCATTACTCACATCAATCTGTCGAAGGCTCCACCCACGAGACACAGCGAGAGAGAGGACAAGGCGAACTGTGGCAGGCTTCACCACTGGGCTGAAAGTATCTCCATAGTCTATCCCTTGCTGTTGAATAAAACCGCGAGCAACAAGGCGAGCTTTGTGCTTGTCGACAGACACATCCGGACGATGCTTGGTCTTGAAAATCCACTTGCAGCCCACAACATTAACACCGGGAGGCCAAGGCACCAACACCCAGGTGTTCGTGTAACGAAGGGCAGCAAATTTCTCAGACATGGCGGCACGCCAAGCGGGTTCACCAAGAGCATCACGGTGAGAAACCGGCGCGGTGAAAAATGCACGCCGGCGAGAGTCATACCGACCCGTGCCATCGGTGTAAGTCTTGTCCTTGCGCGTATGATCATGGTGATGTGTGACCATGGCATGCCTTGAGCTGCATCGCCGGTAGAAGGTGGCGGCGGCAACGGAGACCCGGCCAGTGGTGTCGCGACTGAGGACTCCTCAGCGACAGGCGACACGGGTCGGGGCGAAGCGATGGGCTGGGCCGGTCCAGGCGACGCGGGAGAGCTGGGCAAGGATGATAGCCCGGGAGACGCGGCCGATGACCCAGCCAAGGACGAAACGGTGGGTTGGGCCGGACCAGGCGACGCGGGGAAACCGGGCGAGGATGGCAGCCCGGGGGACGCAGCCGGCGACCCAGCCGAGGCCGCGGACTCACCAGCTGGCGAGGCAGGCGGGTCAGCATCGGGAGGCGTGGCATGCACGTCGATCACAACGTTGGGCGCAGGAGTAGCGACGGTTTCCTGGGAAGAAAACAAAGCAACATCGCCTGCAGGTAACAAGTCAGATGACAAATAGGACAGGTCATATTTTTGCACATGGACATCCGAAACCGGTTCATTAGATGGAAAAGTGAGGGCATGTTCAAGAGAATCAATGTCAACCGAAACACCTGGGTTGGAATAAGGAAAAACTGTCTCGTCGAAAACAACGTCACGAGAAATATATATCCTCCCCGAGGTGCGATCAAGACACTTATAGCCCTTATGCAGAGGGCTATAGCCAAGGAATATGCACATCTTGGAACGGAACTCAAGCTTGCGAGCATTGTACTTGCCAAGACTAGGCCAGCAAGCACACCCAAAAATCCGAAGTGAGGAATAATTGGGCTGAACATGAAACAGGCGGAACAAGGGTGTGTCCTTGTTGAGAACCGGAGTGGGCATACGGTTGATGAGGTAACATGTCGTAAGAAACGCCTCATCCCAAAACCGGAGTGGGAGAGACGAGTGCGCAAGTAAAGCAAGGCCGGTCTCGACCAAATGACGGTGTTTGCGCTCGGCAATACCGTTCTGCTGAGATGTATGTGGACACGACACACGATGAGAGATGCCCGTGCGTTGAAAGTAGCGATGGAGTTTGTGGTATTCACCACCCCAATCGGACTGAACGGCCTTGATTTTACAATCCAAAAGGCGTTCAACAGGAGCCTGAAAATTATAGAAGACTTGCTCAACGTCAGACTTGTGTTTAAGCAAATAAATCCAAGTGAAACGCGTGTAGTCATCAACAAAACTAACATAATACTTGTACCCCCCCCCCCCCTCTCCGAAGAAGCAATGGCTGGACCCCAAACGTCTGAATGTATTAATTCAAGAGGTACAGTAGTGACATAGTAAGACGTAGAATATGGTAGTTGATGACTCTTAGCACGCTGACAGGCATCACACACTAGTGGTGAATTATTTGAACTAGAACACGGGAGATCATGGCTCCAAACAATGGAGGTGACCACATTATTTGTAGGGTGACCTAGACGTTGATGCCGTTGCGATGACGAAACTCTGACACCGGAGGATGCATGGCGAGATGATGAGGACGATGCACGAGCAAAGGGAATCGGGTAGACCCCCCCTGACTTCTACCTTGAAGAATGACGCGCCTGGTTGCTTTGTCCTTAACAAAGAAAAGACGACGGTGAAACTCAACAAACACGTCATTATCACAAACAAGGCGATAGACAGAAATAAGATGCTGGCTGATGTGTGGAACATGAAGGATGTTGTGCAGTTTTAGGGATGAACCGGGTAAGCGGGAATGACCAATGTGGGAAATAGACAAACCTGCACCATTGGCCACCTGAACCTGATCCTTGCCATCATAGCGCTCGTGAACCTGGAGACGCTCAAGATCACTCGTCAGGTGATCCGTAGCCCCGGTATCCAGCAACCAAGGGTAGTCGATGGTGTTGGTGGAGGCCGAGTTGGCGGAGCCAGTGTTGTGGTCTTGGTCATAGCGCTTGCGGCACTCATCGGCCTCATGTCCCCAGTTCTTGCAAATTTGACACCTGGGGCGCCAACGGTTATTGCGGCGGCCACCACCGCCGTTGTTGCCGGCGTTGCCCCCGCCATCTTGCCGACCATTGCCGGCGTGGCCAGGGTTGCGGTCGCGTCCGCCGTTGGTGCCGCCATTGCCACCTTGGCGGCCTTGCCCCGACTGGCCGTTCCCATCAGCCGGGCGACCCCCGCCATGCGATGGGTAGGGCTCCGAGTAGGGCGCCAGTGCTGTATGAGCCCGAGCGGGTCACGGTGTTGACAGAGGGAGACCACCCCTCCGCCGCACTCTGCTGGGCCTGCAGCGCTTCGAACGACAAAACGAGCGAGTAGAAACTGGAGTAGGGCATAGGTGCGTTACTCACACCCAGGGAGGCGCCGATGGAGTTGTAGGCGGAGCCGAGTCCTGTGAGGATGTGATCAATGAGCTCATCATCACGGATCGGGGAGCCGGCGGCTGCCATGGTGTCGGCGAGGGCCTTCATCTTGTGCATGTACTCAGCCGCGGACAGCTCCTCCTTCCTCAGCGTCTGGAGTTGACGCCGGATATGACGAACGTTGGCGCGGCTCTGCGCGCCGAACATGGCACCGACGGCCGTCCAAACCTCCTGCGTCGTCTTGCAGCTAATGAGTTGGCAGGCAATATCCTCATCCGTGGAGGTGAGGAGAAGGCCCTTGACCTTCTGATCATGAGTCCACCAATGGTGGTACGCTGGGTTGGCGGCGGTCGTCGCGGCATCGCCTGTGCCCACAGTGATGGTTTTGTCCGGTGCCGCCGTGGTGCCATCAAGGTAGCCATGGAGGTTGGCACCGGCGAGGACGGTGCCGGCGATGCCCCCCCACAGCATGAAGTTGTGGCGGCCGAGGCGGACGGAGATCGCCGGAACGGCGAGCGCGGCGGGAACCGAGGGGGCCGCGGGCGAGGTGATGGCGCCGACGGAGTTGGAGAGCGACAAGGCAGCGGATGACATCGCGGCGGCGCGGAGGAGAGCGGCGCGCGGCGGCGGAGATGGAGACTCGCGGCGGCGGCGCGCGGCGGCGGCGGATGGATCGGGGCGGCGGCGGAGGGTTTCGCGCGGCGGCCCGGGAGGCTCTGATACCAAGTTAGAACATATAGGTTTAGGGTTTTGCGTGGGGGTTACATCCACCTCACGTCTCAATATATAGATGATCAGATTATATACGTATACACGTACAAATACAATATATGCAAACTAGACCCTATTTTACAAGGTCCGGTTGTAGATGTTCTAAGGCACTCACCGCCCAAGCCACACATGCATCGTCGTAGACACCATGCATACTTCCTCATGCCTCCTTGCTTCCTTTCTTGTTTGGCCCGTGCTACTAATTACTACTCCATATTCACTACAAAGCAGTTCCCGTCATTTCCCAAAAACAGAGCCCAATAGACTACGAGGTTTATATCCTAATAAGATGGAACAGATAACGGCTTCTCTCGTAGGAACGCCATCGCGATCATGTACTATATTCTTCAGTTAATTTCTTACCCTGTAACTTCCAATGTTTTCCCTATCGACCTTCGCCTGTCAATTCAGCTCGCTGGTCATGCATGCCTAGTGAACATCGTAGTTTAATTTAGTTCTCGTGTGGTAGACAATGATAGCTTGAAGCTGAGGGGTACTTGAGCTCACCTATAAACAAAGCTTGTTACTGGAAAGCCTGCGGCAGTAATCTTTTACGATGAAGGGAAAAGGACAGTGAAGATCAGAGTTGCCATCACTGTATAGTTCGAACAAAGTGTTGTAGAAACTCCCCAAACTCCCCAAACTACACGTACGTCATACCTTCAGGGTTATCAGGAGTGACGGAGTCTCAACGAAATTAAGAAAGGCTCTACCAAAGTAAAGAACGCTTGCACTTAACCGGACCTCCAGCGGTTAAAGAAGAACCGGGCCGGGTCTGCATTTATGCAGCTTCATGCGTGCACGGCAGTACATGTTGCCTGGCTCTGGAACCAAAGTCGGGGGGAAGCATCGGCGACACTACTGGCATGGCTGGCACGCGCATTGCATCACACCGTGGACTGTGGAGGATGGAGTCGCGCCTGATGTCAGGCTCGCCATGGCCGGATACGCCGCTTCTTCACGCTTGCGTAGCTGCTGGCTAGCTAGATCGTCCGGCGGGCAGGGCCAGGACTTTCTTCCGTGCTCGTGCACGGAAGCACGAGGAGGACGAAGCGTCAGAGCTAAAGGAGGCGCGAGCGGCGTCCGTCCGTAGGGTCGATCGCGTTCATGCTGATGCATGGCGCGCGCGGACCGCTCGATTCCGGGCCTCGCAAGCGGCAGGAGTGCTTCCCAAGACGCGGGTCCGTCAATTCGGTCGTTGGGGTCGAGTTGACCTGGCTTCGGGCTATCCACGCAGTAGTAGGACCGTGCCAGACTTGACATGCGAGTTCGAACGGGGGTGCAATTTTGTTCGTTTGCTGCAGAAACCGCAAGCTAGCTAGGGCTGTGAACAGGGTGTACGTACAACCGTCCAACTTCTTTTCTAGAATTTTGGGACGGAGGGAGTGCATGTTTTTTGCGAGAGGAATGCGATAGGGAAGGGAACCCCGTGTTTGTTTTTGAAAGAATACAAGAAAAAGGCCCGTGCGTTGCAACGGAAAAAAAAAATACCACACGCTCTTAATTTACAGAAAATATTCTATAATCTGAGAATTTGTAGTTACGGCCCAAACAAAGATGGTCTTAACCTATAAAAGCGCAGTTTAAGATTCTACAGGTGTTCTATTTCAATACGGCTTGCATGTAGATTTAATCCGTATAAAGAAACAGGCAAATGATTATGTATTTATTCATGTCATGTTCGGAATAGGGTGTTGTTATGGGCGAGTAAAGAAAAAGACAAAAATAAACGATGACACATTAGCACACTACGGAGACATGTGTGCATCAATGGCAGTTTTTAGTTTAAGAATCACCATCTTAGGGTAACTCTTGAACATCTTTTTTCACATGCATATTTCTTAAATACATGAAGAGTTGTTAAAAAGATACAAGATTTTTTAATCATAAAAAGAGATTTTTTTTTTGTCTGGAAAAAACATTTTTGTATGGTCTCCTGTGGACGCAGATACTTGCGCCCATATTTCATCATTATTTCTTGCCATACATGTCATAGGTATTGTTCCCTGTTTCATCACTATTTATATCTTATCAAACTTGT
This sequence comes from Thinopyrum elongatum, assembly GCA_011799875.1. Lineage (NCBI taxonomy): Eukaryota > Viridiplantae > Streptophyta > Magnoliopsida > Poales > Poaceae > Thinopyrum > Thinopyrum elongatum. The sequence goes on along the minus strand of CM022298.1, from coordinate 571,063,506 downwards.
CTTTCATTTTATTTTTGTCATGCATACCTCCTTTTTACTTCTTTTCATGCATGTCTTTTTTTTTTCCTTATATATAGGAGAATAGCGCAACATCTCATCTTTATCGGATCTTCTCTGCATTTTCTCTTTTATTTCTTTTATAGCGGACATCCCATCTTTGTTGGGTCCTTCTTTTATTTCTTGTCATGCATGTCCTTAATTATTGGGTGTCTCTAGCAAATTTATCTTCAATTTCATGTCCAATCCTGATTTTGCTGAGGTGTTCATCCCCAATCTGAATCAGTACCGGTATGAAAAAAAGACGGATAATGCATTGTTGATTAACATTGCAGCCTAGATAGTATTTTTTTAATTGTTAACAGGTAAAATAACATCATATTCAGATTGTTCATATTTTTCTAATCAAATTTCATGTATAACATGTTAAATTTGAAGTTACGGTTTAGAAGATATGAGTATTTTAAAAAACATTTGATATGTACTGCGGGTTTAATATCAGAAACATTAGGGGGTTTTCTATAAAATAGCAAAACGGACTAAGAATACCTATTTCTTTTATTTGTAGGTATAGAAGAATCCAAACTCGCATTTGTGAGCATTTGAACCCGGAGTGGTTGGATAGTACATCCACTTCCCTAAGGGCAACTATAACCGATCCCCTAAAAATAGTGTAGTACCCCATGGAGTAAAAGCTTAGTGGAGTATATATACTCCACTAAGTTTTTGGCCAGACCTAATTGATCCTTTATATTTAATGGAGTAAATTTTTGTTTTTCGGAGCGTCTCTCCCTCCCCCTGAAACACTCGCCGCCGCCACCTTTGCCGCTCGATCCCGGCGAGCTCCGGCGGGCCTCGCCGGCGCACGGACCAGATCTGAGCTTTCCTCCCTCCGCTCTTCCCATCCCTCCCCCGAATCCTCCCTAGCGCCGCCTCCCCGAGAGCCGGCCAGGGCGGCGCGCGCTCCCCCGCCTTCGGCCTCCCTCCTTCCCCCTTTCTCCCTCCGCCGCCGGCGGACGCCCCCGACTTTGGCCCGGGTGGTGTCGGCGGTGGCGGGAGCTCCTGTGCCGGCGCGCGCGTCCTCCCTTCCAGGGGCGGGGGGCGCCGATGCTGCTCGGCTAGGCGGCGGGCGAGGTGGTGTCGCTGCTCCTTGGAGGCGGGGCAGCTTGGTGGTGCGCGGTGGTCGTCGGCGCGCCCCGGCTCAGATCTGGGCCCTGCGGGCCCCACCTGGGTCCTACCGGGCCGGCCCCCGGCTTGGCTTCGTTCTGCGTGGTGAGGAGGAGGAGCAGCTCGGACCGAAGGCGGTGACGCCGACAGCGTGCCTGCTGCAGCGCCAAGGCGTGAGCTTTACGGGCTTAGGGAGCTCGGCCGGGCCTGTGGGCCAATGGGTCTGGTATGCTCTTGCTATTGCATCTGGTCGGCTACCGTCATTGACGGTGGAGGTTGTGCCCTCCCGCATGCCGACGGTGCTGCTGCCTCTAGTCTCGGCTCCTCTTCTTCGATGTGCAGACCTCTCTTTGTGGTGCCGTGGTGAGACAGCGTGGGAAGCTTCAAGACCATGTTGGCGCAGGGTGGTGGTCGGTTTGGTGGCGGGCCCTGGAGCGCCCGAGGTGAAGGTTGGGATCGGGAGAAATCCATGTCGGCCTAGCCGACACCGATGCGGTGGCGCCTGAGGGTGCCGCCGGACCTTCCTGGAGGGCGTCGAGGGCTACCCTTCCTCTCTCCTCGTCGTGTACCGGGGGAAACCCTTGGCAGCAGCTTCGTCATCGTCGCATCCCTTCTTGGAGGTGTTGATTGGTACCAGCGCTTCGAAGTCTAGGAGCTTGGTGGGAGATCTTCGGTGGGCGCAGTGGTCGCGAGGCTTCTTCATTTTTGTCGATCCGCCATTGTCGGCATTTGTTCGTTTTGTACTTTCTCTTTCGTTTCTTTTGAGCGTGTCTGTGCTGCTTCCGCCCCAGCATCTATCATTGGTTGTATCGGTTGGTTGCTCTGTAATACAAAGCGGGGGGAAACCCTTTTTCGAATTTTTTTTGTTTTTCTAAACTTTGCATTTCTAGTATAAATTGCAACTACATATTAGCACACATATAGAAACTAAACATAAATTTGACCCAATATAGTTTACAAACCGAATTCAAAGTTTACAATCTGAATTATTTAAATTTAAACGCGCTGAATGGTTCAAATGTAGCAAAGTAGCATGTGATAGAACAACTAGGATTCGCTAAGACGTTGCCAATGATGCTCAACAAGATTTTGTTGGAGCTGAGAATGAACTTGACTGTTTTCGATCTTGCGATGCTCCTCAAGGAATGCCAAGATCCTGTTCGTATGACTCTGACTCAACCGGAGTCCCGTTGGTGATGTACCGATAGTTCTCAGGCATATCTCTCTCGTCTTCAATGATCATGTTATGCAAGATGATGCAACAAGTCATGATCTGCTATAGAATCTTGGAGCTCGAGCACTCGGCAGGGCCACGAACAATTGCAAAGCGCTTTTGAAGCACACCGAAGACTCTCTCAACATACTTCCTAGCAGCTTCTTGACATTGGGAAAAGTGAATGTTTTTGTTACCTTTTGACACGGAATTGTTTTGACCAAGGTGGCCCATGGTGGATAGATGCCATCCGCAAGGTAGTAACCCATCGAAAATGTGTGCCCATTGACCGAGTAGTTGCAAGCAGGAGCTTCACCTGTAATAAGCCGAGAAAACAATGATGATCTCGACAACACATTCAAGTCATTGTGAGAGCCAAGCAAACCAAAAAATGAATGCCATATCCAAAGATTCTTCGATGCAACTGCCTCAAGAATGATCGTTGGATCGTTGCAGTGGCCTTTGTACTGACCCTTCCACCCCGCAGGACAATTCTTCCATGTCCAGTGCATACAGTCAAGTGATCCAAGCATCCCTGACCATCCTCTTGCTTCACTCTCAGTCATCAGCCTCTGGGTGTCTTCCTTGGTTGGTGCTCTTAAGTACTCCGGGCCAAAGACAGCGATCGCTGCTGTACTGAATCTTCCAATAGACTCCAAGATTGTGTCTTCACCAATGCGGACATAGTCATCAATTGCATCGGCCTAACACACATATGCCAAGACTCGAACAACCACTATGCATTTCATCAGAGGGCTTGCACTTATTTCTCGAGATGCATTTCTCCGAAGCTTGAACCAATCATCATATCTCTTGACGGCTTTTGCAATGGTGAGAAAAAGACGTGTGTGCATCCGGAAGCGCCGGCAAAAGTACTTCTCTGGATAGGTTGGTTGTTTGTCAAAGTAGCCTCTCATGATATTCTCATGATCCTCCGCTCTATCACGGTTGATGTGTATGCGACCAAACTGTAATCCTCTCCTCGGGCACCGAACATCATCATTGAAAATCATGCCAAGCAGTGTCAAAGTCATCGTCATCTTCTTCCTCTTCGGATGATGGCGAGTCGTCTAAAGTCATCTCCCTCAACCTCTTCATCTACAATTAAAATGGCTTGGTTCAATCCAAACGGCTCGGTTCACAAAGAAACGATTAAAAAAACTCACCTAGCCATTTCATCGAACACTTGCGGTGCGGTGGTGCACCGGCCGGCCGGTGTCGTTCTGACCAAACAGGCCGGCAGCGACGAGAGGGAATGACGTACAACAGTGTGTAATCAATGTGAGATGCAGTGGCCGACAGAAAAACAAGAAGAAAAGAAGCAATCCGACGAATCAACAATAATGGCGACGGTGGCGGCGTTTCACCTGATTCCGCCAACGGGGACGAGGCTGAAAGGGCTGGACATCAGTCAGAAGGGTGGCGGAGGGCAGGGGAGGCAACGAGGTAGCGGAGGGGGGTCGCCGGGAGTCGCGCCGTTGAAAGTGCAGCCGCGGGGGGCGACGCGAGGGAGCGGCGCGGTTATAAGGGATCGGTTAAAGTTGCCCTAACCAAGTGGCCAGGCTCACTCACTTTCTTTCTATACTAGATGTTGGAACTAATTGCGCCGTCGTCCTCTTCAATCTTCGCGAGCTGCAACTAGTATAGTTTGATGAAATTTCTGTCATTTCGACGGTGAGCGGAATATTTGTGTTTCGTTCAACATACTTTGATGCTCTTTGATCACAATTTCTTATAGATTGCCAATTTTCTAGTGTTAATCAACCAGTAGAAGAAGGAAAACAGCCTCACGAAAAAAGAAGGAAACAGACCCCTCTAAAATTATACCTATAAAAATTTAAATTCCAACAAAAAAAGGTTTAAATAGAACTCACAAGATTTTTGTGGACGCGCAGCGCAACCGTACAAGTTTGTAGACGATGCATGTAACACGAAACAATGGCCAACCGATACATGGCGATGAGGATTCCTCTTACAAAGCAGATATCAAGAAAAACCAGGTAACAAAAAACACAACATACACGAGATGCGTTACAAGCGCTACGACTGCGCCGACAAGCATTGAGTATAGGAGTAGCCGGACTCCAGCAAACCACCATGCATCTGTCGACAATGTGCTGGTTCACATCTCTTGATGAACCACTGGAACTTCCCGCAAAGCCCTCACCTAACTATCGTCGGGAAGGGCCACCTGACCTCTCGCTTCGAGACGAGGAGCGTCGATCCTACCGAGGAGCAATATGGGCCAAGAGCATTGTCGACACAGTCATGTGTAAAAGATAGGAGAACAACGGGACCATTCCATGCCGGAACCAAAGAGTCAAGCTACAATCCAAGCCAGCCCTGTGATGTCATCGCAGCAAGACAGAGGGTACCTGAGCTCCACGATGACGCCCCCCACCCCCACCCCCAAGAGGGTAATGCGCAAGGTGTCCCGCCTCCAAAACTTTGAAATGAACTTTCCTACTATGAGCTTAGAGCTTATATTGGTTAATTATGTTCAAAATTATTTTAATTATTTTATTTTTATTTATTATTATTTTGATTTTTCAAAGGGGGAGGACTCCACCACATGAACTTTTATATATTTAATTAATTCTATTTAGAAAATTTAGTGTGTGATTGTGTGTTGAAAAAAGAATTTGTATATGAATTTGTTCTCTGATTTCTAATACGCAAGAACTGTGATGTTCCAATACGCAAACAAAATATGGTCAACCGAATCCTGGCCAGGACTCTGTTGTTTGCTACTCATGACACTGGAATCCGGCCATATAAAGATCGTTTCGATTTATTTGAGAATATTTGTCTGCGTGGGGATTTATTTGAAAAATTGTGGTAACAGGTTGATGTAGACGCAAATGCTGCATGCACTCGTAGGCACGAGAACAATCGAACAGAACGGGCCAGGTTGATAGGAATCTGTGTACTTTTTGTTGGATATTATGATCTTAAAGACTAACTGTAGCTATTATGTTTCTAAGGTTAAAGATTAAGAATATTAAGTGAATAGATATCAGCTACAGTCCAGCTACAGTAAGCGGTGGACACTGTAGCTGGTTCACCTAACCAGGTGAGCTTCCCTGATCGGGGGCTGCCCCTGGCCAACCAGGTGTTTGTCCCCTGGTGTACTGTGCATAAAAATAAAGGAGAGATAGATAGATAAGGAAAGGGAGTTGTGCTGGCTGCTGCTCTAAGCTAGAACATTCACACACGCTCACTCCACTCTCTCTCTCTCTCAACTAAGCTGCCGATCAAGCTCAGCACAGGAGCACTGGGAAAGACAGAACACAGCCACTAGATCAAGCTGGTGGTGATGCAGAATTTGAAGAAGGAGACGGCAGGACCTGGTGATCAAGGTAACATCCATCTCCCAATTAGTTTGTGGCTCAAACTTATGCTAAATGATCCTAGAGGATCCAGCAGATCCAACAATGGCATCAGAGCCTGTAGTTTTAAGTTTGAGTCCTTATGTTCATCCCCATGCTTGATCTGTTGTGGTCAAGTTAAAGGAACACGTTGTTCTTCCTAAAAGATCAAGGCTTGTTTTATTTTTAGCCCTAAAGATTTAAGGTTCTAACCCTGACAGATCATTTGAGACTCTAGGGTTCCAATTAAGTAATTGGTTGAAGGGGGTTTACAGCATATATCAAAATCCCCAAATTCTTACAACCCTAGAATCAAAGTTCTCCTGGTTTTCCCTCAATTTGGATCAGAAGGGCTTCGGCTATGTCATGAATTAAATGGGGAAATCACTAAATTATGCATGAATTTCCCCATAATCCGAAACCCTAGCTACAGTAATTTGATGTTCTCTTTATGATTTGATGCTGTGGTTTCGGATTAAGGCGTGAATTAGGAGGGGATTGACTGGTTTGAAGCAAACACTTATGAAATCCCCAATTTCCGAAACCCTAGTTCATAAAAACCCCAAATTCCGACGAACCCTAACCCTAATTGTGATGTTCCCCAAATTTTAAGAACCCTAATGCTAAAGTGATGAATTAAAGGTAGCTGATGCTTACCTGAGGGGCTAAATCATCGCCTGCAAGCAGCGGCGGCGCCGGAGCCACCACCTAATGCTTGAGGGCGCAGCTGGGCTCACGCTTGGTGGCCTTGCGTCTGCTACACCGGCTGGTGGCCGTGCTTCACACACGCTCGTTGTCGCTGGAGCACGCCGCCGAGCCGGACCTTGTGGGGTGACGCAGTTGTCGTTGCAGGGACGCCCGCACACGCTCGGTTGCTTCGCAGGGAACGCCGGCAAGCCCCGCTCGACGGGGCCTCGCACGGGCTGGAGCCGCACGGGACTCCGGCGAAAGGAGCTCACCGGCGCCATCGCCCTCCTCTGTTGTGGTTGGTGTCACCGTCGCGTTGCTCTCTCATCCTCGCGGTGTGGGAGCAGAAGGGGAGGGAGGCGAATGGGGATAGGGTTAGGGGAAGCTGGGCTTTGTGGCTGGCTTTTGGCCAAGCCAGCGCCAGCCGGGCCGGCAGGCCGTCTCGGCCCAGGCCGACCTGAAGGCTGGGGAGCAGGGGGAGCTGGTTGGGCCGTCTGGCTCAACTCAGCAGCAGGAAATTTTAGCCGAAGAAAGTTCTCTTTTAAGGGCAGAAATAAACTCAGGAAAATGCCAGATATTTTTCCTGATAATGTTCACATTTTATGCAATTAAGTGAGCATTTTAGGGCTAAATTTTATGCATAAATTATTATGGTTATTTTTGGTAATTTAATTATTTAGGTATGTTAATTTTTTGTCATATTTTTAATGTGTCATGACATGCCATGTTTAAATTATTCTTGCTGCAAATTAATTATGTTAAGTTATTTTTCCATTATGGCATTTTATTTTGATGATGAAAATTTTTAGGGCCATTATGGCATAACGTTTTCGCTGCGAAATAAAGTTTGATGGATCCTCAAATTAACTATGGTTTTATGTTTGGTCATTCTGACCAAAGTTGTTTGACGGGCATTTAAACCGCAAAATTCTTTTATTGATCCGTTTCACTTCTGGCCAAAGCTGATGTGAACCGGGTTAGTAGAAGAAACTAATAAAGTGAGGATCATTAAAGTGTGGCTTTTATTTATCAATTTGGCCAAAGCTAATTGATGAATATTTGTCCACAAAATTTTGTTGCTCATTTTCATTTCTGGCCAAAGCTGATTTGAATATGATCAATAAAATTTAATTATGACGATGATGATGCTTACTAAATGATTTTTGAATTTTCTTTTGCAGCACCTAATGTCTCTCATATTGCTGGAATGCTTAATGGCATTGAGCAACTTAATGGTAGCAATTATGCTACATGGAAGGAGAAGCTTGAAATAACGATGGCCTTACTCAATATTGATTATGCTCTCCATAATGATCCTCCTGAGGCACCTAAAGAAAATGATGATGCCCTCAAGAAGGATTATGATGTTACGAAGGCTAAGTGGGATGACTCTAATCGCAAATGCCTTATGATGATAAAGGGTTCCATTACACAGAGTATGAGGGGAGCCCTTCCTGACTGTGAGACAACTAAAGGGTATTTTGCGAAAATTGAGCATCAATTTAAAGGATCTTCTAAAGTTTATGCAACAAGTCTCATTAGAAGACTAATTGATGAAAAATATGATCCCACTGGAAGTCTACGAGAGCATATCATGAAGAAATGCAACATGGCTGCCAAACTCAAGACTATGGAAATGGAAATCTTGAAGGAAATATGCCCTAGAGGCAATAATAAAGTTGTTATTTTATATTTCTTTATTCATGATAAAGGTTTATTATTCATGCTAGAATTGTATTGATCGGAAACTTGAATAGATGTGTGAATACATAAACAAATACCGTGTCCCTAGTAAGCCTCTACTAGACTAGCTCGTTGATCAAAGATGGTTAAGGTTTCCTAGCCATAGACATGTGTTGTCATTTGATAACGGGATCACATCATTAGGAGAATGATGTGATGGACAAGACCCATCCGTTAGCTTAGCATAATGATCGTTCAGTTTTATTGCTATTGCTTTCTTCATGTCAAATACATATTCCTTCGACTATGAGATTATGCAACTCCCGAATACCGGAGAAATACCTTGTGTTCTATCAAACGTCACAACGTAACTGAGTGATCATAAAGATGCTCTACAGGTATCTCCGAAGGTGTTTGTTGAGTTGGCATAGATCGAGATTAGGATTTATCACTCTGAGTATCGGAGAGGTATCTCTGGGCCCTCTCGGTAATACACATCATAAGCTTGCAAGCAAATGACTAAGGAGTTAGTCACAAGGTGATGTATTACGAAACGAGTAAAGATACTTGCCGGTAACGAGATTGAACTAGGTATGAAGATACCGACGATCGAATCTCGGGCAAGTAACATACCGATGGATAAAGCGAATTACGTATGTTGTCATAAGGTTCGATCGATAAAGATCTTCATAGAATATGTAGGAGCCAATATGGGCATCGAGGTTCCGCTATTGGTTATTGACCGGAGAGTCGTCTCGTTCATGTCTACATAGTTCTCGAACCCGTAGGGTCCGCACGGTTAACGTTCGTTGACGATATAGTATTATATGAGTTATGTATGTTGGTGACCGAATGTTGTTCGGAGTCCCGGATGAGATCATGGACATGACGAGGAGCTCTGGAATGGTTCAGAAGTAAAGATTGATATATGGGATAATAGTGTTTGGTCTTCGAAAGGGTTCCGGAATTCACTGGAAGGGGTTTCGGATGTTTCCCGAAATGTTTGGATACGTGAACACTTTATTTGGGCCAAAGGGGAAAGCCCACAAGGGTTTTGGAAAGAGCAAAAGGAAGTTTTGCGGAGACCAGAGGCCAGACGCCAGAGACCCTGGCGTCTGGGTCCAGGCGCCGGGAACCCTGGCGTCTGGCCCTGGAGTCCGAGAAGGACTCTTGCCTTTCGGGCGAAACTGACTTTGAGGAGGCTTTTACTCCAAGTTTCGACCCCAGGGCTCAACATATAAATAGAGGGGCAGGGCTAGCACCCAAGACACATCAAGATACACCAAGCCGTGTGCCGGCAACCCCGTCCCTCTAGTTTATCCTCCGTCATAGTTTCCGTTGTGCTTGGCGAAGCCCTGCGGAGATTGTTCTTCACCAACACCGTCACCACACCATCGTGTTGCCGAAACTCATCTACTACTTCGCCTATCTTGCTGGATCGAGAAGGCGAGGACGTCATCGAGCTGAACGTGTGCTGAACGCCGAGGTGCTGTACGTTCGGTACTTGATCGGGACGGATCGTGAAGGAGTACGACTACATCAACCGCGTTGATAAACGCTTCCGCTTAGCGATCTTCAAGGTATGAAGATGCTCTCCCCATCTCGTAGCTATGCATCTTCATGGATAGATCTTGCGTGTGCATAGAAATTTTTTGTTTTCCATGCAACGTTCCCCAACAGTGGCATCCGAGCCAGGTCTATGCGTAGATGATATGCACGAGTAGAACACAAAGAGTTGTGGGCGATGATAGTCATACTGCTTACCACCAACGTCTTATTTTGATTCGGCAGTATTGTGGGATGAAGCGGCCTGGACCAACCTTACATGTCCACGCACATGAGACCGGTTCCACCGACAGACATGCAACTAGTTTTGCATAAAGGTGGCTGGTGGGTCTCTGTTTCTCCTACTTTAGTTGAATCGAATTTGACTGTGGCCGGTCCTTGAAGAAGGTTAAAACAGCAAACTTGATAAATCACCGTTGTGGTTTTTGCCGTAGGTAAGAACGGTTCTTGCTAGAAGCCCGTAGCAGCCACGTAAAACTTGCAACAACAAAGTAGAGGACGTCTAACTTGTTTTTGCAGGGCATGTTGTGATGTGATATGGTCAAGACATGATGTGATATATGTTATTGTATGAGATGATCATGTTTTGTAAATTTATCAGCAACCGGCAGGAGCCTTATGGTTGTCTCTTTATTGTATGAAATGCAATCGCCATGTAATTGCTTTACTTTATCGCTATGCGTTAGCAATAGTTGTAGAAGCAATAGTTGGCGAGACGACCACGACGCAACGATGGAGATCAAGGTGTCGAGCCGGTGACGATGGAGATCATGATGATGCTTTGGAGATGGAGATCAAAAGCACAAGATGATGATGGCCATATCATGTCACATATTTTGATTGCATGTGATGTTTATCTTTTATGCATCTTATTTTTCTTAGAACGGCGGTAGCATTATAAGATGATCCCTTCACTTAATTTCAAGATAAAAGTGTTCTCCCTGAGTATGCACCATTGCTACAGTTCATCGTTTCAAGACACGACGTGATGATCGGGTGTGATAGTCTCTACGTTCACATACAACGGGTGTAAGACAGTTTTGCACATGCAGAATACTTGGATTAAACTTGACGAGCCTAGTATGTACAGACATGGTCTCGAAACACTGGAGACCGAAAGGTCGAACATGAATCATATAGTAGATATGATCAACATAGAGATGTTCACCATTGATGATTACCCCATCTCATGTGATGATCGGATATGGGTTAGTTGATTTGGATCACGTATCACTTAGATAACTTGAGGGATGTTTATTTAAGTGGGAGTTCATTAGTAATTTGATTAATTGAACTTAATTTATCGTGAACTTAGTCCTGATAGTATTTGCAAATCTAAGTTGTAGATCAATAGCTCACGATGTAGTTCCCCTATTTTTTGATATGTTCCTAGAGAAAACTAAGTTGAAAGATGATAGCAGCAATGATGCGGACTGGGTCCGTGATCTGAGGATTATCCTCATTGCTGCACAGAAGAATTATGTCCTTGATGCACCGCTAGGTGACAGACCTACTACAGGAACAGATGCAGACGTTATGAACGTTTGGCAAGCTCGATATGATGACTACTTAATAGTTTAGTGCGCCATGCTTTACGGCTTAGAACCGGGACTTCAAAAACGTTTTGAATGCCACGGAGCATATGAGATGTTCCAAGAGCTGAAATTGGTATTTCAGACTCATGCCCGTGTCCAGAGGTATGAGACCTCTGACAAATACTTTGCCTACAAGATGGAGGAGAATAGCTCAGCCAGTGAGCATGTGCTTAGAATGTCTGGGTACTACAATTGCTTGAATCAAGTGGGAGTTAATCTTTCAGATAAGATAGTGATTTACAAGAGTTCTCTAGTCACTATCATCAAGCTACTAGAACTTCGTGATGAACTATAATGTGCAAGGGATGACAAAAACGATTCCCAAGCCCTTCACGATGCTGAAATCGACGAAGGTAGAAATCAAGAAAGAGCATCAAATGTTGATGGTTAACAAAACCACTAGTTTCAAGAAAAAGGTCAAGGGATAGAAAGGGAACTTCAAGAAGAACAGCAAACAAGTTGCCGCTCCCATGAGGAAGCCCAAAGCTAGACCCAAACCTGAAACTGAGTGCTTCTACTGCAAAGGAAATGGTCACTGGAAGCGGAACTGCACCAAAAACTTAGCGGATAAGAAGGATGGCAAAGTGAACAAAGGTATATTTGCTATACATGTTATTGATGTGTACTTTACTAGTGTTCATAGTAGCCCCTGGGTATTTGATACCGGTTCAGTTGCTAAGATTAGTAACTCAAAACAGGAGTTGCAAAATGAACAGAGACTAGTTAAGGGCGAGGTGACGAAGTGTATTGGAAGTGATTCCAAGGTTGATAAGATCACCATCGCACACTCCCTTTACCTTCGAGATTAGTGTTGAACCTAAATAAATGTTATTTGGTGTTTGCGTCGAGCATGAATATGATTGGATCATGTTTATTGCAATACGGTTATTCATTTAAGTCAAAGAATAATTGTTGTTCTGTTTACATGAATAAAACCTTCTATGGTCATACACTCAATATAAATGGTTTATTGAATCTCGATCATAGTGATACACATATTCATAATATTGATGCCAAAAGATGCAAAGTTGATAATGATAGTGCAACATACTAGTGGCACTACCGTTTAGGTCATATTGGTGTAAAACGCATAAAGAAACTCCATGCAGATTGGCTTTTGGAATCACTTGATTATGAATCATTTGATACTTGCGAACCATACCTCATGGGCAAGATGACTAAAACTCCGTTCTCCGGAACAATGGAGCGAGCTGATGACTTATTGGTTATAATACATATCGATGTATGCTGTCCGATGAGTGTTGAAGCACGCGGCGGGTATCGTTATTTTCTGACCTTCACAGATGATTTGAGTAGATACGGGTATATCTAATTGATGAAACACAAGTCTGAAACATTTGAAAAGTTCAAAGAATTTCAGAGTGAAGTAGAGAATCATCGTGACAAGAAAATTAAGTTTCTACGATCTGATCGTGGAGGCGAATATTTGAGTTACAAGTTTGGCCTTCATTTAAAACAATGTGGAATAGTTTCACAACTCACGCCACCTGGAACACCACAGCATAATGGTGTATCCGAACGTCGTAACCGTACTTTATTAGATATGGTGCGATCTATGATGTCTCTTACCGATTTACCACTATTGTTTTGGCGTTATGCATTATAGACAGCTGCATTCAAGTTAAATAGGGCACCGTCTAAATCCGTTGAGACGACACCGTATGAAATGTGGTTTGGCAAGAAACCTAAGCTGTCGTTTCTTAAAGTTTGGGGATGCGACGCTTATGTCAAAAGGCTTCAGCCCGATAAGCTCGAACCTAAATCGGAGAAGTGCATCTTCATAGGATACCCTAAGGAAACAATTAGGTACACCTTCTACCACAGATCCGAAGGCAAGGTCTTTGTTGCTAAGTTTGGGTCCTTTCTAGAGAAGGAGTTTCTCTCGAAAGAAGTGAGTGGGAGGAAAGTAGAACTTGATGAGGTAATTGTACCTTCTCTCGAATTGGAGAGTTGCACATCACAGAAAACAGTTCCCGTGATGCCTACACCAACCAGAGAGGAAGCTAATGATGATGATCATGAAACTTCAGATCAAGTTACTACAGAACTTCGTAGGTCGGCCAGAACACGTTCCGCACCAGAGTGGTACGGTAATCCTGTCCTGGAAGTCATGTTATAAGACCATGGCGAACCTACGAACTATGAAGAAGCTATGATGAGCCTAGATTCCGACAGATGGCTTGAGGCCATGAAATCTGAGATCGGATCCATGTATGAGAACAAAGTGAGGACTTTGGTGGACTTACCCGATGATCGGCAAACCATTGAGAATAAATGGATCTTCAAGAAGAAGACTGACGCTGATAGTAATGTCACTATCTACAAAGCTCGACTTGTCGTAAAAAGGTTTTCGACAAGTTCAAGGGGTTGACTACGATGAGACTTTCTCACCCGTAGCGATGCTTAAGTCCGTCCGAATCATGTTAGCAATTGCCGGATTTTATGATTATGAAATCTGGCAAATGCACGTCAAAACTGCATTCCTTAATGGATTTCTTAAAGAAGAGTTGTATATGATGCAACTAGAAGGTTTTGTCGACCCTAAAGGTGCTGACAAAGTGTGCAAGCTCCAGCGATCCATCTATGGACTGGTGCAAGCATCTCGGAGTTGGAATATACGCTTTGATGAGGTGATCAAAGCATATGGTTTTATACAGACTTACAGTGAAGCCTGTATTTACAAGAAAGTGAGTGGGAGCTCTGTAGGATTTCTGATATTATATGTGGATGACATATTATTGATTGGAAATGATATAGATTTTCTGGATAGCATAAAAAGGATACTTGAATAAGAAATTTTCAATGAAAGACCTCGGTGAAGCTACTTATATATTGGGCATCAAGATCTATAGGGATAGATCGAGACGCTTAATAGGACTTTCACAAAGCACATACCTTGACAAGATTTTGAAGAAGTTCAAAATTGATCAGTCAAAGAAAGGGTTATTGCCTGTGTTGCAAGGTGTGAAGTTGAGTAAGACTCAAAACCCGACCACGGCAGAAGATAGAATGAAAGTCATTCCCTATGCCTCAGCCATAGGTTCTATAAAGTATGCCATGTTGTGTACCAGACCTATTGTGTACCTTGCCATGAGTTTGGCAAAGGGGTACAATAGTGATCCAGGAGTAGATCACTGGACAGCGGTCAAAATTATCCTTAGTTACCTAAGAGGAGTAAGGAAATATTTCTCGGTTATGGAGGTGATAAAGAGTTCGTTGTAAAGGGTTACGTCGATGCAAGCTTTGACACCGATTCAGATGACTCTGAGTCTCAATCTGGATATGTATTGAAAGTGGGAGCAATTAGCTAGAGTAGCTCTATGCAGAGCATTGTAGACATAGAAATTTGCAAAATACATACGGATCTGAATGTGGCAGACCCATTGACTAAACCTCTCTCACAAGCAAAACATGATCACACCTTAGTACTCTTTGGGTGTTAATCACATGGTGATGTGAACTAGGTTATTGACTCTAGTAAACTCTTTGGGTGTTTGTCATATGGCGATGTGAACTATGGGTGTTAATCACATGGCGATGTGAACTAGATTATTGACTCTAGTGCAAGTGGGAGACTGAAGGAAATATGCCCTAGAGGCAATAATAAAGTTGTTATTTTATATTTGTTTATTCATGCTAGAATTGTATTGATCGGAAACTTAAATACATGTGTGAATACATAAACAAATACCGTGTCCCTAGTAAGCCTCTACTAGACTAGCTCGTTGATCAAAGATGGTTATGGTTTCCTAACCATAGACATGTGTTGTCATTTGATAACGGGATCGCAACATTAGGAGAATGATGTGATGGACAAGACCCATCCGTTAGCTTAGCATAATGATCGTTCAGTTTTATTGCTATTGCTTTCTTCATGTCAAATACATATTCCTTCGACTATGAGATTATGCAACTCCCAGATACCGGAGGAATACCTTGTGTTCTATCAAACGTCACAATGTAACTGGGTGATCATAAAGATGCTCTACAGGTATCTCCGAAGGTGTTTGTTGAGTTGGCATAGATCGAGATTAGGATCTGTCACTCCGAGTATCAGAGAGGTATCTTTGGGCCCTCTCGGTAATACATATCATAAGCTTGCAAGCAAATGACTAAGGAGTTAGTCACAAGGTGATGTATTACGGAATGAGTAAAGAGACTTGCCGGTAACGAGATTGAACTAGGTATGAAGATACCGACGATCGAATCACGGGCAAGTAACATACCAATGGACAAAGGGAATTACGTATGTTGTCATAAGGTTCGACCGATAAAAATCTTCGTAGAATATGTAGGAGCCAATATGGGCATCCAGGTTCCACTATTGGTTATTGACCGAAGAGGCGTCTCGGTCATGTCTACATAGTTCTCGAACCCGTAGGGTCCGCACGCTTAACGTTCGTTGACGATATAGTATTATATGAGTAATGTATGTTGGTGACCGAATGTTGTTGGGAGTCCCGGATGAGATCACGGACATGACGAGGAGCTCCGGAATGGTCCGAAAGTAAAGATTGATATATGGGATAATAGTGTTTGGTCTTCGGAAGGATTTGGGCCAAAGGGGAAAGCCCACGAGGGTTTTTGAAAGAGCAAAAGGAAGTTTTGCGGAGACCAGAGGCCAGACGCCAGGGACCCTAGCGTCTGGCCCTGGAGTCCGAGAAGGACTCTTGCCTTTCGAGCAAAACCGACTTTGAGGAGGATTTTACTCCAAGTTTCGACCCCAGGGCTCAACATATAAATAGAGGGGCAGGGCTAGCACCCAAGACACATCAAGATACACCAAGCCGTGTGCCGGCAACCCAGCCCCTCTAGTTTATCCTCCGTCATAGTTTTCGTTGTGCTTGGCGAAGCCCTGCGGATATTGTTCTTCACCAACACCGTCACCACGCCGTCGTGTTGCCGGAACTCATCTACTACTTCGCCTCTCTTGCTAGATCGAGAAGGCGAGGACGTCATCGAGCTGAACGTGTGCTGAACGCGGAGGTGCCGTATGTTCGGTACTTGATCGGGACGGATCGTGAAGGAATACGACTACATCAACCGCGTTGATAAACGCTTCCGCTTAGCGATCTTCAAGGGTATGAAGATGCTCTCCCCCTCTCGTAGCTATGCATCTTCATGGATAGATCTTGCGTGTGCGTAGAAATTTTTTGTTTTCCATGCAACGTTCCCCAACAAATCTCTGATGGTTTTCTTGTCCATTTTATTATGTCATCTTTTCCCCAAGAGTTTGCTCCATTTGTGATTAACTATAATGCAATGGATGTGAAATGGAGCGTTGATGAAATGATGGCACGCTGTGTGCAAGAAGAAGAAAGGCTAAGGCTGACAGAATTGAGCATGCAAATCAATTCAAGGTTTCACAAAAGAAGAGGTACAATAAATTTGTGAAAATTTATATGAAGCCTAAGCCTAATAAATTTAAGGATAAAGGCCAGTCTTCCAAAAGCTCTCAACAAAAGAAGCCTGAAAAAGCTCCTAATGAGGAAGGGAAAGATCTCGATGGATGCCACTTTTGTGGAAAAGGTGGGCATAAGTATTTCAAACTCGTTGCAGGGATTCCATATGAGGAAGACCCTAGAAAGAGGGGAAAGAACCATTAGAGTTGCTAATGGGGTTGAAGCTGACGCCGAGGCACTTGGAGATTTTACTCTCACACTTCATACCGGCTTCAAGCTTCTACTACATGATGTTCTTTATGTCCCCTCAGTGAAACGGAATTTGGTTTCCGTTTCATGCTTAGATGATGATGGTTATGTATGTCACTTTGGGAATAAGCGATGTATAATTATGTATGACAGTAATAATGTTGGTCTTGCCTTCAGACAAGACAAACTTTATGTAATTTCCCTCTGTGATGATGTGAATAATGTGGGATCTACCTCGAATATGAATGTCAGTACCAAACACAAGCGCAATGATAATGAGACTTCTTCGAAATTGTGGCACTATCGGTTAGGCCATATTTCGAGGGGGAGGATTGAGCGTCTCATTAAAGATCAAGTTCTTCCTTCTCTCAATTTTTCGGATGCGAATATCGATCATTGTATCGATTGCATCAAAGGAAAATATGTCAAGCAAATTAAGAAAGGTGCAAACCGAAGCACGGGAGTTTTGGAATTAATTCACATGGATATATGTGGTCCGTTTAATGTGAGATCGGTGGACGGTTTTAATTCCTTCATAACGTTCACTGATGATTTCTCCCGTTATGGATATATTTATCCCATTAATGAAAGAGCAGAGGCATTAGACAAGTTCAAGATTTTCAAAGCTGAGGTTGAAAATCAAAGTAACAAAAGGATTAAAGTTGTAAGATCTGATCGTGGTGGTGAGTACTACGGCAGACATACTACTTATGGCCAAATTCCTAGACCGTTTGCAAAATATCTACAAGAAAATGGCATTATGGCCCAGTATTCAGCACCGGGCGAACCTCAGCAAAATGCGGTGGCAGAAAGGCGGAACCGCACTCTTATGGATATGGTGCGGAGTATGTTAAGCCACTGCATTTTGCCGGTAAATTTATGGATGGAAGCCCTTAAAACAGCAGCACATATTCTCAATAGGGTTCCCAGTAAATCGGTGCCCAAAACACCGTATGAATTATGGACTGAGAGGAAACCAACCCTGAATTATTTTCATGTATGGGGCTGTCCAGCTGAAGCAAGGATTTTCAATCCAATTATGGGAAAATTAGACCCCAAGACAGTCAGTTGCCATTTTATTGGTTGTCCTGACAAATCTAAAGCATAACGGTTTTATTGTCCAAATCAAGCAACAAAATTTGTTGAAACAAGACAAGTTGTGTTCTTCGAAAATGATATGATGAGGGGGAGCGTGACACCCCGGGAAATAATTTTGGAGGAGAAACAGGAATATGTCCCGACTCCAATTATTCAAGAACCTATTTTCCCGGTATCTGCTGATGTTGTACCTCCTGCTGAAAGGATCATTAATGCAACACCTGCTGAGACTCATGTGACTATTTCAGATGTCACACCTGATGATGTTTCTGTTGAAAGTTCTCAGCAGTCTCAAGCTACTAATGATGTGCCAATTAATGAACCTCTCAGGAGGTCACAGCGGACTAGAAAGCCTGCTATTCCTGATGATTATCTCACTTATATGAGTGAAGATTTGAATGAGTCGATGTTGGACAATGATCCTACATCGTTTAAGGAAGCTATGCAAAGTGAATTTTCATCTGAATGGCTTAATGCTATGAAAGATGAAATGAAGTCTATGAGCACTAATGATGTATGGGACTTAGTAGAAATTCCCAGAGGAGCCAAAACAGTTGGATGCAAATGGGTCTATAAGACCAAACGTGACTCCAAAGGGAATATCGAAAGGTTTAAGGCAAGGCTTGTGGCAAAAGGCTTCACTCAAAGAGAAGGGATTGATTATAAAGAAAAAAATTCGCACGTCTCTTCTAAAAACTCATTCAGAATAATTATGGCACTTGTGGCCCATTATGATTTGGAGCTGCATCAGATGGATGTCAAAACGGCATTTCTAAATGGTGACTTACGTGAGAATGTATACATGGCACAACCAGAAGGTTTTGTTGTGGAAGGAAATGAACATTTAGGATGTCATCTCAAGAAGTCCATCTATGGCTTGAAACAAGCGTCAAGGGAATGGTATCTAAAGTTTGATGAAGTTGTAAGGAAATTTGGTTTCGAAGAAAATAAAGTGGACAATTGTGTTTATGTTAAGTTCAGGGGGAGTAATTTTGTCTTCCTGATATTGTATGTTGATGACATACTTTTAGCCAGCAGTGATAAAAATATGCTGCTGGAAACTAAGAGGTTTCTATCCTCTAAGTTTGATATGAAGGATCTCGGTGAAGCAGCTTATGTTTTGGGAATTGAAATTCACCGAGACAGATCCAGAGGGATCTTGGGGCTATCTCAGAGAGCATATGTTGAAAAGGTACTGAAAAAGTACAATATGCATAAGTGTTCAGCCTCGCCTGCTCCTGTTGTTAAGGGCGATAAATTTGGGACTTTCCAGTGCCCAAGAAATGATTATGAATCGCGCATATGAAGTCAATTCCGTATGCCTCAATTGTTGGAAGTATTATGTATGCACAAGTGTGCACTCGCCCTGATTTAGCATTCGTGACCGGGATGCTTAGCAGATATCAGTCTAATCCAGGTCTGGATCACTGGAAGGCTGTTAAGAAAGTCTTGCGTTACTTGCAAGGCACTAAAGGCCTCATGCTTACATATAAGAAATCTGATAACCTCGAGGTGGTGGGTTATTCAGATGCTGATTTTGCGGGGTGTGTTGATACTAAGAAATCCACGTCAGGTTATGTTTTCACCCTCGCAAATGGAGCTATATCGTGGAAAAGCTCCAAACAAGCTGTCACTGCATCGTCGACAATGAAGGCAGAATTTTTAGCATGTTTTGAGGCCACCGGGCAGGCAGTATGGCTGAAGAATTTTATCCCGGGACTGAGAGTGATTGATAGCATTTCTAGGCCAATCACACTCTACTGCGATAATCAACCCGCAGTGATATTTTCGAGTAACAACAAGTCAAGTGATGCTGCCAAGCACATTGACATCAAGTTTCTTGTTGTGAAAGATAGAGTCCAGGATCAGACGATTAATGTTAAATACATCAGTACTAAGCTGATGTTAGCGGATCCGCTCACGAAAGGCTTACCACCCAGTGTTTTCAGAGAGCACGTTACCAGTATAGGTTTGGTTGAAAGTCTTTGATCCTGGCAAAGTTGGGACCGTTATGACACCATCTCCCTGAATGGGTTCATTTGAGATCAAATGGGAACCATAGTCAATTGGTTCAGCAGTACTTAATTGACTGTTGTAATATATTGTCTTGGTGTACCATTTTATCGAGAGATGAGCCTGTAATGTTTATAATGCTTATGTAAAGGATTATGTAAATTAAGTTGATGGTTTATGTAAATAAAGTTTATGGAGCTCATAAGTTTAAGAAGTTTCATTTTGATATGGAATGATGTATCATAGTCACTGGGTTCAGTGGTACTTAATTGACCACTGCAATCTTTTCGCCTTGATGCATTATTTTGTTGAAAAATGATCTTATAATGTTAGCCGTACGATCAAGGGGGAGAATGTTGGATATTACGATCTTCAAGACTAACTGTAGCTATTATGTTTCTAAGGTTAAAGATTAAGAATCTTAAGTGAATAAATATCTGCTACAGTCCAGCTACAGTAAGCGGTGGACACTGTAGCTGGTTCACCTAACCAGGTGAGCTGCCCTGATCGGGGGCTGCCCCTGGCCAACCAGGTATTTGTCCCCTGGTGCACTGTGCATAAAAATAAAGGAGAGATAGATAGATAAGGAAAGGGAGTTGTGCTGGCTGCTGCTCTAAGCCAGAACGTTCACACACGCTCACTCCACTCTCTCTCTCTCTCTCAACTAAGCTGCCGATCAAGCTCAGCACAGGAGCACTGGGAAAGACAGAACACAGCCACTAGATCAAGCTGGTGGTGGTGCAGAATTAGAAGAAGGAGATGGCAGGACCTGGTGATCAAGGTAACATCCATCTCTCAATTAATTTGTGGCTCAAACTTATGCTAAATTATCCTGGAGGATCCATCAGATCCAACACTTTTCTGTACCAGTGACCTAGCCAGGTTTTCAACACGACCTTATCACTGCGATGGATGGACTTTCCGAGCGAATCTTAGGCCAAATCAAAGACTTCAACCCAACGAGGTAGTTTCGTGGGACCTGCATCTGCATGCGTGCGTGCGTGCTTTGGTTGCTCGATGCCGCTGTACGTGTACACTCATCCTTGGCACATGCATGCATGCACTAGTACTCCAGATCGTCAACCAGCCATAGAGCTGAAGTTATATGGGTATCCTTTTTCTCGAAGCCGTATTATGAAATAGTATGAAAACATGACGATGGTTTGAGAACGAGTATAATCAGAACCGTACTTATACTATATCGAGTGCACATGCAGCTAGCTACGCAGCAGAACGGGCCAAGGTCAAGTCTGGCTCACGCACGTTACGTTCATTTACTATTATTAAGTTGCGCCGGAATCGGTCTTAGCAGCTTATACCCAAATTGTTGTGAAACCAAGGTTCACAAACCACCAGCTCTACACGTATATGTCTGTTTTTGAGCAATCGCGTCTGCCGTTCAGCAAACTGTGAAACGACGTAGCAAGTAGAACGAGTCCGTGTATATCCTTCATTTAAAGACGAGCCTGTAGTAGTACTGGACCGTGCATGTACCGTGTCCACTGCATTGATATGCATGGCAACGAGCTAGTTTAATTTGCAGCTTTCCTAAGTTTCAGTCGACTTAGACTTGGTTATGTCTCAGTCAATGCTATATTCGTTTGATAATGCATGAAAATCCATGTAATTTTTTTCTTTATTATATACTATGTCGTTTGACTGAGACTTGTTTAAATCTCAATTGACTGAGACTTAACCATACCCGGTTCGCCAAGTTGTTCTATGTTTATGCATGCCTAGCGACACCCGGTTCGCCAACTTGTGCTATGTTGGTGCATGCCTAGCCACACCAGGTTCATTATGAAGTGGATTGTTTCAATGATGTTATTGATTGGCTGCTTCAAGAACTTGATAACCGATTTAATGAGAAAAATTCTAAGCTACTAATATGCTTAGATGCTTTGAGCCTAAAAGAATCGTTCAAAGATTTCAATTTAGAGCATTTGATGGATCTAGCTAGACTTTATCCGAAAGATTTTGATGATGGAGAATTGAGGGACCTTACACATCACCTCCGTCTTTACATTGCCGATGTTCGAGTAGATGATCGCTTTTCTAGCATAAAAAATATTTGTGAGCTCTCTCAAACAATGGTGGAGACAAAGAAACATATTGTGTATCCTTTGGTTTACCGGCTTGTGAATCTAGCACTTGTATTGCCTGTTGCCACTGCTACAGTTGAGAGATGTTTTTCGGGCATGAAACTTCTGAAGACATTTCTGCGCAATCGTCTTGGTGATGATGCATTGAATCACAACCTTATTTGCTACGTGGAGAAAGAAGAAATGAGAAAAGTTACCAACGATGCACTCATTGATCGCTTTGAGGACATGAATGAACGTAGGGGGCTATTTTAAAAGGTAATACTCTTAACTTTATGAATAATTGCACAAGTCTATTTAATATGTACTAAGTGCATTTTTTTATCTTTTGTAGGCATTCAGAATCTATTGGAGTTCTTATGCTTAATGGTTCAAATTTACATAATCAACTAGTATTTCAAGTGGAATTGGTATTCATCCTTGTATATATATGATGTGCACGTGGACACCGGGGTTTTTTTATTTTGGATCCGCCCCTGGTACTGCCTGACAGTACAGCGGCGCAACATGCAGGCATTCCACTCCACGGAAAGTGACGAGATCGAGTACGACCCCGATGTCCCAAAAGTGGGTCCCGAGTGTTGTTCAAATCAAATCAAATGCACAGGCCTTCCCGTCTCCTTCCTCTCAGCTGTCCTATAATAAGTACGCGCACCACCACCGCCTAGCTTTGTCCTGAGGAAAATCGAACAGCACCACAGCAGAACTCACAAACAAAGCAAACCTCTTGCCACACCGGCATCGAGTAGTTCTCTACCGTCTCATCGATCTCTGTAAGCACCATGGAGTTCGCCGGAGAAGCCGACGACTTCGCTCTTGACCTCATCCGCGAGTACCTCCTCGGCGGCGACGGCGGTGTCCTGCCGACGGCAAACCATGATCAGGGCCCCTTTCGCGACGAGGTCACCTTTCCCGTGCTGCCACCTTCCGCGGTCGAACCGGCAGCGTACCAGCAGCAGCCCATGTTCTTCCCGCAGCAGGGGCAGCAGGAGCAGATGCAAGTTTACATGGACCTGACACACCAGTACCTGAACTCCTGCCCGGCTGCCGACGTCCCTGAGGCGGTGTTCCGGGCACCGGAGCCGGTGATGACACAGTTCGGCGGCGAGCCATCACCTGTGACGGCACCGTCGTCCAGGCTGACCATCTCCGTGCCGTCCAAGGGCTCGTTCGGGTGGGCGGCGACTGCTGCCACCGCGGCACCGCCGGCGCCAGCACCGGTGGAGGACTTCCGCAAGTACCGCGGCGTGCGGCAGCGCCCCTGGGGCAAGTACGCGGCGGAGATCCGCGACCCCAAGCGCCGGGGCTCCCGCGTGTGGCTCGGCACCTACGACACGTCCGTGGAGGCAGCGCGCGCCTACGACCGCGCCGCCTTCCGGATGCGCGGCGCCAAGGCCATTCTGAACTTTCCAAACGAGGTCGGCACCCGCGGCGCCGAGCTGTGGGTGCCTCCGCCTCCAGTACCCGCGTCCCAGACAGCCGACGCGACGAACAAACGTAAGAGATCACATCAGGAGGACCACGACGTCGAGGTGACCGGAGTGGTCATAAACAAGGCCGTGAAGAGCGAGGCGCCGTCGCCGTCGTCAGCCCAGGTGTCGTGGGAGACAACCTCCTCGACGTTGACGTCGACGGCCACGACGCCGGAGGGAGGGTTTCCTCACACGCCGTCGAGCTCGGGCTGGGAGTACTGGGAGGCGCTGATGGGAGGCATGCCGTTGATGTCGCCCCTATCGCCACACCCGGCGTTGGGTTTCCCGCAGCTTAGTGTTAGTTGATTAAAGGATGGTTCATTAAGCGATAGAATGTTTCTTGTGTTTGTAAAGAACAGAGTAGGCACTCACACCACTATAGGCACCCACACACAACACTTGTTGAAGACTAGATTTATAATTGAACAAAGTTATTGCATGCGTCCTGCTATCCATGAAAATGTTGTCAAGCTAGTGTTTGATCTCTATTAGATCAGTGCAACAACCACCGTGATAACTATTCAACTGTTGATGTTCATCGGTTCAAATCGGATAGTCGGCTTTTCTTCTCGATCGATGTTCCACGAACAAGATTCTCTTTCTTTTTGGGTAATGCTATCAGGTTGATGTTCGTTGGAAAATGACAAATGAATGCGGGCAGTTTTAGTTGCGACGCGAGATCAAACGATGGTAGTTTCTGCTTGTTGTTGCTGACAATTTCCTTCCTCCTAGAAACTGTTATACTCTTCTGCGAAAATTGCCAACCCTCGAACAACTAAAACTAGTATCAAAATGTTCGCAAATGCCACTCCCTCCTAGCGAAGGTTCGCCAGATAAGAGGGTCCTTCCCTTTTTGTATTAAATGAAGAACATATGATCCTTTATGTTTTGTACCACAGAATTTTGGTAGATACATCAAAACAAGCAATTTCAAAACAGTGGACAAGATGTAGTATCATAGTTGTAGATAAGCTATGATAAGTACATACATCTTACTTTTTTATTCTGCTTCGATTCTCTTATTTTTGCTTTTACATTTTTTTTTACGTTTATTTTTTTCCTCACTTTTTATTTATTTTCCAACTTAATTTTATTTTTTTTCTTCCTTTATTTATAAGTTAATGTGTTTGGTTGAAAGATAGTATTTAGATTCCTTGTATAAAAATGTCCATCCTATAGTTTGTAGGTATCAATGGTAATTTTTCCTTTTGCGAGAAGGCCAACGTCATATGCATAAATTGTCCAACCCTTGCAAGACTATTCTTACAAAGCAAAAAGACAAATCACAGGAACTTTGGTATATTGACGTCGTCTTCTTTCTACAGCACTCGCCGCTAGCCAAGATCGATGCCACCTCTCTGATCCAGGGTAAAATTGTTGACGTAGCGGTCCGAAAGCCGTTGATGGTAGGCAGAGAATATCTGGCGGTAGTGAATTAAGGATCAGATGCCTGCCCGAAGAAGAAGACAATGAAGGGGCTTGACAATTATCCTAGATCCACCCAGCCTGAATTGGCGATGACTTGCCTCACTATCTTCTCGACGAAAACGAAGTTGGGCATGCATCACTGAACATAGAAGTCCAAACTACTTACCGCCGCCAACTACTTCACCAAACGACGCCGTCCAAGATCACCTGAATGAAATGTAGACAACAACATGACCCAAGATATATGGCCCCCATCGGAGCTCCACACACCTTACAACAACGCCGGTGGGCATCGCTAGAATGAGGACATGAGAGGGAGACCTTATCCCACGCCACCATTGGTCCCAATGCCTCGCCACAGCCGGTCAGACACCTCGACTGGGTCCTAACTAGAGCTAGGACGATTCAAACATCGCAAACTCCAAACTGGGATTCTGTCTCCCTACCCCAGTGGTGCCGGAAGGCACTCGTGGAGAGGGGAGCTGGAGGTTGTACTTACGCAACCCTAGCCACATTTCTTTTGGAGAGAGGTGGGAGACAACAGAGGAAAATGTGACGACACGATATCCATGATTTTCTATACTGAATATTTTTGTTTTGATTAAAACTAGAAAAGTGGCCCAAGTAAGTCTATGATGTTCCCTTGGAACACCATACCATTTTAATGAGTATGGCGAATCGTATGAAATACATAAACATTTTGTTAACCATGTAGAACATTTAGAAGAAAAAAAATGTTATCCATGTGAAGTAATTTTCTTTCTAATCTATAGGATCGATATTTGATTGTTCCGTGAACATTTAATTTGATACACATGGACATTATTATGGACAATGAAACATGGTTTAAAAAAATGACGGATAAAAAATGTTTTAGGTTCTAGAATTTGGTTATCAGTCTTCCTTTCTCGACAAACTCTGGTTTTATTAACTCATAATGTAGCATCAAGTAGATACACTACAAAATGGGTGTACACCCCGCCTCTGCAAGACTAAGATGCACACAACCAACACGAGAAAAGTATAATATAAAAGTTCAGCCTGACAACAGTAAAGTGTAATAGGACCAAAATTATGCCTATGTCGAGAAGGTTGGAGGTCCTATCAATAGACTATGCCGCCATCCATGCAGGGTAAATGCTCCCTAACCACCCGCTTCAATCGCATAAACATTGCTGCTAACAACAGGCAGTACTCCATGTGGTGTAGCGTAGAACATGACAAAGCCAATGCGTATATTGGTAGATAACCTATAAGGGATATCAAATTTTACTATTAAAACCCATATCATTTCCACTTAGACAAAGAGCTCGTAGTAATGTAGACGCTAGCCCCACATCAGTGCACTAAACTTGTTAGATATGTAGCCGAACTAGTCAACATATATATTAGCAACACTACTTGACGAATACAAAACTGGACACTATTCGAATGATTGCGAACATAGAATGCGCGAAATTGCAGTAGAAGAAGAGGTGTTTAATTATCTCACCATGAGCATAAAAACAACACTTCTTTCTTCCCTCCCAATTACGACATGCGAGGTTGTCCTTTGTCAGTACAACGCCTCGGCGTAGGTACCACATGAAAATCTAAATTTTTAGTGGCATCATTGACTTTCAAATTTTATTATTGTTGCCAACTGAAATCTCTGAGTGCGGAAGTGTCCTATACATGGTGTCGACCGTGAAAGACCTTTTTAAGTTAGGTTCCAGTGAAGTTCACCCGGTCTTTGTGTCAGGTGGATGGTGCCATGACACAAGACCGAGGACAAGAAAACCCCTCCTAAATGATATATCCGACGGGGAGGAGCCTAGAACTTGTGCAAGAGCAGCATTTTCCAGCCACTTGTCTTTTCAGATGTGAATCTCAGAGCCATCCATGATCCGAAGGAACCGAAGCGGTAATAGTGTATTTTGCCGCCATCAGTCCAGCCCAAAAATATGAGTCCCCAGGCTATCAATTTGCCTAGACGCAACTTTTGAGCCTAAATAATTTTTGCCCCGTTGGTTTGCGAAATATCATCATCGATAAGAATCTTGTACGTAAATTTGCTAAGTAAAGTATCAATTTTTTTTTGAGAAACTGGCAAGAGCGCCGCCAATTCATTTAGACAAAAAGAGAGTTTATCTACATAGATAATTATGTTTTTTGTGGGCGCGGGGGGGGGGGGGGGGGGGGGGGGGAGGAACACAAAGCCAAAATAAAATTATGTACTCTCCTGGCCTCCTCCGCAGGTCAGGTCCCTTCGTTTGATGTCCTCAAGTGAAGAATCGCGACCTCGAAGTGAGTGAGATGAGTTCCATTGAATATTTGTCGATTGTGCTCTTTCCATATGTTCCATATCGTGTATAAGATCGTACCACTTCGACAAAGCTTCCTCTCCTTGGGAGCCATGGAGATCATATTGTCCCAACAATCTGAAAGTCTTGTTGCCTACGTGGGATCGATCATGATTGCCTCCCTCGTCTAGGATTTCATGTGATTCCACACCATGGTGGAAAGGGGTGAGTCTCTGCGAATACTAGAAGAATGCCCGTGCGTTGCAACGGGGCCATATTAACTTTAAGAGTTCAATATTAATATTCTCATATATATCAAGTGACATTGACGACCTTTTTTATCATCAAATCCTCACACACACACTCTCTCCCTCCCTCTTCCTCACTCTCTCTCCCCCTCTCCCTCTCTCTCTCTCTCTCTAACACACACACACATATCCATCTTATTGGGTACGGGACCATAATCCATCTATTTCACACACACACGCTAGTGCATAACAATATGGATTATGTGTATTATATTTGCCACCACAACTGAGGGAATTAATTTCATGTAAATCGGCCAGCCACAGCTCCAAGAATACGGGGAGGAGGTGGCCCGGGGCGGCGTCGGCACCGTCCGGCGCGGGCCACGGGCCCGCTTCCAAGTGCGTCTGCGCGCCGGCCACCCACGCCGGGTCCTTCAGGTGCCGCTTCCACCGCACCAACTCCCAAGGCCACGGCCACGGCCAGGGCCAGGGAAGCCGCCCTTCTTCGCCCCCTTCACCGGCCGCGGCCAACGCGGTGCCGCGGCACCCGGCCTCGCCATCCTCGTCCTCCGGCACCGTCGCGAGCCAGTGACGTAGCCCAAGCATCGGCCTCGAGAATCAAGAACGCTCGACAACGAAGAGGGAAGGGAAGATCATATACATGTCATAAGAAAGGGAGTTTATTTACTGCTCCCTCGATGTATTGTTTCCTTTGTTTGGAGATTGATTACCATCCGTGAGTTAAGGTAAGGTTAATGTGATTGAGTGATTTAAGGTAAGGTTAATTAATTTAGATTTGATCTTTAGAGATTGTTCGTGATTGATTCTACATTACTAAATATAACTTGCGCCAGTATGGAAAGTTCTGATCTGTTCAGATTTCTTTCGTTGTGTGAGAGGGTGACGCGAAAATAAACCGATGAAGTGGGGTGAGGGGACGAAAAATAATCTACGAAAAAAAACCAGCGAAGGTGGGAGGAGGTACCAAAAAAAACCATGAAAGGTGGGACGAAAAAAACCCTGGAAGCGAGACTACCAACTGCTCCATTAGGAGTAGAGATGCGATGAGTTTTGTGATGCCCGGAGACACAATTGGTATGTAGGGTCATGTGGCTATCCTCGAATGGACAACATATTATCCTTAATAACTATCTCGTGTGGTAGTAGCCACGCAAACAACTTGCATTTGGGCTCAACATGCGCCATCCAGATATTTGCAAAGGAGAATTTGGGATAGGATTCCATAAACTACGCAACATAAGCCGAGACAGACGAGTATATGTTGTTAGCATTCCAATTCCAGGAGATGCAGTCTTCACGATCCGAGGTGAGGTTTGTCCGGGCCAGCAACCTCGGGAGTTTGACGAAGTCATTCAACTACTCCGGCGAATGAAGGCTAGCAACCGCCTGGATCCAGTTCTCATCTTGGAGCTGTTTCATAACAGTCCTATTCTTCCATGAAGTGATCTTGAAGAGCTCGGAGGCGAAAGTTTTGAGCGGTCCTTTTTCTCTCCAATTTTCATGCCAAAACAAATACTTCGCGCCATCACTGATGGTGATCGTAGTGGAAGCACAAAATAACTCCATGTAAGACTTGATGCAAGGAAGGTGAGATCCCACCCATCGGCGTTCTAGATCAATCCATTGGAACCAAAGCCAATAGCACATCAGCCCCTGACTGAAACGCTTCAGGTCAGCATTGTCGTGCCCGCCAAGATCTTTGGGTTAGCAGAGTGCTTTCCTTTTGCCAGGGAGTGCCCTCCAAACACATTCTCGACGGCATCTTCGTGCCAAATGAAGTTGTGTGTTATCTTATTCAGCTTGGTGGTGGCCCATTTGGGGAGTGGGAGTGTCGTGAGGTGGTAGGTTTCAATTGTTGTTAGAACCGGTTTTGCCAAAGAAATTCTTCCAGGCCGCAAGAGATTTTCCCCCTTCCATTCACATAGTCGCCCCCAAAATCTTTTCGATGAGTGGTTGAAGTTCTATTTTCAGTAGGTGGCAGGTGTGCAAACGGTAGGCCAAAGTACTTCCCAAGGAACATGGCAGCATTCCCAGCCGGACAGATTGGAAGGATGTCAAGGAGATCAATATTCTAGTAGTGAATTGGGAAGACCTCTATCTTCCCCATATTAGTAATCAACCCACAAGCCTCGCCGAATGAAGCCAGAATCTCGGAGATAGCCGCTAGCTCGCTCTTATCAAGGTTTACGAAGATGTCGGCGTCATTAGCATACAGGATCTCTTATGACCTAGAGGTCATGTATGCCAAGTCTAGTCTTTTGGTTGAGACCACACTCCATTTGGCCAACCAATATTATTTTATTCCTTTCGTTGCCCCCTTGCCAAAAGAATCCAAGTATGTACAAATCCATCCTTTGCAAGACCCCTTTCGAATTATCCCTTAAAGGTGTGCTCGCTCGCAATTCCAATCTCCATTTCCATTTCCATCCACAATAGGTGCTTACAATACGTAATCAAAGAACAGTAAAATAAAATTAAAAAAATGAAAAAGTTATGATTTTTTTGGCAACAACATTGTTGCCAATGTTCCATATACAACATTTTTTTGTGAAGAAAAAACATTCTCATGCTCTTGGTGAAAAAAAAAACAAATCGATGCTCTGAAAATACTATTTTTGAAAACATTTTGGAGCGCCTGTTTTGTTTTTCTGTCCAATGCATTGGAATGTTTTTTCTTCATGAAAATTTTCATGTGCGTAGACCACATGAATAGTTTTTTCCAAAAATCTTTTTTTATTTTGTTTACTCTGTTGTGTTGATTTTATTGTTTATGTCGGGTGCATTTGAGCTCCGGATAAGAGCACCTTCGGGGCATGTTTTTTTCATGAATAAAAGAAGGGTCTCCCCTTCCGATTTCATTAAGAGCATCTACAGTCATGATGGGCAAATCCAGGCCCTCAAACGCCCGCGGAAGCCCCCGGGCGCGTCTGCGGGCACTGATCGGATACTCCTCAAATCCTGTCATCCACATTCGTGTATCTCGTTTCCGGTACCCTACATCCATACTAAGCATGCAACGTGGAACTAAACAGTGTAGATCATCAAACAGACATAGAATTGGACATCGAAATGCACATTTCGATCACCAAAAGATCACCAACGGATCTCCAAAAGATCGTCAAAGTTCACATAATTCACATAAACGACGGACAAGTTTAAACTAGATTACTAAAAACTTGACATTAAAGACGAAGACGGCCGAGCTTCACCACTTCCTCGCCGGGCCTTTGCCCTTTCAATCGCCGGCGCAGCTGTAGGCGTCCGCGGCTGGTGGACGGTCTTGGTCGTAAGAGGAGGAGGTGCAGCTGTTGACGATGACATGTACCTAGGGTAGGGTAATAGGCCTGACCTAGACACCCTTCCCGAGGACACTGCTCTAAAGCTAAGGGCATTCAAAGGATAGCATCATCTACCGACTGAAATCACCTCAGGGTGCAACCCACTCGACCAACAGTTCACTCGGATAACCCAATTCCATTCGACCATGGTATAATCATTCGACCATACCAGAAACCACTCGGAGTACAGAAGATCTAAGGTCACTCAGGATGGCAACGGTCAGGCGTTCACTCTGTAGTCTTAATGATCATTTATATGTCTTTACTATTGGCGTTACCAGTAACGTCTCACCTTAATGTACATTGAACCCCTTGTAACGTGGGCTGGCTGGGGTCCTGGCGCACTCTATATAAGCCACCCCCCTCCACTGGCACAAGGGTTCGCATCCCCTGTAACTTCACACATAATCCAATCGACCGAGCCCCCGGGCACTGAGACGTAGGGCTGTTACTTCCTCCGAGAAGGGCCTGAACTCGTAAATCTTGCGTGCACAACCTCACCGTAGCTAGGATCTTGTCTCCATCATACCTACCCCCTATTCTACTGTCAGACTTAGAGCGACGACAGTTGGCGCGCACCTTAGGGCAGGTGTCTTAGCGACTTTCCGGTGAGGTTGCGATTTTTTCCGATTCCCATCATCATGGTTTCTGGTGGAGGTTCGGCTGAGGGCCGCGAGATCCGTCTCGGCGCGCTCATCTTCATCGCCGACGACTCCGCCTGGCTCCAGGAGGCCCCCCTTAACGTCGAGACACTCCCCGTCCGCGGGGCGACGCACTTTCGCGCGTGTGTCCGCGGCGTCCCTCTGCGGCAGCCCTCGACCCAGTATCGGTCGGCTCCTGTAGTGTCTTCGTTCCCCGCTATTCGCCGTCGCAAGCGATCCGGTCGATCGCGGCTTCAGCGGTGGGTGAAGCATGCGGTGGCACGTCAGTCGGCCACCCCTCAAGTCGCGGCAATCGAGCCTGATGAATATCTCTACGGCCTGTTCGATCTGTCGACTGGCTCCGTCGAGACCCTGTCCGAGTGCGACAGCAGCGACCCTGCGGCAGAGGTCCTGATGGTCGACACACCGCGCAGCCCACCTGGCATGCGTCGTAATGGTGGCGGCGACGGCAGTGGCGATCCGTCGCATGTTCACGAGGAATACCACCCCGAAACCCTCTCTTCGCAGCGGAGGGAGGAACTCCACCGCAACGAGGAGGCACTCCACACGCCCATCGTCAGAGAGACCTTTGAGGCTCGGGCCTTGGAGGCAGCGCGCTTGGCCACTTTGGCTGAACGCACTCGACTAGAGAACCTTGAGCACGCACTCAACGAACGTGCTCGGCAGCAGATTCCTGAGTCCAGTCGACGGCGGCAATTGTTCCCGCCTCAACCTCAGGTATACCGCACTCCTATTCAGAATCTTACGGCTGCAGCTCGTATAGCAGAGTCCATCCAGCCATCCCAGTCAGAGGCTGGACGAGGTTTGATGCAGATCTGGGCTCTGCTCCGGGCAGCAGGAGAGCAAAACACTGCAATATCTCAGTCGCGTAACAGAATCCATAGCAGATCTGTGGTGGCTGACACAGTCCAATCGGCTCACAGCCCAAGATCGCCTCCGCGGCGTGAGGGACGTGGGCATCGCCAAGAGCAGTACTTGGGTCGGAACCACGAGCAGTACAATCATCGGCTCGGCCGTGATGACCGCCGTCGAGTGCCTACGCCCCCTCCGAAAGGCGGATCATATGTGCCCCGGCATTATGATGACAGGCGCCCGTACAGCGAAGAGCGGAGGGTGCCAGTCGACCCAAGAGAGCCAGGGTTTGATGCGAGGTCAATTTTGGTGCAAGGTTTGGTCGACAGGAACCGAGCACACAGAGAAGGGCAAGACAGAGATCGCCCGAGTGGAAGCAGAGTACATGTTTTAGGTCCCCGAGTGTTTTAGCAGAGCCATCAGAGCTGCCGAGATCCCTCCCAACTTCAGGTTGGCGACTGGGGTTAGTAAGTTCACCGGTGAGTCGAAGCCTGACACTTGGCTGGAAGATTACCGAGTAGCTGTTCAGATCGGTGGTGGAAATGATGAGGTAGCTATGAAACATCTTCCTCTCATGTTGGAAGGATCGGCCAGGGCATGGCTGAATCAGTTGGTTCCAGGCAGTATATTCAGCTGGGAAGAGTTGGCCCGAGTGTTTGTCAGGACATTCGAGGGCACATGCAAACGACCTGCAGGGTTGACAGAATTGCAACATTGCGTACAGAAGCCGAATGAAACTCTGAGGGATTACATCCAAAGATGGACCACTTTACATCACACAGTAGAAAATGTATCCCAACACCAAGCAGTTTGCGCCTTCAAGGAGGGCGTTCGGTATCGAGAGCTTAACCTGAAATTCGGTCGGACAAGAGATATGTCTCTGACCCGAATGATGGAAATAGACACTCGGTACGCTAATGGTGAAGAAGAGGATCGACTCCGCAGTGGAAAGGGCAAGCCAGTCGCCCAAGACACCGGAGGAGGTCGGAAGCAGAAACGCAAAGCTGAGCCAGCAGGTCCTGGTGAAGCTGCAGTCGTAACTCAAGGAAAATTCAAGGGGAAGTCCAAAGGGCCCTGGATCCCCAAGAAGGTGAAAGATCAAGCAGGCAACGATGTGTTGGATTTGCCATGTCACATTCACACCAAGAAAGATGAAGAGGGTAATCTAATTTATCCCAAACATACCACTCGACAATGTCGGCTCCTAATCCAGCAGTTCCGAGAGAAACAGCCCAATGAGAAGGAAAAAGAATCTGACAAGGATGAGGACAAGGAAGAAGATGATGACGGTTTTCCTAACATCAATTCCACTTTGGTGATTTTTGCTGACATTGAAAGCAAAAGTCGACTGAAAAGTCATCAACAGAGAAGTAAACATGGTTGCTCCGGCAACGATGACATATTTGAAATGGTCAAAGACTCCCATTACATTCGACCAATCTGACCACCCACCGCACGTTGCCACCCCCGGGAGGCAAGCGTTGGTGGTCGACCCAGTCGTTGGGGGCACCCGACTGACCAAAGTCCTGATGGATGGTGGCAACGGCTTGAACATTTTGTATGCGGAGACCCTCCGTGGGATGGGCATTCCGATGTCCAAGCTCAGTGAGAGCAACATGCGATTCCACGGTGTCATTCCAGGAAAGAAAGCTGATTCACTCGGCCAGATCACTCTTGACGTGGTTTTCGGTGATTCAAAGAATTACCGTAAAGAGAAGTTGACATTTGAAGTTGTGGATTTTCACAGTGCCTATCATGCTATTCTGGGCAGAACTGCATATGCCCGTTTCATGGCTCGACCGTGTTACGTGTACCTCAAGCTGAAGATGCCTGGCCCTAGGGGCGTGATCACAGTCACTGGTAATCAGCAACGAGCAGAAGAGTGCCTCCAGAAGGGCTCTAAGATAGCCGATGAACAGATGGCAGCAGTAGAAATGGAAGAATATAAGAAGACTGCAGATCCAAGTGATTTGTTACGTGCTAAGAAGCCTGCTTCAGAGTCTGCATTTCAGTCGTCCGGTGAAACAAAGCCTGTTCACATTCAGCCGACCGATCCCAATGCTGCTCCGACTCATATCTCAACAACACTCGACAGCAAATAGGAAGAAGCGCTCATCCAGTTCCTCCGTGAGAACTGGAACATCTTCGCATGGAAGCCGTCTGTCATGCCGGGTGTACCCAGGGGACTGGCTGAGCACCGTTTGCGAGTCGATCCAAAGGCAAAACCCATTAAAGAGCATCTCCGTCGATCCGCTGTGGAGAAGAGAAAGGCAATCGGCGAAGAGGTGGCTCGGCTTCTGGCAGCTGAGTTCATCCGCGAAATTTACCACTCCGAGTGGCTCGCCAATGTTGTCATGGTTCCCAAGAAGGACGATTCACTTCGTATGTGCATTGATTTCAAGCATATCAATCGGGCCTGCCCGAAAGATCATTTTCCTCTCCCCCGCATCGATCAGATAGTCGACTCGACTGCGGGATGTGAGCGATTGTCCTTCCTGGATGCATATTCCAGGTACCATCAGATCCGACTGTATGGACCTGATGAAATAAAAACAGCTTTTATCACCCCATTCGGGTGCTTTTGCTATGTCACCATGCCCTTTGGTCTCAAGAATGCTGGTGCCACATTCATGCGCATGATACAGAAGTGCCTGCTAACTCAAATCAGTCGGAATGTGGAAGCATACATGGATGACATCGTGGTTAAGTCGCGTAAAGGTTCTGACCTGCTGACTGACCTTGCTGAAACCTTTGCCAATTTGAGAAGATATGATATCAAGCTTAATCCGTCGAGGTGTACATTTGGAGTTCCAGGTGGAAAGTTACTCGGTTTCCTTGTTTCCGAACGTGGGATCGATGCAAACCCAGAGAAAGTTGGTGCAATCCTCCGAATGAAACACCCTGTGCGTGTACACGACGTTCAGAAGCTTACGGGTTGTTTGGCCGCTTTGAGTCGATTCATCTCTCGTCTCGGTGAAAAGGCATTACATCTTTACCGCCTGATGAAGAAATCTGATAAGTTTGAGTGGACTCCTGAAGCTGACGCAGCGTTGTCAGTACAGTACTCACGGTCGAGCGGGAAGAAGGTAAAACTTACAATGTTCAACGCCCAGTGTACTATATTTCTGAAGTCTTAACCCCATCCAAGCAGAGATATCCACATTATCAGAAGCTTGTCTATGGAATTTACTTGACCACAAAGAAGGTTGCGCATTACTTCTCAGATCATTCGATTACAGTCATCAGCGATGCTCTGTTGTCAGAAATTTTGAACAACAGAGATGCAACTGGTCGAGTGGCAAAGTGGGCGATTGAACTCCTTCCGCTGGATATCAAGTTTGAGGCACAGAAAGCGATCAAATCTCAAGCAATAGCAGATTTCCTCATCGAGTGGATTGAACAGCAGCTACCGACCCAGATATAGTCGGAACAGTGGACTATGTTCTTCGACAGGTCCAAGATGTTGAATGGTTCAGGCGCTGGGGTAGTCCTGGTATCTCCACGAGGCGACAACCTCAGATATGTTCTCCAGATTCACTTTGATTCCTCCAACAATGAAGCCGAATATGAGGCACTTCTGTACGGGTTGCGTATGGCCATTTCACTCGGCGTCCGTCGCCTAATGGTTTACGGCGACTCAGATTTAGTGGTTAATCAAGTGATGAAGGAGTGGGACATCAGGAGCCCAGCTATGACTGGCTATTGCAATGCAGTAAGAAAGTTAGAAAAGAAGTTTGAAGGGCTAGAGCTCCACCATATACCCCGACTGAAGAATCAAGCAGCTGATGACTTGGCGAAAATAGGTTCCAAGCGGGAGCCTATTCCCAGCAATGTGTTTTTAGAGCATATTCACGCACCATCAGCTCAAGAAGATCCCTTCACTGAAGAGCTAAGAGCTCCACTGATCCGACTGAAGTTGAAATCCCAGCTGTGGTCGACTTGATCATGGAGATTTTGGTCGTCATTCCCGATTGAACAGTGCCATATATTGCATATATTCTCATGAAAGAGCTTCCAGAGGATGAAGAAGAGGCTCGTCAGATTGTCCGTCGATCCAAAGCTTTCACGGTAATGGGGTCGTTCAGAAATGCATCACTCCAGAAGAAGGCCGAATGATCCTCAATGATATCCACTCAGGGACCTGTGGTCACTATGCGTCCTCTCGGACCATCGTGGCTAAAGCATATCGAGCAGGGTTTTACTGGCCACGGGCAAATGAGATGGCAAAGGAAATAGTTGACAAGTGCGAGGGCTGTCAGTTCTACTCCAACATGTCCCCCAAACCTGCTTCAGCCTTGAAGACTATTCCACTCGCCTGGCCATTTGCTGTTTGGGGATTAGATATGGT
Organism: Thinopyrum elongatum; assembly: GCA_011799875.1. NCBI lineage: Eukaryota > Viridiplantae > Streptophyta > Magnoliopsida > Poales > Poaceae > Thinopyrum > Thinopyrum elongatum. The sequence goes on along the minus strand of CM022298.1, from coordinate 571,026,694 downwards.
CGGACCTCTGAGGACTGGCAGGAGTGGCTTCACCCATGTGCTTGTAGCAGTCGACAAGTTCACTAAATGGATTGAAGCTAAACCTATCAAAAACCTGGAAGCAAGTACTGCTGTCAGCTTCATCAGAGGGTTAACATTTAGATATGGAGTTCCACACAGCATCATCAAGGATAATGGGTCAAACTTTGATTCAGATGAGTTCCGAGCTTTCTGCGCTTCCCAAGGTACTCGGGTCGACTATGCTTCAGTCGTCCACCCTCAGTCGAATGGACAAGCAGAAAGAGCGAACAGTTTGATTCTCAAAGGGCTGAAACCTCGATTGATGCGCGGCCTCAAGCATGCAGCCGGCGCTTGGGTAGATGAGCTACCGTCAGTCCTTTGGGGATTAAGAACAACACCAAATTGGTTGACCGGTCGAACCCCCTTCTTCATGGTCTATGGGGCTGAGGCTGTGCTGCTGAGTGACTTGCTTCACAATGCACCCCGAGTAGAACTTTTTTCAGAAGCCGAAGCAGAACGGCTCGAGAAGACGCTGTTGATCTTCTGGAAGAAGAAAGAGAGATGGCCTTGATCCGATCGACCATTTATCAGCAAGACCTTCGTCGATTATATGCCAGAAATGTGAAGGGTCGAGCATTTCAAGAAGGGGACCTTGTGCTCCGAGTGGACCAGCAACGGCCTCACAAACTTGCCCCCGCTTGGGAAGGTCCCTTCATCATCACCAAGGTGCTCCACAACGGAGCGTATCACCTCTACAATGTGGAGAAGAATAAAGACGAGCCACGCGCTTGGAATGCGGAGCTACTCCGCCGTTTTTATACTTAAGTGTTCAGACTGATGAGATGTAATAAGGAGTACCTTTCAGTTTGTTTATCAAAGACATGGTTTTACAGTCTCCTAAATGATTGTTGTTACTAATACATGTGTCCAAAATCCTCCAGTGGGTGGCTTAGCCACGAATCCGATTCGCCTAAGTTTAAAAAATCCTACCGAGTGATGAGCAACCCTCTCACTCGGGGGCCTAGCCGCGAATCCGATTCGCCTAAGTTTGTAAAATCCTACCGAGTGATGAGCAACCCTCTCACTCGGGGACTTAGCTGCAGTCCTGTACTCGCCTAAGTTTAAAAAATCCTACCGAGTGATGAGCAACCCTCTCACTCGGAGGCTTAGCTACAGTCCTGTACTTCCCTAAGTTTAAAAAATCCTACCGAGTGATGAGCAACCCTCTCACTCGGGGGCTTAGCTGCAGTCCTGTACTCGCCTAAGTTTAAAAAATTCTACCGAGTGATGAGCAACCCTCTCACTCGGGGGCTTAGCTGCAGTCCTGTACTCGCCTAAGTTTAAAAAATCCTACCGAGTGATGAGCAACACTCTCACTCGGGGGCTTAGCTGGAGTCATGTACTCGCCTAAGTTTAAAAAATCCTACCGAGTGATGAGCAACCCTCTCACTTGGGGGGCTTAGCTGCAGTCCTGTACTCGCCTAAGTTTGTAAAATCCTACCGAGTGATGAGCAACCCTCTCACTCGGAGGCATAGCTGCAGTTCTGTACACGCCTAAGTTTGAAAAATCCCACCGAGTGAAGAGTAACCCTCTCACTCGGGGGCTTAGCTGCAGTTCTGTACTCGCCTAAGTTAAAATACAATGTGTGCTCCATCCTGATCTGCAAGGATGACGAGGTGCAGGTCGTCCGCGATCCTCTCCTCAGAATTGCATCACAAGAACAAAAGTCTGTTCCGAGTGAAGATACAAGTTCCACTCGGAAATAAAAACAAGCATATTTAAGGAAAAACTAAGTTCGGACAAATCCCATGAGGTTCCGGACCGCAGATTAAAGTACTCGGGCATCAGGCCCGAAGGAGTTTAACAGTTACAAAACCGCTCGGCATACCGAGGCAAATTTAATCGGATCATAAAAATTTTGTTCACTCCACAGGAGGGCTGGCAGGCTCGACGAACTCATCCAGGTCGATTCCATCTGCAATTCGAGTAGCAGCAGAAATAAAAGTCTCCATGAAGGACTGGAAGTCAAGTTTCTTGGTATTGGCAACCTTGATTGCTGCTAGCTTCTCTTCTTTGGCTTCCTTGCAATGAACACGAACCAGGGACAGAGCTACGTCGGCACCGCATCGAGTAGAGGACTTCTTCCATTCCTGCACTCGACCAGGAATCTCATTGAGTCGAGTCATCAAAGACTCGAGGTCATTTTGGAGCGTTTCCCTTGGCCAGAGTGCCGTGTCGATCCGCGACACCACAACCTTCAGTCGAGCAAGGTAATTCATGGCGCTGGCAAGGCGAGACTCCAGTCGGAGCACGTTCGTGGCAGCTTCATCTTTAACAGGGGAGTTGATGGGGTCCAAGCTTGTCTCGACTTGTCCAGTCTCTTCCTCGAAGTTTTGACAGAATTCTGCACTCACAGAGAAATAATGAGTCGACAGTTATATGATGATTCAACGAAAGCAAATCAATCGGACAGGGAAAAGTACCTTCAAGCATGAGGAATAACTTCTTGGCGAGTCCTCCCAGATAATTCTCTAGCTCGTCCCTCTTGCGGGTGATGTCTTCCACTTTGTCAGTCAGGGTCCCTTTATCCTTCTTCAGTTGAGTTACCTCTTTGTTGGCTTCATCGAGAGCAGCCTTCAGCTTGGTATTCTCTTCCTCCAACTTTTCGACTGAGGCCAGCTTTTGGTCAGCGAGTGCCGTTTTTTCTTCTACTGTTTTCTTTGCAGTCGCAAGGTCAAGGTCCTTCTTCTCCAAAGCCCGTCTCATTGTTTCTAGAAAGAATAACATTCGAATCAGAAAAAGGAGGAGAAAAGATGGCAGGAGAACCAGTCGACAAGCTTTCCTTACCAGCAGCGTCATCCTTAGCCTTCTGCAAGTTATTCTGAGCCAACTCCAGATCAAGATTGAGATGGATCTGCTTCTGCTCCAAGTCAGCGAACCGGGCTCCAAGATCACAAGATTTCTATGTTCAGAAGATAGTCAGTCGGCAGACACAAAGATTGGTTGCTTTCGAGCAATAAAGCAACAAGTTCAAAGAGTTCAAAGACTACTGCCGAATCAAACATTCAACAATAGTCTCAGGGACTACACCCAATGGGTGCACTCAGCGTGCCCCCACTGGTTCGACTTTTCAATTGACTTGGTCCGTCCAGTCAGAGAAAAAAAAATTCAGACCATAGCCGACTGCCCGCAGTCGACTACGGTCTCGGGGACTACACCCAGTGGGTGCACTCAGCGTGCCCCCACTGGTCCAGGTTCCACTCGACATGATCTGCTCAGACCGAGTGGAAAAGTTCTGTTCAAAGACCCCCGCCGAATCAAACATTCGACGGCGGTCTCGGGGACTACACCCAGTGGGTGCACTCAGCGTGCCCCCACTGGTTCAGAGATTCAATCGACACAACCTAGTCGACTCAAGTGGAAAAACTACTCAACAGAAATTAAAACACCCAGTGGGTGTACAGACTGACAATGGGCGTGCAATTAAAGTTCCAAAACGCTCATCCATGGACGTCTTGCAGATAATAAAGCAGCAGTTTCTAAATATCATATCCTAACAGAACAAGTGTCAAGATGGAGTTCAGTCGGAAGTAAGCTAACCTGGACATTGGCCTGGAGTGCTGAGCTGGCATCATAGGCAGCTTGACTAGTCTCACGCACCACTTTCATCTGCTCCATCATAATGCCTGCCTGGCGTATAGCTTCCTTGGCAGCACTCACTTGGTCCTCTGGGACGTGATGGGTGGTGAAAAGTGGAGACGGTGGATCAGCTGTAGCAGCTTGAGAGCTTGAGGCATGAAGTTGCACAGATGAAGCAGGGGCATGTGCAGTCGACGGTGAAGGACGACCACTCGACAAGGGAATCGCAAAAGTAACAGAAGCGCGGTTGAGGTCCCTGAGCTGCTGGATAGCTGGTTCTACCGCCGGCGTCGACTGAAGCGTCTTGATAGCTGGTGCCTTTTTGCCCGAGGTCCTGCTCCTCCTTCCCATGAGCTTCTGTGGCACATCTTCATCGTCATCTGGAAGTTCAATAACATTTTGCGGAGCTGCAAAAGAATCGACCACAAGAGTTCAGTCGACTGTAGAAGTGGTTAGCAAAGAAAAGACAAGATAACAGGAGTCATACCCGCTTTGGATGTGACCGCGTCCTCCATCTCCTCGTCATCATCATCTTTGTAAGCAGAAGTCCCAGAGGTAGCAGCACTGCAAATTTCAAGGTTCACTCGGTCAAGCAAGAGAATGGGTCGACAACTGATATAAGATTCTTGGAGCAAAGGGTGAAAACGAAACACTTACGCAGAGGCGACGGGAACATCAACCTTGATCTTGGGCAAGGCCTTCTGTGGCTTTGACGGCGCAGTCTTGAGCTGCTTCGGAGCCTTCTCAGTCAGCACCGGAGAAGATGTCCGAGTGCGCTTCGAAGTTTGTCCAGTCGGTGCCGCCACTTTACCCCGGATACTTGCTGGGTCGTGCTTCTGCTTGGAACGCTTTTCCACGCGAGGTGGAGAATCGACCTCCTCACCACTGCTCGAGTCTTCGTGCTCTTCATCACTCTCGTCATCAGAGTTCCAATCGCCGCTGTCGCCTCCGCTCTCCTCTCCTTCCTGGATCTGCTCCCCGTTGGGCATCGAGTACATCTCAGTATATATCTGCGAGGCAAAGAATTGAACAAGTATCAGTCGGTTCCAAAGACAGTTTACAAATTAGAGTAAAAGTCACTCGGCACCAAAGGTCAGACCTTGTTTGGTTCGTTATCAGCGTCGAGTGGTGGAATTCTCCTGGACCCCCTGGGGTTGTCTTTGTTTCCAGTGATGCCCTGCAGCCACTGCGCCACCGTCTCCTCGGCAACTTCCTCCGGGTGGATCCGAGTGGTATCATCAGTACCCGAGTACATCCACATAGGATGATCGCGGGCCTGGAGCGGCTGGATGCGGCGATTGAGAAACACCTCTAGCAAATCCATGCCAGTCACACCATCGTGGACAAGTTGGATTACTCATTCAACCAACATAGTCACCTCCACCTTTTCTGCTGGAGTCACTTTCAAGGAAGAGGGCTTCTCAATTCGCCCCATGGTGAAGGGGGGAAGGCCAGTCGACTGACCAGGGGTTGGTTTGTCCTTACAATAAAACCAGGTCGACTGCCACCCTCTGACTGAATTGGGAAGAGTCATAGGTGGAAAAGTGCTTTTACCTCTCATCTGGATCCCTAGACCTCCGCACATCTGGATCACGTGCGTCCTCTCATCACTCGGATTAGCCTTTTTCACAGACTGAGAGCGGCAAGTAAAGATGTGTTTGAAGAGACCCCAATGCGGTCGACAACCCAGGAAATTCTCACACATGGAAACAAACGCAGCGAGGTATGTGATGGTGTTCGGGGAAAAGTGATGAAGTTGGGCTCCAAAAAAGTTCAGAAAACCTCGAAAAAAAGGATGAGGAGGCAGGGAAAAACCACGGTCGACGTGGGTCGCGAGGAGGACGCACTCACCCTCCTGCGGCCGCGGCTCGGTCTCATCACCTGGCAGCCTCCAGGATCCATGGGAAATCAAGCCCCCCTTGACCAGATCCTCCATATCCTCTTGCTGAATCGTGGATCGAATCCAGTCGCCCTGGATCCAGCCGGGCGGCAGGCCAGATCTCGACGACGATCCCCCCCGACTCGTCTTCTTGCCCTTCGCCTTCGCCGTCTCCTTCTTCGCACGGTCCAGGGCCGCCGTCTTGTCATTTCCCATCGCAGCAGGCTGCACTCGGGCGGGGCGACGGCGTCGAGGGTGGAGGTGAACGCGGTGGAGAAGCTGAGGGAGAAGAAGGGGAATGGGGCGCACTGTACAAACACCACGGCCCCGTCGCCTTATATGGGCCTGCTTCCTAGTGGCTGACTCGTGGGCCCAAGCAATCCTGTCAAATCCTGCAACAGTCGCACGCTCGGTACGTGGCGAAAAAGGTGGCACGAGAATCGAGGCGTCCCTGCCTAATCTGCTCCGTTTACTGCGGTTCTCTCCGTCCCGCGCGCTTCTCAAAATTTCGAATCCCGTGAGATCCGGGAGCGGCAGTGCGACCAATCGCGCTGAAGATTTTATACCATACTAACACTCGGAAGTTATCAGCAAAGTTCACTCGACAACCTCTGAATGGACCCAGGTGACTGAAAATGAAGTTGAAGTTTTTACATAGATCACCGGCCTGGTTAAAATGCCTCTGAAGCATATAAATCGGGTCGGAACCATCTTCAACCCCTTCTCCACTCGGACCCAGATCCATTCGGGGGCTAATGACGATGACATGTACCTAGGGTAGGGTAATAGGCCTGACCTAGACACCCTTCCCGAGGACACTGCTCTAAAGCCAAGGGCATTCAAAGGATAGCATCATCTACCGACTGAAATCACCTCAGGGTGCAACCCACTCGACCAACAGTTCACTCGGATAACCCAATTCCATTCGACCAGGGTATAATCATTCGACCATGCCAGAAACCACTCGGAGTACAGAAGATCTAAGGTCACTCAGGATGGCAACGGTCAGGCGTTCACTCTGTAGTCTTAATGATCATTTATATGTCTTTACTATTGGCGTTACCAGTAACGTCTCACCTTAATGTACATTGAACTCCTTGTAACGTGGGCTGGCTGGGGTCCTGGCGCACTCTATATAAGCCACCCCCTCCACTGGCACAAGGGTTCGCACCCCCTGTAACTTCACACATAATCCAATCGACCGAGCCCCCGGGCACCGAGACGTAGGGCTGTTACTTCCTCCGAGAAGGGCCTGAACTCGTAAATCTTGCGTGCACAACCTCACCGTAGTTAGGATCTCGCCTCCATCATACCTACCCCCTATTCTACTGTCAGACTTAGAGCGACGACAGCTGTTGTGGTCGTCGTCGCCGTCGTCGGAGTCGGAGTCGGAGAGGACGATGAGTCCCTTCATCCGACGGACAACCCTTTCCTGCTCCCGCTTCAACTTGGCGACATGAGCCTTCTCCGTCGTTGCCTCCTTCGCCTCGCACTCCGACTGCTCAATATCAAGCCAGAGCGCCTTGGCGTTCTTCCGTCGGAGGCGCCGAGCGTCTGTCTCCGCCGCCGTGGGGGACCGGCATTAGACCCATGCGAGGAGCCGTGTGTCCTCGTCGGGGTCCGTCTGCATCCCATGGTGGTGGTGCGCGGACTGCTCCGCCGCATCCCTCTCCCATGCACGCTGCCTCTTGCGGCGCGCGCCTCCGATTCTGGTGTGTGCGTGCGGGCCGGCGGCGCAGGCACTAGCACCCACCGCTGCCCGCGTGGAGGAGCGGCCGGCGTGGCAAGGAGAAGGCGCGGACTGCGCTGTCCTGGCATCGGTGCACACGGGCTGGGAGGGTCCAGCTCCGGCGCCCGCGCTGCGGCGACACTCCAGATCTGGAGCTGCCGCCAGTCTCCACCTTGGACCACTCCAACACAATGTGGAGGGCCATCTCCTCCTCGTAGTCGTGCTCGGAGCCGGAGTCGCAACCGGAGCTGGACATTGGAGTGGATGGGATCGGAATCGAAGAGGGAGAGGAGAGGACGAAGCGAGAGAGAGTGAGCTAGGGCTCAGAGTGAGGAGCCCGGATTGGGGTTTTTATGGGACAGTTGTGGGGTCGGTGGTGGGCCGGGCCTGTCAGACAGACGCGCCCGGGCCGCCCCATGTCCGCCTTATATTTGAGCAGGATATGAGGGGTGCCTGTCAGGCCGGGCGTTTGTCTACGGTTTGAGAGGTCCGGTTGAGTCATTTTTTTTTGACCGGTCAATGACCGGACGGTCTGCCCGGGCTTATGAGACATGTATGAGAGGTCCGGCTGTAGATGCTCTAAGAAAACCCACTGGTTCTTTTTTTTCAGGAAGAAAACCCACTGGTTCTTTTATTTTTCAGGGAGAAAACCCACTGGTTCAGGACCTAATACAAACTACTGTCCTTGAGCACATCAACTGCTTTTAACAATCATTCCAGCTTGGTAATCTGAAACAAGACGTGCCCCTGTGCAAGCAGTATCTTCGTAGCTAAACCTCGTCCTACGCTATGACGTACGTACGTCGGACCCTTGGAACCAAGCGATGAAACCTCCTCCCCCGCAACCACAGCGACTGCAGATACGCGAACGTGTTCTCTTGTTTCAGACTCCCAAGCGGACTAGCTTTGATGCACTGCTTCTTTCGGCCCATGTCTCTGACTCTCTGCACATACGGGAGGTTCTGGCAAAATATCCACGTGCATTCGGTCCTAAGAATGCTCGACCGCTGGTTGCAGCTGCTTGGATTTTTGTCCGATGGTCCAGATGGCACGGACGCGCGTACGGTCCATACGTAGGACTCATTCATCATCTTAGAAACGTAGCATCATTATCACTGACGAACGGATCGACGGTCCAATTCTCATACGACTCTAGACCATGCATGCATGCACTAGAGCGGCGCGCGGTGCTGGTTTTGGATGTATGCTGAGCTGCTGACAGATGGTCGATCTCAGTCGGAGCGTAGAACGATCGATCGATCGATCCCGGTAAACCGTAGGAACAAATCAAACAGATACTGCTACTACATACCGCATACGTACTACATTTGATTCCTAGTATATGACTACTGACCGCACACACCGGGTCGCATGCAGTCGAAGAGGTCGCCCTCGAGCCAGAGTCCGTTACGCTGGTCGCTTTCCTTTCGATCTCACCGATGGCGCCGACGTCGCTCGTCCAAACCAACTTACACAGACACGGCTCGGCAAGTTTCTTGGAATGGATAGCTTCGTGTGCTTGTGTACACGTACTCAAGAGGATCCTCAGGAGCACGACCGCATTGCTGTACATGTCTTCTTCATCGTCCCCATATCTATCAATTTGAATAAGACAGTTCAAAGCTATGCTGCTGTCTTAATTATATTCCTGCAGGTGTAATGACCTGTGTTTTGATTTTCGGCCGAAAAAAAATGAATTTCGGCCGTCTCGCTAGGACCCGATATATGGGCCTATCGGCCGAATAATTTGGCCCAGTTTGAATTTTTTTTACCCGGCCCAGCTTCGAGAGCCTTCCAGTTAGGCTTCCGCTGAGACAAAACCACGAACCCAAACAGCGTAACCCTAGAATCGCTCGTTCCCTGTCCCTCCTCCTGTGTGCAGCGCCGCCGCCGCGCACAGGACACATCTCAGGCGAGCGCTTCCACCCCATCTCCTCGCCCTCCTCCACATGTCCGGCCAAGGCGCTCACTTCTCCGGCCCTCCTCCACATCTCCTCGCCTGCACCCCATCCACTCCCTGTCCTTTGCTTCTCCAAGACTGCAGCATGGTGCTCGGCGGCAGCGGCAGCGGAGCTGATGGTGCACGAGCCGACCAGTTCAACGGAGGCAGTAGCATGGGACAGCGGCAGCAGCATGGAGGGCGTCCGCTTGATTCGGAAGGTACATATGTTCTTGATGCAGTTTCAGTACGTGTATGCAGTTTCAGTCTTCAGCAATTTGTCTCGTCCAAGTACGTGTATGCAGTTTCAGTTCTTCAGCAATTTCAGATCGATGTTGCTTTGTTTCTTGGTTATAATCTGTGTCTACTTGTGCTGCTTTAGATTTAGGAGAGGTCCCTGGTAAATGGCTTGGCAAATGCATATATCATACGGGGGTAAGCAAAAGTGAGTCTTGATGAGTTGAACGTACAGCAGTGAGATTATTAATCTAAAATATACATGCATCTGGTAGTCACCAAGGAGTCTCACAATGTTTTGGTTTGGTATATAATCTGAAACATACATGCATCTGGTAGTCACTAAGGATGCTCACGATCTGGTAATATTTATTTTGGTCCAACAAAAAAGTGGGTTACAAACGTTATTCTGAACATTCTAAAATATATAATTGTTCCATAGATCTGGGCTGTGTGCTTGTTTTTGAGCTGTTGAGATGATGCTTGTGTGCAATATTAAAGTTTTTTTTATCAGATCCAATCACTGGCTTGTATGTTTGCAGAAGCATCTCATGTTTGAATTGATCATTTATTTAGATCTACAGAACGTCCAATAAAAATTCAGTTCGGTTACTTGTGTATTTAACTAAGTAGATGTTGACCGATGTTTAATTTCAATGTTCAGCGGTACCATTAAGTGGTGGTTCTAGAACTAAGCTTCGCAGTATCTTTCTCAAGAATAGATTATAGTTTTTGACTTGTCTTTTTGGTAAACTAGAGCATCAGGTTGTATATAAAAGAGACACAAATTCAAGTGGAAAAGGACGCACCACCAAGAGATGGCAATTTGGAGACCCGTAGATCTGTACGGCTTGTCAAGAAGAAGACCAAGGACGTCAACAACCTATACCATGTTGCTAAGAAATCTGCTGGTAAGTCTCTTCTTTTTAGTGTTTTATGATTCATGATAATTGCTTAGAAAATTTTAGTTACTTGGAGCTGCTAGTTACTTAGATGTATTCACTTTCTATCCATGCCTAGCCTCGTTATCATGTTAAGCAATGTATTTATATTATCCTGAAATGTTACCACTTGAGTATTGTTGCACTAGACACTTCCCTGTTAGTCCATTTTATTTCATTATGCACAAAGTGGAAGAAGAAAATTCTGATGTTGAACTACATCCATCCTGATCCTACCTTTGTTTTCTCTAAACCAGAAATGCCACATGAAGAACTAAGGATATCAAGAAGCTTTTGGATGTATGTAAGCTTGGAGCTGCTGTTTTATAGGTATATTAACTACTGTATTTATCCTGCAATATGTTTGAGCTTATGCATGATTTTTGATTCACATTTTTCACCGTGGATTTTCCTTCTGTATGACAATTGACAAATGGCTAGTCCAAGCCAACAGTGGGCTGTTTGCGTCTATGCTGCTTTCTTTGTATCCTTAGAGTTTTGTTGTGCTGGAGTACAAACTATAAACTAGAATTCATCATTCTAGTATATGGAGGCATTTAACCTTTGCTCCTGAAACTTTTTGGTGAATAAAAAACTATATTGCTGTAGTAGATTTGTTATTTGATTCATGAGCATGCATAACATTTGACTATTGTTCTACTAGCCACTTACTTGTCCTGTTAATCCATTTTATTTTTTATGCACAAAGTGGCAGAAGATAATTCCGATGTAGGACTACCTCCATCCTGACCCTTCCTCTGTTTTCTCTAAACCAGAAATGGCACTTGAAGAATAACCAAGGATATCAAGAAGCTTTTGGATGTAGGCAAGCTTGGAGCTGGTGTTTCAATGTCATGCTTTGATGGTTGTCTTTTGGAGCTGTTGTTTCTATGTGTAATCCTTGTAATCCTTTAAGTCTGTTGGCTGTACCGGACTATTTAAACTCTGAACTACGCTGTGATGGTTGAACTGATGTTGGACTGTTAAGGGTTATGTTGGAGGCCACTTTATAACTAACTAGCAGGCGGAAGGTGCGGCGACACACCGCACCCGAGTTTAAGCCCGTTATTTAGCAAATTTGTTTTTTATGTAATATTTGTTTTCATAAAAAAAAATTGGTAATTTTATCTTTTCATTTGAAAAAAATTGTGAAAAATTGTTTGTCATAATTATTGGTTAGCTATAGTTACCGTTTACCCACTATTATTATATATAGAAAAGTGATGTAATATTTGTTGATTTTTTTTAATTTATCTTTTTAATTTTAATTTTAAAGAAGAAGGAAAAATTGTGGAAGTATTGTTCAGGAGAGGTACTGTTCATTGTAAATATAGTTTATTGTTTAACCGCAATTACTATTTTATAGAAAAGCGATGTATTTTTTATTTTTACTTTTTTTAGTGTTGTTATCTTCTTAATTTTAAAAAGTGTTGTAATATTTGTTTTACAACTTGGGGAAACGTATTTTCGTAAATTTTAACTTAAAAAAAAAGAGGCGAATTTCAAAAGGAAGAGGAAAAAAAGGGTTATTGTTCGTTGCAGGGTTCTTTTTTTTTGTATTTTCATTCCCTTAATTTTAATATTTTTAAAAACAGGATTTTTTTAAGAAAAGGGAAAAATAAGAAAGTACTGTTTGTTACAAAAAAGTGGTGTATTTATTTGTTTTAAAACTTGGGGAAATGTTTATTTTAATTTCGGAAAAAATGGGGGGTTTAAAAAAGGGGGAAAACACGGGGCACTATTTCGTTTTAAAACCCGGGGAAAAGAAAGAAAAAAATTGAGGAAATACTGTTCACTGAAGATTAATGTTCGTCCAGGGTACTGTTCATCACGTTTGTGGAGTGCACTGTTCACTAAGGGTGCTGTTCATCGATGGTACTGTTTACTGGGAGTTACTGTTCATGACTGCGCTGTTCGCCTGGGGACACGTGATATATTTTTCCTTGGATTTTGGCTTCTTTGTAAAATTTGAGTGAAAGGGCGATCACTTTATTACCACTAAGAGCAATGCCAATAGTTTAAATGAATTATCACATAGTATGAATATAGTGGAGATCAAACCAATTTGGTATTTATTATGTCCATATTTATTTTTTATTTATTTTTACTTCTGTGGTTTTTTTACTTTCGTGTTTTTTTAAAATAATCCGTAAGCTTCAAAGAGTGTTCGTCTAATTTTTTTTAAAAAAAATTGTAAATTTTAAAGTGTCACTCATTTGAAAATGATTTTGTATAATTTAGAAAGTGTTTGTGAATATTATCGAAGTGTTCATATTTTTAAATTGTCCACATAATTTCGCAAAAAATTCATGCATTTTGTTTTTTTTTCACATAATTTTGAATTTTATGCTTTTTTTAAATAAAAAACACATAAGTTGTTCATGCAATTTTGAAGTATTTGAACATTCTAAAGAAATCATGTATTTTTAGATTGTTTGCGTATTTTTTTTAAACAAATCTTGTAATTTTAAAAGTGTCCATGACATTTATAACAGAATGTTTATCTACATTTGGGGAAAAATGTGTTCGCATACTTCGAACAAAAAACATATAATATATTAAAAAGTTGTTTGTGCATTTTTTTTAAATAAGCTATGTTTAGAAAGGGATAATATATGTAGATATTTTGGGGAAAAATGTGTCATTTTTAAAAAATTTCACGCACTTCGGGAAAAATCATGTAATATATTAAAAATTGTATGTGCATTTTTTTTTAAAATGGGTATGTGTTTAGAAAGAGAAGTACTTTTTTTAAAAAGGGGATAAAAGTATTTTTCGAGCACTGTTCATGAGGCTGTAGGTCTATTTGCAGTTACTGTTTTTATCCGGCACTGTTCATACGCGGATACTGTTTGCTGTAATCACTGTTCGGCGGGCTACTGTTCACTGTAATTACTGTTTACTGTAGTTACTGTTCATCCGCGAACACTGCTCATTGAGGGGCGCGTGTCAGCTAGGAGAGAGCCCCCAGCCACAACGGCGGACGCACGGGAGGAGCTCCTCCTTAGCAGCCATAATATATGTATATATATATATATATATATATATATATATATATATATATATATATATGTGTGCCTGTAATGTTGGACATATGCAGTTTTATTAATCCCTAGAGCTTATTTGCTGAAGTTTATATGATCAATCCTGATGGTCGTTGACCTGCTATATTTATGCTCTGTTTTATTTCAATTCTTGTTCCAATTTTGGCCGAATTTCTGCCAAATTTTGGCCAAATTTTCAAATTTTGATTTTGAAATTTAGTCCGAGATTTTGCCGAAAATTTTAAAATTCCTGAAATTCGGCCATTTCGGCCAAGGACGAAAAAAAAACACATACCGAAAATCAAAACGCAGGTAATGACCATGTAGATTTCGCTTTGATCTCATGGAGAGCGAACAGAGCTCAATACACTGCGGAGTCTATCCTAATTAGATTGCACAGATAACTAACTGCCTCTCTCGTAGATTCGCCGATCGCGACCCTCGAGTATTCTTTGACAGTAATTTCTTGCCCCTGAAACTTCGGGTGCTTCTCTGTGGATCTATATCTTCCCTCGCCTGTCAAATAGGCGCACGGGTGCTGCGTACGTGCACACACACGTAGCTCTGTCGATCAAACCTGAAAGGAACTTGAGCTCACTTCCGAAGCAATGTTTTCTTTTTCTTACCGGAATGGCTGCCGCAGTGATCTTTTACTAAGAGAAAAAAGTAGTGAACATCAAGGTATCTATCAAAGCCGGTAACTTGTAGCAATATGATATTCAAGAGACTAGCTATATGATTCGAACGAACTGTGGTAGTCTGGTAGAAACTCTTGGCAGGCTGCACGTAAGCTTGCTAATTAGAATTAGAAATGTTCATTTCCTGCAATGTCCTACCTACTCCATGCATGCACGACAGTGTATTGTTTTCTTTTCTGCAACTAGTATAATATAAGCCTAAAACGATAATGCGGAACGGTGGGCACGCACATTTACATCACACACGCCGACGGCTTGGAGAAGACTTGTACGATTCTGATGTCAGGTTGCGACCTTTGCCACCCAGTTGGCACAGTTGTGTACATGTGTCCTCGGTAGGCCGAGTCACACGTGCATCATCATGGACACCATGCATAGTACTTCACTGGTGGGATACGCGCGCCTTGCTGCGCGAGTCTTGTTTTTGGCGTTTTTTCTTCCTTTTTTTTGCTATTATTTCTGGTTGGGTTTTCTGGTTTTATTTGTGTTGTGTGGGTGGGGCTATGGGCTGATCTTTTTCGGTTCTGTTAGTCAGTGAGAGCCTTGCTACGCCATTTTTTCTTTTTAGTAGAATTGCTACGCATTCAGTAAAATACCAACAACAGCCATGACTTCTCTCCAAAACCATCCATAGAGATAAAATAATTTGTTTTAAATTAATCACATTACTTGTACTGATGTTTAGAATGCTTGTTACTTCTCACTTGACATTCGCAAAAAAAAAACCTTCTCAATGGATCTATGGATCTATCTTCGGGTGTTTCTCTATGGATCTATATCTTCCCTCGCCTGTCAATTACTACATCACACACACCGACGACGTGGAGGAGACTCGTACGTTTCTGATGTCAGCTTGGGACCTTTGCCATCCAGTTGGCACAGTTGTGTACATGTGTCCTCGGTAGGCCGACTCTACCGATCGAGTCACACGTGCATCATCATGGACACCATGCATAGTACTTCATGCTTGCGCTAGGTAGACGTAACCTGATTACTGCGCGCCTCTAACAAGCTGGCCCACATTTCAGTGTGACTTTGACTTAAGTTAGAGGATCTGCGCCCAATATAACGGAACAGATACATTTTCCTCGTGGGAATGCTGATCGTGATCATGTATGGTTTTTTACCCTGTAACTTTCAATATTTTCTCTATCGATCTTCGCTTGTCAATTCAGTTCACTGGTCATGCATGCCTAGTGAACATCGTAGTTTAGTTTAGTTTAGTTCTCGCGTGATAGACAATGATCTATACTATGAAGGGAAAAGGACAGTCAAGATCAGAGTTGCTACCAAGTAGATAATGTGCAAGACACCGGAAAATTCGAACGAAGCGTTGTAGGAACTCTCCAAAGCTATACGACGTAGTACGTTATGCCTTCAGGGTCATGAGGAGTGATGGATCTCCAGCGGTTAAAGCGAAACCGGGTCTGCATTTCTGCAGCTTCATGCGTGCACGCCTGCACGGCAGTATATGTTGGCTGGCTCCGGAAGCACCAGCGTCACTACTGGCATGGTTGACACGCGCATTGCATCACACCGTGGAGGGTGGAGTCGCGCCTGATGTCAGCCTCGCCATGGGTGGATGCTGTTGAAACATGCGGTGGGCTTTAGGCCCATCCAACAATTTCAGAAAATCTCTAAGGTCCACGTGGTTTTTTTTTGGCACTAGGTGTAGTGGGAAGTTTAGTCCCACCCCAGAAGTTGGAGAGGAGTTGGACCTCCTTATAAGGGTTTCTCTTCTACATGCTATTGGAGCTTGAGTATAGAAGATGCCCTCGCGCACTCCTCCTCCGCCGCCGCCCGCCGCCGAGAAAGTTGAAGCCGACAAGAAGGCCGCTGAGGCTGCCGCCACCGCCGCCGCGGTTTCTGCCTGGCCATCGAAGGGTATAACTCGTTTATCCCGCTCCTGTTTATTTTCGTATTGGCAGTACTAGCAGTATGTGTAGATGTGTCTAGTGTTTGCTTAGTACGTGCATGTTTAGATCAGAATCAGTATGTTGTTAATTCAGTCAATGCCATGCTAGTGATTTATCTATGGATTAAATTAGTCGAAACAGGAGAAGGCGTTCAGGGAGGCCACCGTCGTGTTTCTTGGAGCAGTTCTCAGCATGATCGGAGATAAACTGGTCGACGCATATTTACATGTGCATGTCGCCAAGGACTTGTGGGAGGCGCTAGAATCTAAGTTCGGGGCCACCGACGCTGGGAGCGAAATGTATATTATAGAGCAGTTCCACGATTACAAGATGGTTGAAAACCGTCATGTACTGGAGCAGGCTCATGAGATAATATGCATTGTTAAGGAGCTTGAGCTTCTTAAGTGCGATTTACCGGGCAAGTTTGTCGCGGGCTGCATAATCGCTAAGCTCCCTAATTCCTGGAGGAACTTTGCCACCACTCTGAAACATCAGAGGCGTGAATTCTCAGTGGAGGATGTCATTGGCCATCTGAGTGTTGAGCAGAATTCGAGGGCAAAGGACTCGAACGGAAAAGGGGCCGAAGGGACCTCTGTCGTCAACATGGTGAACCAGAGGAACTTCAACTCCCACAAGCCCAAGGGAAAGAACGGTGTCCAACACAATACCGACTTTAAGAAGAAGGGTAAGAAGACCTTCAAGAAGAACAAGAAGGATGAGGGCTGCTTTACTTGTGGTTCGGTTGAACATTGGGCCAACAAGTGCCCAAACAAGTTTAAGAAGTCAGGACAGGACTCCAAGTCTGTCAACATGATTATGGGCAACAATGAGAATGGTGCATCTGGGTACGGTAATTTATTTACTGTTTTTTCAGTGTTTCAGCCCACCGATTGGTGGGTGGACACAGGTGCAGGTGTTAATGTGTGTGCTGACATTTCATTGTTCACTTCTTACCAGGTCAAAGGCCATGGGTCCGTACTGATGGGGAATGGCGCGAGTGCTTCTGTTCATGGTGTTGGCACGGTCGATTGGAAGTTTACTTCGGGAAGGATCGTGCAGTTGAAGAACGTGCAGCATGTCCCCGCCATCAAGAAGAACCTCATTAGTGGCTCCCTTCTATGTAGAGAAGGGTTTAAGTTGGTCTTCGAGTCTAATAAATTAGTTGTTACTAAGTATGGACTATTTGTTGGAAAAGGTTATGAGAGCGGAGGGATGTTCCGCCTTTCCCTCGCATATTTTTGTAATAAAGTCGTGAACCATATTCATTCGAGTGTTAATGAATCTGAAGTTTGGCATTCACGTCTTTGTCACATTAGTTTCGGTGTTATGACGCGGCTAGCTAAGTTGGATTTAATCCCGAGTTTCACTTTGGCCAAAGGTTCTAAGTGCCTTTCGTGTGTGCAAGCTAAGCAACCTCGCAAGCCTCACAAGGCTGCGGAGGAGAGACACTTGGCACCATTAGAACTCATACATTCTGATCTTTGTGAGATGAATGGTGTGTTGACTAAAGGTGGAAAGAAATACTTCATGACATTGATAGATGATTCCACTAGATATTGCTATGTGTATCTGTTAAATACTAAAGATGAGGTTCTACACTACTTTAAAATCTATAAGGCAGAAGTTGAGAATCAACTTGAAAAGAAAATTAAACGAGTCCGATCAGATCGTGGTGGAGAGTACTTCTCGAGTGAGTTTGATTCCTTTTATGTGGAACACGGCATTATTCATGAGAGGACGCCTCCCTATTCACCCCAGTCAAACGGGGTTGCCGAGCGGAAAAACCGTACTCTAACTGATTTGGTTAACGCCATGTTAGATACATCGGGTTTATCCAAGGCATGGTGGGGGGAGGCTATATTGAGGCATGTCATGTCCTGAATAAAGTTCCGACAAAGGATAACGAGATCACTCCCTATGAGAAATGGGCAAAGAGAAGGACAACACTCTCGTACTTGCGTACTTGGGGCCGTTTGGCGAAAGTCAATGTGCCTATCCCCAAAAAGCGCAAGCTTGAACCCAAGACTGTGGACTGCGTTAATTTGGGCTACGCTAAGAACAGCGTTGGCTATAGATTTCTAGTAGTGAAATCTGAGGTACCTGACCAGAAGGTCGGTACAATTATGGAGTCTAAGGATGCTACATTCTTTGAGGATATTTTTCCTATGAGAGAGATGCAAAGCACTTCTAGACAGGAATCTGAGGAGACTCCTGAGCCTGCCATTCCTATGGAATATTATGAACAGACACATGATGAAAATCCAGAGGAGGATGACGAGGAAACCCTTGGTAGGGGCAAGAGACAAAGGACTGCAAAGACCTTTGGTGATGATTTCTTCGTGTACCTCGTGGACGATACTCCCACTTCTATTTCAAAAGCGTATGCCTCTCCAGAAGCTGACTACTGGAAGGATGCGGTCCGTAGCGAGATGGATTCCATCATGGCTAACGGGACATGGGAGATCACTGAGCGTCCCTATGCACTAGTAGAAAACAGGGCTTTGGTCCAGGCCTGGCCAGCCCATTAGTCCCGGTTCAGTAACGAACCGGGACCCATGGGGGCATACGTCCCGGTTCGTGCGCCCAGGGGGCCGGCCAGGCCTCGTGGGGCATTGGTCCCGGTTCGTCTGGACCCTTTGGTCCCGGTTCCAGACACGAACCGGGACCAATGGGCCTCGCTCCTGGCCCACATTCATTGGTCCCGGTTCATGGCTGGAACCGGGACCAAAGGAGGTCCTTTAGTTCCGGTTCCAGCCACCAACCGGGACCAATGAGATGCCTATATATACCCCCTCACCCGCAAGCAGAGCACTCCACTGCTCTGTTTTTTCTGGCCGGCTAGGGGAGGGCTTTGTGGTGCTCTAGCTCACCTCCTATGCACATGAGGTGTTCGATGAAATGCCCGAGCCACACTACTTAAGCTTTCTTCTCTCCAAGATCGACCTCCAAGCTCCATTTTCCTCAAGATTTGTCTAGGTTTAGCGGTCTGTCATGTCCCGTCCCCGTCTTCACCGCCATCGATCGCCCGCGCCGATCTCGTCGCCGGTACCACCGTGGTGAGCCTCTTGTTCTTATCGTCTTTTTAAAAGAGAAAAATTCTTACGTGTATGATTTAGATAGATACTTGTATAACTTTCTTACTTTTATTATTGTTTGTTATTATATAGTGCGATGGTTTTGGTATCCGCCCCCGTCGGCCCTCGTCCTGTCTATGATTCGGATGTGGTATATATTATATTTTATAACTATTTGGTTCATTTATTGTTTATGACAATTATGCCGACCAACGTGACATAGATTTTTTTATCTAGGAGGTATGTGAACCGGAAATTCCAACCGACCCTATTGTCGAGAGGTTAAATTTAGTTGAAGAAGGAAACAATTACTTGAAGGAAAAATTGAAAAAAATTGAGGAGGAGAAGATGATATTGGAGTTGCATGTTGCGGATGTCGTCGATGATCACAAGATCAAGATGGATGCAATGCGCTTCAAGATTAGAAAATATAGAAAATATGCCATTCATACCGAGGCTTGGTATCATTATGCCGTTGGATCAATTGTTACCTTGGTTGCGATTATGATCGCATTTGTTGTTGCATTGAAATGTTTTACATAGTTTCAATGTATGGTTTAATTAGATGCTCTGGAGAGCTATATGTTGTTCAATGAGAACTATGTATGTACTTTGGTTTTAATGTGATGATGAACTTCTATTAATTTGGTCACTTATCTATTCATGATGTTCTGTAGTGGTTTTTGACACACTTAATTATATATAATGCACGCAGATGAACCGGCAATGGATGTACGGTGACAGACGCACCTCCGAGTACATTAAGGGCGTGCATAATTTTCTCGAAGTGGCTGAGGCAAACAAGCAGAATGGTTTTATGTGTTGTCCATGCCCTATATGTGAGAATACGAAGTCTTACTCTGACCGGAAAATCCTTCACGCCCACCTGCTTTATAAGGGTTTCATGCCACACTATAATGTTTGGACCAAGCACGGAGAAAGAGGGGTTATGATGGAAGACAGTGAAGAAGAAGAGGATGATGACAACTATGTGCCCCCTGAATACGGTGATGCTGCAACGGGGGAAGCTGAAGATCAAGAGGAACCAGACGATGTGCCCGATGATGATCTCCGCCGGGTCATTGTTGATGCAAAGAGATAGTGCGAAAGTGAAAAGGAGAAGCTGAAGTTTGATCGCATGTTAGAGGATCACAAAAAAGGGTTGTACCCCAATTGCGAAGATGGCAACACAAAGCTCGGTACCGTACAGGAATTGCTGTAGTGGAAGGCAGAGAATGCTGTGCCTGACAAAGGATTTGAGAAGCTACTGAAAATATTGAAGAAGAAGCTTCCAAAGGATAACGAATTGCCCGACAGTACGTACGCAGCAAAGAAGGTCGTATGCCCTCTAGGATTGGAGGTGCAAAAGATACATGCATGCCCTAATGACTGCATCCTCTACCGCGGTGCGTACGAGGATTTGAACACATGCCCGATATGCGGTGCATTGCGGTATAAGATCAGATGAGATGACCATGGTGATGTTGACGGCGAGCGCCCCAGGAAGAGGGTTCCTGCGAAGGTGATGTGATGGCACAGAGAGGACCGTAAGAAAGACAGGAAGTTGAGAGCACCCGCTGACGGGTCGCAGTGGAGAAAAATCGAGAGAAAGTACTGGGAGGAGTTTGCAGGTGATGCAAGGAACGTATGGTTTGGTTTAAGCGCGGATGGCATTAATCCTTTTGGGGAGCAGAGCAGCAATCACAGCACCTGGCCCGTGACTCTATGTATCTATAACCTTCCTCCTTGGCTGTGCATGAAGCGGAAGTTCATTATGATGCCAGTACTCATCCAAGGCCCTAAGCAACCCGGCAATGACATTGATGTGTACCTAAAGCCATTAGTTGAAGAACTTTTACAGTTGTGGATTGGAAACGGTGTACGTGTGTGGGATGAGCATAGACAGGAGGAATTTGACCTGCATGCGTTGCTGTTTGTAACCATCAATGATTGGCCTGCTCTCAGTAACCTTTCAGGACAGACAAACAAGGGATACCACGCATGCACGCACTGTTTAGCTGACACCGAAAGTATATACCTGGACAAATGCAGGAAGAATGTGTCCCTGGGGCATCGTCGATTTCTTCCGACCAACCATCAATGTCGAAAGAAAGGCAAGCATTTCAAAGGCGAGGCAGATCACCGGAAGAAGCCCGCCATGCGTATCGGTGATCACGTACTTGCTATGGTCAATGATTTACACGTAATCTTTGGAAAGGGTCCCAGTGGACTATCTGTTCCGAATGACGCTGGGGGAAGCGCACCCATGTGGAAGAAGAAATCTATATTTTGGGACCTACCCTACTGGAAAGACCTAAAGGTCCGCTCTTCAATCGACATGATGCACGTGACGAAGAACCTTTGCGTGAACCTGCTACGCTTCTTGGGCGTGTATGGGAAGACAAAAGATACACCGGAGGCACAGGAGGACCTGCAACGTTTGCACGAAAAAGACGGCATGCCTCCAAAGCAGTATGAAGGTCCTGCCAGCTACGCTCTTACCAAAGAAGAGAAGGAAATCTTCTTTGAATGCCTGCTCAGTATGAAGGTCCCGTCTGGCTTCTCTTCGAATATAAAGGGAATAATAAATATGGCAGAGAAAAAGTTCCAGAACCTAAAGTCTCATGACTGCCACGTGATTATGACGCAACTGCTTCCGGTTGCATTGAGGGGGCTTCTACCGGAAAACGTTCGATTAGCCATTGTGAATCTATGTGCATTCCTCAATGCAATCTCTCAGAAGGTGATCAATCCAGAAATCCTACCAAGGCTAAGGAGTGATGTGGCGCAATGTCTTGTCAGTTTCGAGCTGGTGTTCCCACCATCCTTCTTCAATATCATGACGCACGTCCTAGTTCATCTAGTCGACGAGATTGTCATTCTGGGCCCTGTATTTCTACGCAATATGTTCCCCTTTGAGAGGTTCATGGGAGTCCTAAAGAAATATGTCCGTAACCGCGCTAGGCCAGAAGGAAGCATCTCCATGGGCCATCAAACAGAGGATGTCATTGGGTTTTGTGTTGACATCATTCCTGGCCTTAAGAAGATTTGTCTCCCTCAACCGCGGTATGAGGGGAGACTAACTGGAAAAGGCACGCTAGGAGGGGACTCAATAATTGTAACATCCCCAGATGTTAACCCTGTCATCAAGCTAATTAAATTGCCATGTCATCATCTTTCATTAAGTTAAGATGCCACTTGTCCCAAGCCAAATTAAATTCAAATCTAAATTGCAAGTCAAATAATTATTTCTTCAAACAGCCAAACTAAAATGTACATAATGTTGCAAATATTTTAGATGCAATTATAAAATTGTAATCCACATTAATAAAATTAGTTGAGTAACTCTAACAACCTCAAACAGTAACAAACAGCCCTCTTAAATGCCATATTCATTTTTGAAAAATTCAAATCAGTACTAAAAATCCTCAAACTTTTTGTGGCACTGTCTAAAATCACCAGGGATTTATTGGGACACTCCCCATATTTTTTCTAAGTGAAACAGTTGCCCTAATAATCCCCTTTCCCTTTTTGTTAATCAATAAAATAAGAAAGAGAAAAGAAAAGCAGAAAAAGGAAAAGGCCCAAGCACTGACCTGGCTCCGGCCCGAACCAGCCCAACCCACCTACCTCGTCGCGCTGTCATCTTCCCTGTGGTCGCCGCGCGCCGCACCGGCAGCAGGGCGCCACGGCGATGGGCAGGCAGGCAGGAGGATAAGACCTGGCCCCGTTCCTCTCCCCTGGACACTCTCCCTCACTCCCACTCGCCTCGCCCTTCTTCCCCCTCTCAACCTTCCCATCTCCGTCGATCTGGAGAAGAGCCGACGCGCTCGTCGCCGTCGCCGCGTCGTCCTCGCGACCACCACGCTCCTCGTCGCCTAGGATCCTGTCCAGGAGGCTCGCCGGCGACTGCTTCTTCGACTACGCCAACGAGCCCGAGCCAGGAACGCCTCCTTCATCGGAATCGAGCCGCCGATTTCCTTCGGCATCTCCGGCAAGTTTCGTCGACGCTGGCCCCTCCTGCGCTACTAGTCCATCAGGGGCCACCTTGAGCCGCTCGGTGAGCTCCTCCCTCCCTCCATTTCCCTCCTCACGCCGCGTGCTTCGCCGTAGCCAGCTCGCCGCCTCACTGCGCTCTGTTCGCCGCGTCATCTCGCCGTCTGGCCATTTTCGTTCGTCGCCGTGGCCTCGCACCGCCTCGTTTGGATGCGGCGTGGTGCTCTCGTTCGAATGAGCTCGTTTACGCGTGCGAAAACCCACTGTAGCCCTCTGCCCGATCTCCACCCGAAAGCTCCACCGCCACCTGTCGTCGCCGGGGTCGCTCCGGCCACCTCCGCGTCCAGCCACTGGCACCACTCGACGCGCACTGCTCCGCTCGTTCGATAGAGCCTAGGAACGGCCGAAACGATGCACCACAGAGAGATTCCGGTCTCGCCGGAGTATCTCGCCGCCGCGTGAGCTCGCCGGAGAGCTCCGGTGGCCGGCGTCCTACGTGGCCACCACCTGGCGCCGCGGGCCCCACCGCTCGGTCACTGACACTGGGTCCCACTGGACCCAGTTGACCAAGTCAACGCGCGTTTACTGTTCCCCTCTGCCACTGACATGTGGGGCCGGTTGGTTAGTTAACTGTTAATGACTGATTAATCATTCTGTTAGTTTAAATAGGTCACTGACAGGATGGGCCCACATCCCTAATTAACCCTGGTCAAATGATTTAATCCAATGTTAAAACAACAAAGGCTGACATGTGGGGCCCACATGTCTGGTTTGACTGGTCAGCCGACTAGTTGACCTGCTGATGTCAGCATTGCATCATGCTGACATCATATTTTATTTTATGTTAAATAAATAAATTCTAGAAAATCATTTAAATCTTTGGAAATTCATAACTTTTAATCCGTAGCTCCGATCGAAAAACTTTGTACATGAAAGTTGCTCAGAATGACAAGACGAATCTGATCGTGTCGTCTGTTTCTATGTCGGAACCCCCTACGTGGGTGAACCCGCAACTTTTCGTTCATTTCCGGTAGATGAATAGTGCAAACTTACCGGTTAATGAATCCAACTTTAATCCTAAAATAGCTAAAATGGCTTAGATGCATCTTTAGGCAACCCTGTGCTGCATGTTAGTATAGCATGCTCTGTGTTGCATATGTTTGCTGTGTATTTATCTGTTTTCTCCCCCTCTTCTCTTTCCATAGACCCCGACACCGACGTCGTCCCCGATGCCGACGCAGCTCCGGAGACCTACGACACCGTTGACGACCTTGCCCTTGCCGCAAAGCAACCAGGCAAGCACCCCCTTTTTGAGCATTCTGATATCGCCTATTCTCTTCTCTCTTATGCTTGCATTAGAAGTTATTGCTATTACTGTTATCCTATATCTGTTGCATGGCCTGTTTATTGTAACCTGCTTTTGTTACCTACCTGTTTATCCTAAACTTCTTAGTATATTCTGGGTAGAGACCCATGAGAGACCCCCACTATATCCCGACTGCCCCACTGGATTATCAGAAGACCCGATCAACGGGATTGAAGACCAGGCCCCGGCACCGCACATCACTTCCCTCTTAGTTGCTCGACACTACTGGGTTACTATCGAGGGCCGAGGGTGATACCTCGTCAACACTTCTAATGTTAACCTTGTAGGTTAGTTAATCAGCCGTGGTCAGCAAGGGTGATTCCTCCTACACCACCCCCGATAACGACGTCGTTGTACACTCCTCAAGAGTGGACCTCGAGGGTGATTCCTCCTTCGTTCACCTTGACGATAACATCAGGTGGGATCCATCGAGGGTGATTCCTCAGGGTTCCCCCTTGGTGTTAGACATACAGTTACTATGGTTGCTATGACTTTACACTGAACCATGTTACTAAAGACGGGTCGGCCCTGAGGGGTACCCGCGCGAGCTTAATTGCGAGAGATGTGGAGTCGGGTTGACCTGGAGGGTGCCCGCGAGATAAATACGAGGCGTGACCGGGCATTCCTAGCCCTTGCCGCAAGTCCTCGAGACGGGGCGACGGGGTCACATCAGTCATGAGTCTCTGCTCGTTTCCGCGCGCTCCTAAACCACTAAACGGTTTGGATATTTGATCCGAGGGGCCTCTGGCCTGATAGCACTAACCATCACGTGGGCATAGTATGGGCGTTCTGCGTCGTATACTTCAGCCGAAGCTTAATAGACGTCGGCAACTAAGCGGCACACGCTGGGTTGGACTGGGAACGCAATCGCACTTGTATAAGGGGTTGCTAGGTTTGCTCACCGGCGGTGTACGCAACGTGCAGGAGCGTCCGGGGCGATGGCCCAAGACCCCTGGGGGCATAGGTTTAGTCCGGCGTGCTGACCTCTCTGTTAAGTATTTGGTCAGGTTGCGGCGTGTTGCTTAGCCGAGGCCGGGCATGACCCAAAAAAGTGTGTCCGGCCGGAGTTAAGCGAGCGTGGTGGGTAAGTTGGTGCACCCCTGCAGGGAAGAACTAATCTATCGATAGCCTGTCCTACGGTAACGGACACTCAGAGTTGTATCCCGATCGGTACAACTAGAACTGAGATGAGAACTGGATAGTATGGCTCTGGGATTGCTTTCTCGCAGGGAGTCGAGAAAGGATCTCTGGCCGAGGTTGATGACACTGCTATACTTTACATTATGTTATTCTGCTCTCTTCTAATGCTGCAAGACTGTTGAAGAAGCTGAAGATGCTAATCTTCGATAGGGCTAGGCTTTTCCCCTCTATTCTGGCACATCTGCAGCCCAGTCCATATATACAGCCCCCTTTGAAAATGTTGCATATGTAGTGTAGATCCTTGCTTGCTGAGTACTTCGGATGAGTACTCACGTTTACTTTACCTTCTTTTTCCCCCATATCCCTTTTGATGCCACCAGACGTCGGAGCCCCTAAGCCAGACGCCCCTGTCAACGACCACTACTACTACCAGCCCGGAGAGTACTACTACTACGAGGAGCCGACCGACGACCAGGAGTAGGATTCGGAGGGTCCAGGGCAGGAGGCCCATGCCTTTCGATCGTAGTATTTTATTTTGCCCCGCCTCTCTGAAGGCTTATCTCTCTTTCTGTAATATATCTGTACCCAGATATCTGATGCTTCCGCTGACACTTGTGTGCCATCGAGCTATGTATTCGAGCCCTCGAGGCCCTGGCTTGTAATATAAAGCTTGTATGAATTTATTTATGTTTTAGAGTTGTGTTGTGATATCTTCAAGTGAGTCCTTAGGCTTAATCGTGTGCATTTGCGTGTATGATTAGTGTACGATTAAGCTGGGGGCGTCACAGGTTGGTATCAGAGCCGACTGCCTGTAGGATCCCCCTTTCCAACTCCTTGGCCGAAGTTGAGTCTAGTGGTCCAAAACTGTTTTACTAACTTGGTTGTGTGGCCTACGGGCCCACGTCGCCAACTGGGTGGTATTAGGATCTTTTATTCCTCGTCTTTACTCTGGGACTCTGATCTCTCTTCTATTCAGGTTTAAAACTTCACTAACTCCGACATTAGGTTCTCGTAACCACTTCCTCCCGGAGAGCCCCTTCACTACAGATGGTCGCCTGCTTCATCAGAAAAATCGGAAGATACTCCTCGACGTTAACCGAGACCCTGTGCCACTGCTTTGCCGTTCCTGATCGCCGACAAACCCCGTGGATAACTAACCATCCTTGTTGTTTGAATCATCATTCCCAGTTACTCCTTTATGTGTGAGATAGCCCGTAATACTCCTCGTTAATCCGGGAATCCTTTGAGTCTACTGCCGTGCAGCTTCTTTCGCACTGCGGATAATTTGTCGCACTTATCAGGGATTCATTCATCCCTAGTTGATCTTGGGCTTCGCAACATCCTTCTCATTGTTCATCGATCTTCCGAAAATTCTCTGCACCCTATTGCTCTTGAAATTCTTGCCTACTTACGTTATGGGTAACTCCATATGTCTAGTAATCCCCGTCAACATCCTTTGCCATTACCATTTTGGATCCCTTGAATCAATATGCTACGAATGTTCGCCATCATCAGTCTATTCCTAGAATTCGTCCTTCCGGCTCAGTCACCATTCCGGACATGAGCTGGTTCTCGGCAAATCAAGTATTGATTGATTGTCCAGCTAAGCATGTGCAAATCACTCGTCCCCCTGCCCAGGTGAACTAATTGTCACTCCTGGCTTTGGAAATCATGAACCCTCCGAATTTTTTTACTTGGGTTGTTCAAGTGCTTCCTTAATTCGATGTGCTTGCCTCCCGTCTTTTCTCGGAGGACTTTCAGGTGGAACCAGTTGTTTAAACCTTACCCCGTTAGTTCTCATGGATCACTTGATTCCTTTTGTGGATAATTATCTGACCGATTCTTTTCTATTCTAAGAACTTTATTGGTTCCTCCCCCGTTGACATTGCCTTTGGCGCTGAAGCATTCTCTACTTCTTGCCGTCTATATATCCACCCTGTTTACATGACACGAAAAGGCAGTGCATTCCTTCTCCACATTGACTTGGGACTGACTACTGTCCAAGACATGTCCCATAACCATGGGTGGAGATCTTTGCAAGACGGAACGCTAAAGTTGTCCATCTAGTTCTATTCAGCCTACTCGTCTTTTGATCAGAGCTTTTGCTACTAATCCTTCGTTTCTGAACCATAACTCCTTTGTACTTAAACGTCGGATTGTTCCGATATTTCTATAATCTTATGCCGTCACATCCTCCTTCTTCTGGTTGAGTACCGCTACTCACATCAGATCCTTTGTCGTATAACTGATCTTTTGGTTGGATTAATATCCGACAGTATCCTTCTTATTCAAACATCTTGTGAGTTCTACCCTGATACTTAATGCCTTTGGTAAATTGTATCATTTGCTTTGACTTCGACACTTTGCTTTCAAACCCTTACCCCTTGCTTTGGTTGATGGTTGTATAGCTTCGTAAAAATATCCTGATGGGTTGAACCTATGCTTTCTCTAATCCGTGTGAACTCGAAAGTCATGCAAGTCATACTCTTCTGGTGCTTCATCAGATAAATTTTCAGCACTACAATTTCTTCGGAAACGAGGAGTGAATGAAAGGTTATGCATTGAAGAAGTGGGAGTCGACCTTGAACCTTTGTATTCATGCCCATGAACCCGATGTAGAACTTATCATGGAAGCTGCTCGTAAAAAATAATTATTTCCTTGGTACAAGTTCATCTTGTATCTATGAATGGATTCTTTGCAATCGTGGTTCCGACCATATTTCCTCCTTGATTCCAATTTCCCGGACAAGCTAAAATACTTGTCTTCTGCAGGTCATTTCATCTATCTAACCTATATTCTGATCTACCTCGAGTATTGCCCCTGCTATCTCGAGGATACTGTGCCATTGCACTATCTCTTGTAAAATTCTTATGGGATGATACTCCATCACATCATTCCTAGCCTGATCGGCTATATTTTTATCGTGCCAACTTTTAACTGTGCTACCTGGACCTTATGCCTGGAGCAACTTCCGACGATGAGCAAAGCTTACGTCGATCTTTCTCATCTTATCATTTCACTTCGAACAACAAGCATGATTTTGAGCTTGTGTCGTATCCGTGGCTACAATAACCTTTCACTTCATCCTTCCTTTTGCTTGATGTCATCGCTGACTGATTACATCTCCTTGTAACCTCTCGACAAAATCTGTCATGATCACCGTCAACACTTTGGCTTCTTCAAAGATGTCAATCGAATTCATAGCTAGAAATACCCTCCCTACCCCTCGATGATTTGTGATATCATCGATGACATCTTGACTTTCTGCCAACACAGACCTGGTTGTGCTTGGTTATTCCTTACGCTCTGAGATAACCCTGGAATTGTTTCCCGGTATCTCTTGAGATCTTCGAACTCAATTTTTACTGGACACCACATCATTGCTGCCTCGAGGCATGACTGTGGTATTCCGAACACCAACTTGAACATTGAAAGCACATTGCTAAAATGTTTCTCGAACTATTATACAAACACCGTTGTATGGGTAAAACTCATAATTTCCTTACCCAGTTGACTAAATGATTTCTTACTTGGAGCCTTACCATGTATACCATGCTTTGCCTTCCCTTGCGAAGGATATACTCTCAATTCTTGTGTGTAAACACATTTTCCTTTCCATTGTTTTGTTTAACCTTCCTTGTGATCTATATGATGTAAGCAGAAATAATTCCCTGCTTATACAACACCCCGGTCTACAACTCCGCCAGTGAGACCCTGTTACTATTGTTGATAACATTCCGGTAACCACCGATGGACGAGAACTTTGCCTATTGGTCTGCCTCGTTCAACGAGCAGGAAAATGGTTCTCGTCGTCCTTCGCCCTTGGTACCGATGTTGTTACCGACATAACTGACAGGCTACCTTCTGACATACCTAGTAGTCGTGATCGGTAAGATGTCACTGTTCTCCCTACTTTTGTTCGACCCTTGTCACAATTCCACAGGATCGTAACCTGACTCTCCTGTATATATTTTATTCCGAAGTATAATATGCTCTTGGTCTTGTGTGATATCGCGAGCCACCTTCCGACAGATGATCCATTCACGATGCTATGAACCCCTTCCACACTCTACTCCCAGCATCGAACGATTGTCTGCCCGCTTGAAATATCTTATTGTAACCTCCTACTTTGCTCTCGATGTTTTCTTAAGTTTCAACTCGAGAGATACTTCTGCCACATTCCCTGAATTGTTCACCAGATAATTAACCCAATAAGGGTCCGTTCTTCCGAAGTTACTTTTACTTCCCCACTTAAATCTCGGGACGAGATTTCTTTTAGTGGAGGAGATTTGTAACATCCCCAGATGTTAACCCTGTCATCAAGCTAATTAAATTGCCATGTCATCATCTTTCATTAAGTTAAGATGCCACTTGTCCCAAGGCAAATTCAAATTCAAATCTAAATTGCAAGTTAAATAATTATTTCTTCACACAGCCAAACTAAAATGTACATAATGTTGCAAATATTTCAGATGTAATTATAAAATTGTAATCCACATTAATAAAATTAGTTGAGTAACTCTAACAACCTCAAACAGTAACAAACAGCCCTCTTAAATGCCATATTCATTTTTGAGAAATTAAAATCAGTACTAAAAATCCTCAAACTTTTTGTGGCACTGTCTAAAATCACCAGGGATTTATTGGGACACTCCCCATATTTTTTCTAAGTGAAACAGTTGCCCTAATAATCCCCTTTCCCTTTTTGTTAATCAATAAAATAAGAAAGAGAAAAGAAAAGTAGAAAAAGGAAAAGGCCCAAGCACTTACCTGGCTCCGGCCCGAACCAGCCCAACCCACCTACCTCGTCGCGCTGTCGTCTTCCCTGTGGTCGCCGCGCGCCGCACCGGCAGCAGGGCGCCACGACGATGGGCAGGCAGGCAGGAGGATAAGACCTGGCCCCGTTCCTCTCCCCTGGACACTCTCCCTCACTCCCACTCGCCTCGCCCTTCTTCCCCCTCTCCACCTTCCCATCTCCGTTGATCTGGAGAAGAGCCGACGCGCTCGTCGCCGTCGCCGCGTCATCCTCGCGACCACCATGCTCCTCGTCGCCTACGATCCTGTCCAGGAGGCTCGCC
The DNA here is from genome assembly GCA_011799875.1 of Thinopyrum elongatum. NCBI lineage: Eukaryota > Viridiplantae > Streptophyta > Magnoliopsida > Poales > Poaceae > Thinopyrum > Thinopyrum elongatum. The sequence goes on along the minus strand of CM022298.1, from coordinate 570,996,016 downwards.
GGCGACTGCTTCTTCGACTACGCCAATGAGCCCGAGCCAGGAACGCCTCCTTCATCGGAATCGAGCCGCCGCTTTCCTTCGGCATCTCCGGCAAGTTCCGTCGACGCTGGCCCCTCCTGCGCTACTAATCCATCAGGGGCCACCTTGAGCCGCTCGGTGAGCTCCTCCCTCCCTCCATTTCCCTTCTCGCGCCACGTGCTTCGCCGTAGCCAGCTCGCCGCCTCACTGCGCTCTGTTCGCCGCGGCATCTCGCCGTCCGGCCGTTTTCGTTCGTTACCGTGGCCTCGCACCGCCTCGTTTGGATGCGGCGTGGTGCTCTCGTTCGAATGAGCTCGTTTACGCGCGCGAAAACCCACTGTAGCCCTCTGCCCGATCTCCACCCGAAAGCTCCGCCACCACCTGTCGTCGCCGGGGTCGCTCCGGCCACCTCCGTGTCCAGCCACTGGCACCACTCGACGCGCACTACTCCGCTCATTTGATAGAGCCCAGGAACGGCCGAAACGATGCACCACAGAGAGATTCAAGGCTCGCCGGAGTATCTCGCCGCCGAGTGAGCTCGCCGGAGAGCTCCGGTGGCCGGCGTCCTACGTGGCCGCCACCTGGCGCCGCGGGCCCCACCGCTCGGTCACTGACACTGGGTCCCACTGGACCCAGTTGACCAAGTCAACGCGCGTTTACTGTTCCTCTCTGCCACTGACATGTGGGGCCGGTTGGTTAGTTAACTGTTAATGACTGATTAATCATTCTGTTAGTTTAAATAGGTCACTGACAGGATGGGCCCACATCCCTAATTAACCCTGGTCAAATGATTTAATCCAATGTTAAAACAACAGAGGCTGACATGTGGGGCCCACATGTCTGGTTTGACTGGTCAGCCGACCAGTTGACCTGCTGATGTCAGCATTGCATCATGCTGACGTCATATTTTCTTTTCTGTTAAATAAATAAATTCCAGAAAATCATTTAAATCTTTGGAAATTCATAACTTTTAATCCGTAGCTCCGATCGAAAAACTTTGTACATGAAAGTTGCTCAGAATGACAAGACGAATCTGATCGTGTCGTCTGTTTCTATGTCGGAACCCCCTACGTGGGTGAACCCGCAACTTTTCGTTCATTTCCGGTAGATGAATAGTGCAAACTTACCGGTTAATGAATCCAACTTTAATCCTAAAATAGCTAAAATGGCTTAGATGCATCTTTAGGCAACCCTGTGCTGCATGTTAGTATAGCATGCTCTGTGTTGCATATGTTTGCTGTGTATTTATCTGTTTTCTCCCCCTCTTCTCTTTCCATAGACCCCGACACCGACGTCGTCCCCGATGCCGACGCAGCTCCGGAGACCTACGACACCGTTGACGACCTTGCCCTTGCCGCAAAGCAACCAGGCAAGCACCCCCTTTTTGAGCATTCTGATATCGCCTATTCTCTTCTCTCTTATGCTTGCATTAGAAGTTATTGCTATTACTGTTATCCTATATCTGTTGCATGGCCTGTTTATTGTAACCTGCTTTTGTTACCTACCTGTTTATCCTAAACTTCTTAGTATATTCTGGGTAGAGACCCATGAGAGACCCCCACTATATCCCGACTGCCCCACTGGATTATCAGAAGACCCGATCAACGGGATTGAAGACCAGGCCCCGGCACCGCACATCACTTCCCTCTTAGTTGCTCGACACTACTGGGTTACTATCGAGGGCCGAGGGTGATACCTCGTCAACACTTCTAATGTTAACCTTGTAGGTTAGTTAATCAGCCGTGGTCAGCAAGGGTGATTCCTCCTACACCACCCCCGATAACGACGTCGTTGTACACTCCTCAAGAGTGGACCTCGAGGGTGATTCCTCCTTCGTTCACCTTGACGATAACATCAGGTGGGATCCATCGAGGGTGATTCCTCAGGGTTCCCCCTTGGTGTTAGACATACAGTTACTATGGTTGCTATGACTTTACACTGAACCATGTTACTAAAGACGGGTCGGCCCTGAGGGGTACCCGCGCGAGCTTAATTGCGAGAGATGTGGAGTCGGGTTGACCTGGAGGGTGCCCGCGAGATAAATACGAGGCGTGACCGGGCATTCCTAGCCCTTGCCGCAAGTCCTCGAGACGGGGCGACGGGGTCACATCAGTCATGAGTCTCTGCTCGTTTCCGCGCGCTCCTAAACCACTAAACGGTTTGGATATTTGATCCGAGGGGCCTCCGGCCTGATAGCACTAACCATCACGTGGGCATAGTATGGGCGTTCTGCGTCGTATACTTCAGCCGAAGCTTAATAGACGTCGGCAACTGAGCGGCACACGCTGGGTTGGACTGGGAACGCAATCGCACTTGTATAAGGGGTTGCTAGGTTTGCTCACCGGCGGTGTACGCAACGTGCAGGAGCGTCCGGGGCGATGGCCCAAGACCCCTGGGGGCATAGGTTTAGTCCGGCGTGCTGACCTCTCTGTTAAGTATTTGGTCGGGTTGCGGCGTGTTGCTTAGCCGAGGCCGGGCATGACCCAGAAAAGTGTGTCGGGCCGGAGTTAATCGAGCGTGGTGGGTAAATTGGTGCACCCCTGTAGGGAAGAACTAATCTATCGATAGCCTGTCCTACGGTAACGGACACTCGGAGTTGTATCCCGATCGATACAACTAGAACTGAGATGAGAACTGGATAGTATGGCTCTGGGATTGCTTTCTCGCAGGGAGTCGAGAAAGGATCTCTGGCCGAGGTTGATGACACTGCTATACGTTACATTATGTTATTCTGCTCTCTTCTAATGCTACAAGACTGTTGAAGAAGCTGAAGATGCTAGTCTTCGATAGGGCTAGGCTTTTCCCCTCTATTCTGGCACATCTGTAGCCCAGTCCACATATACAGCCCCCTTTGAAAATGTTGCATATGTAGTGTAGATCCTTGCTTGCTGAGTACTTCGGATGAGTACTCACGTTTGCTTTACCTTCTTTTTTCCCCATATCCCGTTTGATGCCACCAGTCGTCGGAGCCCCTGAGCCAGACGCCCCTGTCGACGACCACTACTACTACCAGCCCGAAGAGTACTACTACTGCGAGGAGCCGACCGACGACCAGGAGTAGGATTCGAAGGGTCCAGGGCAGGAGGCCCACGCCTTTCGATCGTAGTATTTTATTTTGCCCCGCCTCTCTGAAGGCTTATCTCTCTTTCTGTAATATATCTGTACCCAGATATCTGATGCTTCCGCTGACACTTGTATGCCATCGAGCTATGTATTCCAGCCCTCGAGGCCCTGGCTTGTAATACAAAGCTTGTATGAATTTATTTATGTTTTAGAGTTGTGTTGTGATATCTTCAAGTGAGTCCTTAGGCTTAATCGTGTGCATTTGCGTGTATGATTAGTGCACGATTAAGCCGGGGTCGTCACAATAATATGTAGGGACGGGCATTCTTGGTCTCAAGCACACTACACAGTTCTACAGAACTCTACCTTGGTGACCCCGTATGTCGATGAACACAAGAACATTCTGCGCTCCAAACACCCGGAGCAGTGTGACGACTGGATTACATGTGAACACATCAGGACTTTCGGTAGTTGGTTGGAAACATGTCTCAGAGGTGACAACACTGTTTCTGATGAGCTGTACTCGTTGTCCAGGGGACCATCTTCTACTGTATTGACTTACAAAGGATACGAGATAAATGGGAATACATTATACACGATCGCCCAAGATCAAAAGAGCACCAACCAAAACAGCGGTGTTCGCTTTGATGCAGCAACCAAGAGGGGAAAGGACACATATTATGGTTACATAGTGGACATATGGGAACTTGACTACGGACATGATTTTAAGGTCCCTTTGTTTAAGTGCAAATGGGTCAATATGTCAGGAGGCGGGGTACAGGTAGACCCACAGTACGGAATGACAACAGTGGATCTGAACAATCTTGGGTACACAGATGAACCATTCGTCCTAGCCAATGATGTGGCGCAGGATTTCTATGTGAAGGACATGTCTACCAAACTGAGAAAAAGAAAAGATAAGGAAGCGAATACATCATACGATGAGCCAAAGCGCCACATAGTTCTTTCAGGAAAAAGAGACATCGTGGGATTGGAGGGCAAGACAGACATGTCTGAAGATTATGAAAAGTTTCATGAAATTCCTCCCTTCAAAGTCAAGGCTGACCCAAGCACCCTGTTAAGCGATGAAGAATATCCATGGTTACGGCGCAATAAGCAAAGGACACAAGCGAAAAAAAAGTGAAGACTTTCTCTCCACAACTATTATGATGATGCCTTTGATCTAGAATATCACTGCAGTTACATATGAAGAAATGAAATGCCTTTTGTAACAGACGAGTTTCCGGAAACCCTGATACTTCGAAATAGATTGTCCGTTTTGTACATGAAGTGCATCCAGTTTTTGCCGTAACCCTCTCAACTTTTTAGCACATGCTATGTGGGTGAAATGATGATACCATGCCAATTTTCAACCTCTTCAGAGTTCATTTGAAGTGCTTTTCAATTTCAGGGTCATATAGCTCAAAAAACAGTAAATGCATGAAAAATAACAAATGAAGTCAGAAAGGGTTGAAAATTGATGATGTGGCTTTGAATGGTGCAATTTGAACAACAAAAAGTCTGGAGTTCAAATAAGTTCAAAAAAAATGAAATCCCTTTTTAACAGACGAGTTTCCGTATGAAACCCTGATACTTCGAAAGAGATTGTCCGTTTTGTACATGAAGTGCATCCAGTTTTTGCCGTAACCCTCTCAACTTTTTAGCACATGCTATCTGGGTGAAATGATGATACCATGCCAACTTTCAACCTTTTCAGAGTTCATTTGAAGTGCTTTTCAATTTCAGGGTCATATAGCTCAAAAAAATTAGTAAATGCATGAAAAATAATAAATGAAGTCAGAAAGGGTTGAAAATTGATGATGTAGCTTTGAATGGTGCATTTTGAACACACAAAAAGTCTGGAGTTCAAATAAGTTAAAAAAAATGAAATCCCTTTGTAACAGACTAGTTTCCGTATGAAACCCTGATACTTCGAAAGAGATTGTCCGTTTTGTACACGAAGTGCATCCAGTTTTTGCCGTAACCCTCTCAAATTTTTAGCACATGCTATGTGGGTGAAATGATGATACCATGCCAACTTTCAACCTTTTCAGAGTTCATTTTTAGTGATTTTCAATTTTAGGGTCATTTAGCGCAAAAAGAATGAACTAATAGCAAAAAGAATGAACTTAAAATAATCAATTAAAATATTCTGTTATGATCAACTAAAACAAAACTATAATATTCTTCAATAGCAAAAAGAATCAACTAAAAAGCTTTTATAAAACTCTAATAGCAAAAGGAATCAACTAAAAAGCTTTTATAAACCTCTAGTATTTTTTAAACTAAAATTATATAAAATTTATGCAACTAAAATTATCAAAGTATTTTCTGTTCAAAACATTAATGGCAAAAAGAATTTTCATAAAGAAATTTTTTGTTAGAAACTTTAATACTAAACTAAAATAACAAAATCGGTTCTTGAATAAAACAGACATTTAGAATAACCTAAAAATTACCAAATTTAATATAATGATAAAACACAATAATATTAAATAGCAGGAAAAAGAATCACTCAAAAATCTATTTTTATAGTAAAGTTAGTCACATACTAGTGATTCACAATAATTTAAAAGAATTCAAATTTAAACTATTCAAATTTGAAAATTAATGGCACTAACAGAAAATCTATAATTTTTGTGACCTAACAGCAAAAAGAATCATTGGAAACTGCAAAAAAATAAATAAAGCAAAAAAGAAAACAGAAAAAAAATGCCACCTACTGGGCCACCACGGGCTGAATACGACTAGAAACCCAGCTAGTTGGGCCAGGATTCAGGCCCGCAGAAGGCCCAGCAGGCCCACAAGCATAGCAGTGTCAGATTAGGCCCATAGGCCTCCAGTCCAGAGGAGTTTAATAGGGATGAGGCAGTCGAGCTTATAAACCGGTGCGGGGCGCTCTCAACTAGCGAGGTGGGACTAAACTCCCACCACCATGCCGCTGTGCAAGCCCATTGGTCCCGGTTGGTGCCACGAACCGGGACCAATGGTCCTTTGGTCCCGGTTGGTGGCACCAACCGGGACTAAAGGGGGGCATTGGTCCCGGTTGGTGCCACGAACCGGGACCAATGCTCTGGCTATATAAGGTAGCACTTAGAAATTTTCAGTCCCAGTTCATCTTCCCCCCCCCCCCGACGCCGCGCCGAACAGTACGCCGCCGCCAGGCTTCTGGACCGCGCCCTCGCCCTCGCCGACGCGCTCTCCTCCCCGAGCCCTCGCCGACACCCTCGCCGACGCACCCTCGCCGACGCGCCCTCGCCCGGCTGCGCGCGCCCCTGTGCCCCAGCCCGCCCCCGTCGTCGCCGTCGCCGTCGCCGTCGTCGTCCCCGACCCCGCGCCCCTGCCCCCGCCGGCCTGCTGCCCCGCCCCCGAGCGCGCCTGGCCACGCGCGCCCCTGCCCCGGCCCGCCCCCACCGTGTGAGCCACCGCCCCGGCTCTGTGTTTTTTTATATATGTTGATATTTTTTATATGATGAAAATTGTTTTGTTCATATATAATGTATATATATATATGTATGAATGTTCATAAAATTGTTTTGTTCATATATGTATTAATTGTTTTGTTCATAGCATTTTTTTTATATGATGAATTTTTTTTTCATAGCATTTTTCATAGCCATATATATGTATGTGGTTATATGTATGTATATATGGATGTTCATAGAATTTTTTTATATGTATGTGGCTATATGTATATGTCCTTGTCGATATAGCCCCTCCCCGATAACTTCGACATGAGGGGGGGGGGGGGTCGATATACCCCCTCCCGATAACATTTTTTTATTTATGATGATTTTTTTTCATAGCCATATATATGTATGTGGCTATATGTATGTATGGATATTCTATAGAATTTTTTTTATATGTTTGTGGCTATATGTATGTCGTTGTCGATATAGCCCCTCCCCGATAACTTTGACATGAGGGGGGGGGGGTCGATATACCCCCTCCCCGATAACATTTTTTTTCTAAGTTACTAAGGTAAAATGTTCACCCCCCTCTCGATATACCGGGCGACCAACTCTCGAGGCCACCCAAACCCTAGAAAAAAAGCGTTGTCGATCTCCTACCCCCTCCCGCCCCTACCCGACAAACTCTCGAGGCCACCCAAACCACTAAAAGATAACTCCGGTAACTTCGACATGAGGGGGGACGTCGATCAACCCCCTCTCGCCCGAACAAGTCTATGTATCATTTTATATCGCGGTGGACATATATCAAAGTTTGATCATATGTCAAAGTTTGAATTTTGACATATGCAACATTTGATCATATATCAAAGTTTGATCATATGTCAAAGTTTGAATTTTGACATATGCAACATTTGGTCATATGTCAAAGTTTGAATTTTGACATATATAGATTTATCAAGAATGCCCCCATTATGGATGTGCACAAGTTGATCCAATTTTTTTCTGATCTCATATATATATATATATATATATATATATATTCTTCTATATGTCACGTTGTCTGTCAAAGTATTGAAGAAATCCATGGCTTCATCATTAGCCGGAAGTAACAGGCGTATGATGCTACGAAGCTCTTCAAAGTTGTTTTGGAACGGAGTTCCGGATAGAATAATTCGCTTTTTGGTACGAATTTCAGCAAAGGCCTTCCAAATAGCGATATTCGGAAGGCTCTTGCTGAACTTCGTACCAAAAAAGTAATTATCCTATCCGGGACTCCGTTCCAAAATAATTTTGGAGAGCTTCATACCATCATGCGCCTGTTACTTCCGGCTAATGATGAAGCCATGGTTTTCTTGAATCCTTTGACACTAGACAACATGACATATAGAAGGGTAGATGAGATCAGGAAAAATATGGCCATTTTCTGCACATCCAGAATGGCGCCATTTTGTTAAATCCCTTATCGGTCCGGACGTCGGACATTCATGAGAGAGGCAGTCCGACCCAAACCCTAGAAGCGTTGTCGAGGGCTACCCCAAACCGTATAAGCGTCGAGCTAGCTAGGTCTATGTTTGCCACTAATATATCCATCTCTCATGTTTGTATATTAATTGCCATGTTGTAATATTTGCAGAAACTATGGATCATCAAAGAGACTTCGAAGAAGAAGAGTTGTTGGGGGACATCATCCGCGGAGGAGGTGATGTCATGTCGTATCTCAACGACACCGATGGTCTGGAAGGAGAGGGTGAAGCAGGCTCCGGTGATCGAACAATGGAGGTGGAAGCACATGATCATGATGGCTCCGGTGACCGAATGCCGGTGGAAGAAGGAGACCGTGATGACGGCTCTGGTGACCGAACGGAAGAAGGAGCTGTTGCAAAGTCCGACAAGGTATATATATTAATTAAGCCTGTGCTGACTAGCTAATTGATGCATTAATTGTTTTGGTATCTACACATATTAACTCTCTTCTTTCTTCTTTTCTAGCCCTCCGGATCGAGCCAAACTTCGGTAACGAGACGAGGCCCGAAGAAAAGGTTCCGCCAGGATGAAAGGTTCACGATCACAGCAATCAAGGGCGATGGCCAACCGATTGAACCCAGCCAGACCAAGGAAGCATTTTCTGCTTAGTGCGGGGTTCTTGTTAGGGACATGATCCCGATCAGCATCCACCAATTGAATCAGCCTAAGAAGGAAGACCCTCAAGTGTCTTATGTCAACGATAGACAGAAAGATGATCTTTGGACCGCGCTGAAGGCAAATTTCACCCTACCGCCAGAGGAGGATCCGGATAAGCCAGTTATAGAGCCATTGGTCAAGGCTCATGCTCTTAAGAAGATGGCAGATCTATTCAGGAGGTGGAAGAATGAGTTGAAATCAATGTTTGTCGACAAAGGGAAGACTCCAGAATTCACCGGCCGATTTGAGAAGATAAGAGATCATTGGCCTGCATTTGTGGCCTACAAGACATCGGAGAAGAGTAAGAAGACGGCAGTGACAAACAAGTTAAATGCTGCAAAGAAGGAGCATCACCATCGCACGGGGTCAGGTGGCTACCTCAAAGCCCGGCCGTTGTGGGACAAGGCTGAGAATGACCTGCTTGATAAAGGGGTCAAACCAGAGACATTGCACTGGCCAGACCGTTCAAGGACATGGTTCTTCGGGGTTGGGGGAACCTTGGACCCTGAAACAGGGAAGTGCGTTTGGACGGACGAGCAACTTGAAATACCGGTCAAGAAGCTTCAGAAGTATATCGCCGCAGCGCAGCAAGGGACGTTCGTTCCCGACAGAGAGAACGACGAGCTCACACAGGCCCTCGGGAATTCAGAGCACCCAGGACGAACACGAGGCACGGGAGGCTCCGTTGCGTGGAAGGTTGGGTTTCCCGGCGCAGGCGGTTACAAAACCCGGGAGAGGAAGAGGAAACAGGAGCTGAGCGAACTGCAGAAGCTGAATGAAAGGGTACGAAAGCTAGAGGAACAAGCAGTTGACAGCCAGCGACCTGCCGGAGCTACCCCAGAAGATACCCCGCCATCTCAGCGGAGAAGCAGCGTGGCTTCCACCGAGCTCCTTCAGCAACCTGACTTCACGGCTCCTAGCTACCCCGTGGATGCTATCACGGAGGCTCAACATTGCTACCTTATGACGCAATGGCAGAACCTCAAAGTCAAGGCGGCTGTCGGCTCTGCTGCACCTCTTGAACCCGACGCAACTTTTCACTGTCGTCCGATTCCACAAGGCTATGCTGTTGTGATGGTGGATGAAATAACGGAGGGATTTGAGGAGCTCAAGCTTGACCACCCTACCGGTGAAGGGGATACTCAGCTATGTCTTGCTCTGAAGACTCCATGTCTATGGCGGAAGGAGCTCATCAAGCTTCCGAACTGGACGCCTCCGCCTCCTCCTCCTCCTCCGGCGAGTGATCAGGGCACTCTGCCTCCTTCTCCAGCTGCTCCAGCGCGTGAGGCCACTCCGCCTCCTCCTTCGCCTCCTCCGGCGCGTCCGAGCAGTCCGCCTCCTCCTCTGACTCGTCAGCAACAGCGGAAGACAGACGCCGCCGCTCCGGCTCCTCCGGTGCGTCGGAGCACTCTGCCTCCTTCTCCACCTCGTAAGCAACAGCAGAAGAGAGACGCCGCCGATCCGGCGGCTAGCAGTACAAGCAGAGGCGGGAGGCAATTTAGATACGGTCCATCTCTTAAGCCTCTGGAAAAGTTACCATATGAGAGGACCGACAAGGAAAACAAGGACATCTCTCGTGCCCAAGTGAGGGAATTTTTTGCAAAGAAACCTCCACCTCCGAAGGAGACGATAGATCCAGTGAAAGCGAAGCGCACTCTCGATGCCCTGAAGTGACCACCACCGTCTCCGCCGCAAACCAACTATGAGGGCATTATTGAAAGGACATATCAGGAAGCGGAGCGGTCGGGAAGTACTTGCAGTGATCGAAGGTTAGCAGAACGAAGAAGTGGGAAAAAAATCCCCAGCTCAGCGAACAAGCGAACCAATCGTGCCCCCCGCTCAAGGTGTCTCGCGATATCGTCGCTAATCATCCGGGGATGGTGCCCGGTACCAATCCTGCAGATTACCTGCCCGACGATGCACATTTTGATACAATGGAGGTGGACGAACACAAATACCGGTACGGGAAGCCTCTCGTCAAACCTGGTCATCCTCCTCTAACAATGATGATGCGAAGATTCCATGAGTGGTACATGGACACCTGCAGCGAGTCTGGGAAGGATACTTTCACGCTGAGAGTTAAAGAGGAGCACACCCTCGTTGGAATTGATCTGTTGTCTGTTCCATTTGAGGAGTTCTTCCAGTTTTTCAATCAAAAGGCCCTCGATAAAATAATCATCACTTGCTACTGTCTGTAAGTACTACTTCTGTAATTAAGTCTCTATATATAGCTCAGCTCTTTCATTGCATGTATATATAATTATCCTCACTATATTATGCAGATTGAAGATCGTCGAATGCAGAAAAGCACAAATCTATGATATTGGGTTCATTAACACAAATCTCATAGATGAATGGACGGTTAAAAAGAATGCCAAAGAAACCGAGGCCAACTTGCTACAATCATTGCTTCAAAATCAAAACAAAGATAAAATACTCTTTCCTTACAACTTCAAGTGAGTGTTACTGTCTTCTGCATATTCGGTTTCCCTTATTACTCGAGGTTATAGTAATGTAATTGATGAGTTATGCATGCGTGCGCAGCTTCCACTTTATTCTCCTAGAGATTAAGCTTGAGCAGGGACTAGTAACCATCTTAGACTCGAGACGAAAAGATCCCAAGGAGTATGCAGCCATGACTAAAATGCTCGAGAAGTAAGTTCGATCGATCGTTATCGCACCATATCGGCAACTTTGTTCATTTCCTGATATCAAGTAATTATTTTCTTTGTCTGGCAGGGTTTGGAAAGAGTTCACCGCAGAAGCTTCGGGACTGCTGGGGGAGCTGCGATTTACACACCCGAAAGTAAGTACTACTAGCTAGTTCCGCGCATCTCCCATTGATTCTAGCTAGTTTCATTAATACCATTTAGCATGCTTGCTTATCAGTTTGATTGACCTCTATTTCTTGTAAAGTGGTTGTGGCAGGAAGGCGGGAATGATTTTTGTGGATACTACGTTTGCGAGTTCATCCGCCACACGACCTGTGAGCGGGGCTACTCTAAAAAATAATATGAAGTGCGTAAGCAATAATATTCACAATTTTATTTTATTACCATCATTTGTGTTGAGTTTCATTCATATATATGTATTGACCCCCTTCTGCAAATTAGATGTGGCAGATGCGGGATGAACTCCTACCACAAGATCGCATACGAGCAATTCAAGAGGAATTGGCGGGATTCTTTCTTGACCACGTCATAAATAAAGCCGGAGAATAACATGTGGAACTTGACATCAGATGTTAGGGATTGTAAGAGATCTTATATTGTATATATGTAGCGAGTAGCGTCGGATAGATATACGAAAACTTGTTGTTCGACCAATCTCTTGGAGAAGGAGAGGTCGATCACTTCTCTCTATATATGTTCATGACAATCTTGTGTACTTAATGGTTTCCTTCATTTGCTTACTAGCTAGCATGTCGAGTCCTCTCTATACGTATAGTACATAGCGTCGACCAAGCACGGAGATAAGAGAGGACACTTCTCTCTATTAGCTAGCTAACACAATATATGAAACCCCTAAATTAACCCTACAAAACCCACAAAACCCCCGAACCCCCCCTCCCCCCTTCAAAAAACAAAAACCCCAACCCCTGAACTGCTGACGCGTGGATGCTTTTTGGTCCCGGTTGGTGCTACCAACCGGGAAAAAAGGCCCTCCTGCCTGGGCAAGCCACAGCGGCCACGTGGAGCCCCATCTGTCCCAGTTCGTAGGCGAACCGGGACTAAAGGTATTGGGCTTTAGTCCCGACCATTTAGTCCCGGTTCCAGAACTGGGACAAATGGGCCTCTGCAACCGGGACAAATGGGCCTTTTTCTAATAGTGATGGTTGCAAACCATTGGGATGTAAGTGGGTGTTCAAAAAGAAGCTTAGGCCCGATGATACGATTGAAAAGTACAAGGCTAGGCTTGTGGCCAAGGGCTATGACCATAAAGGAGAGGAAGATTTCTTCGATACTTATTCACCTATGGCCAGACTGACCACCATTCGAGTACTACTCTCATTGGCGGCCTCGCATGGTCTTCTCGTCCACCAGATGGATGTTAAGACGACTTTTCTGAATGAAGAGCTAAACGAGGAAATCTACATGCAACAGCCAGATGGCTTTGTGATAGATGGTCAGGAAAGAAAGGTGTGTAGGTTGCTGAAATCTTTATATGGCCTGAAGCAAGCACCTAAGCAATGGCATGATAAGTTTAATACAACTCTGACATCTGTTGTTTTCGTTGTTAATGAAGCTGACAAATGTGTATACTATCCCCATGGTGGGGGCGAAGGAGTTATACTGTGCTTGTATGTTGATGACATACTGGTATTCGGAACAAACCTCAAAGTTATTGAGGAGGTCAAGTCGTTTCTATCTCAAGCTGCTGAGAGATAATGAGGGTGGGATCATACTTCTGCAATCCCATTATGTTGAGAAGGTGTTGAGTCGTTTTGGATATTCGGACTGCACACCATCTCAAACACCATATGATCCTAGCATGCTGATCCGAAAGTTCGAAGGCATGGCTAAAGATCAACTGAGATACTCTCAAATTATTGGTTCACTAATGTACCTAGCGAGCGCAACGAGGCCTGACATCGCGTTTGCTGTGAGCAAACTGAGCCGGCTTGTTTCCAAACCGGGTGATGTACATTGGCATGCTATTGAAAGAGTTATGCGCTATCTGAAAGGTACTATGAACTATGGACTTCACTATACCGGATACCCGCCGGTACTTGAAGGGTATAGTGATGCGAATTGGATGTCTGATGCTGATGAGATGAAGGCCACAACTGGGTATATGTTTACTCTTGGAAGTGGCGTTGTTTCCTGGATGTCTTGCAAGCAAACGATCTTAACGAGATCGACAATGGAAGCAGAATTAACAACATTAGACACATCTGGTGTCGAAGCAGGATGGCTTCGAGATCTTTTGATGGACTTGCCATTGGTTGATAAACCGGTTCTGGCTATCCTTATGAACTATGACAATTAGACTGTCATCACCAAGGTGAAGAGTTCAAAGGACAACATGAAGTCCAACAAACACATAAGAATGAGATTAAAAGCTGTCAGAAAATTAAGAAACTCCGGAGTGATAGCGTTGGAGTATGTCCATACGGCTAAGAATCTGGCAGATCCCTTTACAAAAGGGCTATCACGTGTTGTGATCGATAGTGCATCGAGGGAGATGGGTATGAGACCCACATGAGTTGCCATGGTGGTAACCCAACCTATGTGATCGGAGATCCCGTGAAGTAGGACCTGGGAAAACAAGCCAGTGGTGAACTGAGGAGAGTAACTACACTAACCCACTCCGTTGGAGATGCAATACTCTCGATACTGTATGGTAGGATGACTACTGTCTTAATGTGTTCCAAAGCTTATGTAAGTGAGATGATATCCTACAGAGTGATCTTTGGAGGAACACACCTATGTGAGCCCGACTGCTGGTCATAGTCTATGAGATTGGGGTGATCTCTAGTAAGCTCATGAATAGGCCAGGGGTGTGACTTATATGCTCCACCCGAGGGGTCAGCCTTCGGAAGCCTAGTACTAGTAAGACATGTGGTGAAGCTTCTTTACGCCAAACTGACAATTCAAGGCTTAGTCCATTGTTCAGTTGTGAAGGAGTGTAGCTACTTGCTCTAGGTGAAGTTCAACCATAATAGGTCTTCACTGAAACACTGGTATATCAAAACAACATTTGGAACAGAGGACACAATGGGCCCTCGAGATCTGGTGGGGGATTGTTGAAATATGGGGTGGGCTTTAGGCCCATCCAACAATTTCAGAAAATCTCTAAGGGCCCATGTGGGTTTATTTGGCACTAGGTGTAGTGGGAAGTTTAGTCCCACCCCGGAAGTTGGAGAGGAGTTGGACCTCCTTATAAGGGTTTCTCTTCTACATGCTATTGGAGCTTGAGTATAGAAGAGGCCCTCGCGCACTCCTCCGCCGCCGCCCGCCTCGCCACGCCACGCCTCGTCACGACATGCCGTGGGTTGTGGGAATGAGCCGAGCCGAGCTCACACCTACGCGCTTATTTTTGTCAGTCACTAGCGGAGAGTTTCTGACAGCTGGGCCATGATCTGAGACGTCGGATCGTGGGCTGTCACGGACTCGGACGTGGGTCGAGCCCACATCTCTCCACGCGGTTGCGCCTATATAAGTGTGAGGTGTCTCCTAACCCTAGCCGCCACGATCAGATCGCATCTGCTCCACGCGCACGCCCACTATTGTTCCTTTGCTGCCGCTGCCACCGGTGACTCCATCCCGTCCGCCGCGTATACGGTCGACGGGAGATCAGGTCTTCGAAACCCCGCCCCTCCGATTCCTGTACGGGAGAGGGGCGAATAGGTTTTTGGGAAGCGACTACGCGACTGCTTGCTGTTCGTCTACTTCCTCTACGTCCGCGTCACCCTCATCATCACCATGTCCATCGACACCGAACGTGCCGCCGCCAAGAAAGTTGAAGCCGACATGAAGGCCGCTGAGGACGCCGCGGCTGCCGCCACCGCCGCCGCGGTTTCTGCCTGGCCCATCGGAGGGTATAACTCGTTTATCCCGCTCATGTTTATTTTCGTATTGGCAGTACTAGCAGTATGTGTAGATGTGTCTACTGTTTGCTTAGTACGTGCATGTTTAGATCAGAATCAGTCAATGCCATGCTAGTGATTTATCTATGGATTAAATTAGTCAAAACAGGAGAAGGCGTTCAGGGAGGCCACCGTCGTGTTTCTCGGAGCAGTTCTTAGCATGATCGGAGATAAACTGGTCGATGCATATTTACACGTGCATGTCGCTAAGGACTTGTGGGAGGCGCTCGAATCTAAGTTCGGGGCCACCGATGCTGGGAGCAAAATGTATGTTATAGAGCAGTTCCACGATTACAAGATGGTTGAAAACCGTCCTGTACTGGAGCAGGCTCATGAGATAATATGCATTGTTAAGGAGCTTGAGCTTCTCAAGTGCGATTTACCGGGCAAGTTTGTCGCGGGCTGCATAATCGCTAAGCTCCCTAATTCCTGGAGGAACTTTGCCACCACTCTGAAACATCAGAGGCGTGAATTCTCAGTGGAGGATGTCATTGGCCATCTGAGTGTTGAGCAGAATTCGAGGGCAAAGGATTCGCACGGAAAACGGGCCGAAGGGACCTCTGTCGCCAACATGGTGAACCAGAGGAACTTCAACTCCCACAAGCCCAAGGGAAAGAACGGTGTCCAACACAATACCGACTTTAAGAAGAAGGGTAAGAAGACCTTCAAGAAGAACAAGAAGGATGAGGGCTGCTTTACTTGTGGTTCGGTTGAACATTGGGCCAACAAGTGCCCAAACAAGTTTAAGAAGTCAGGACAGGACTCCAAGTCTGTCAACATGATTATGGGCAACAATGAGAATGGTGCATCTGGGTATGGTAATTTATTTACTGTTTTTTCAGTGTTTCAGCCCACCGATTGGTGGGTGGACACAGGTGCACGTGTTCATGTGTGTGCTGACATTTAATTATTCACTTCTTACCAGGTCACAGGCCACGGGTCCGTACTGATGGGGAATGGTGCGAGTGCTTCTGTTCATGGTGTTGGCACGGTCGATCTGAAGTTTACTTCGGGAAGGATCGTGCAGCTGAAGAACGTGCAGCATGTCCCCGCCATCAAGAAGAACCTCATTAGTGGCTCCCTTCTATGTAGAGAAGGGTTTAAGTTGGTCTTCGAGTCTAATAAATTAGTTGTTACTAAGTATGGACTATTTGTTGGAAAAGGTTATGAGAGCGGAGGGATGTTCCGCCTTTCCCTCGCAGATTTTTGTAATAAAGTCGTGAACCATATTCATTCGAGTGTTAATGAATCTGAAGTTTGGCATTCACGTCTTTGTCACATTAGTTTCGGTGTTATGACGCGGCTAGTTAAGTTGGATTTAATCCCGAGTTTCACTTTGGCCAAAGGTTCTAAGTGCCTTTCGTGTGTGCAAGCTAAGCAACCTCGCAAGCCTCACAAGGCTACAGAGGAGAGACACTTGGCACCATTAGAACTCATACATTCTGATCTTTGTGAGATGAATGGTGTGTTGACTAAAGGTGGAAAGAAATACTTCATGACATTGATAGATGATTCCACTAGATATTTCTATGTGTATCTATTAAATACTAAAGATGAGGCTCTACACTACTTTAAAATCTATAACGCAGAAGTTGAGAATCAACTTGAAAAGAAAATTAAACGAGTCCGATCAGATCGTGGTGGAGAGTACTTCTCGAGTGAGTTTGATTCCTTTTGTGCGGAACACGGCATTATTCATGAGAGGACGCCTCCCTATTCACCCCAGTCAAACGGGGTTGCCGAGCGGAAAAAACATACTCTAACTGATTTGGTTAACGCCATGTTAGATACATCGGGTTTATCCAAGGCATGGTGGGGGGAGGCTATATTGACGGCATGTCATGTCCTGAATAAAGTTCCGACAAAGGATAATGAGATCACTCCCTATGAGAAATTGGCGAAGAGAAGGACAACACTCTCATACTTGCGTACTTGGGGCTGTTTGGCGAAAGTCAATGTGCCTATCCCCAAAAAGGGCAAGCTTGGACCCAAGACTGTGGACTGCGTTAATTTGGGCCACGCTAAGAACAGCGTTGGCTATAGATTTCTAGTAGTGAAATCTGAGGTACCTGACCAGAAGGTCGGTACAATTATGGAGTCTAAGGATGCTACATTCTTCGAGGATATTTTTCCTATGAGAGAGATGCAAAGCACTTCTAGACAGGAATCTGAGGAGACTCCTGAGGCTGCCATTCCTATGGAATATTATGAATAAACACATGATGAAAATCCTGAGCTGGATGACGAGGAAACCCTTGGTAGGGGCAAGAGACAAAGGACTGCAAAGACCTTTGGTGATGATTTTTTCGTGTACATCGTGGACGATACTCCCGCTTCTATTTCAGAAGCGTATGCCTCTCCAGAAGCTGACTACTGGAAGGATGCGGTCCGTAGCGAGATGGATTCCATCATGGCTAATGGGACATGAGAGATCACTGAGCGTCCCTATGGTTGCAAACCATTGGGATGTAAGTGGGTGTTCAAAAAGAAGCTTAGGCCTGATGGTACGATTGAAAAGTATAAGGCTAGGCTTGTGGCCAAGGGCTATGACCAGAAAAAAGAGGAAGATTTCTTCGATACTTATTCACCTGTGGCCAGACTGACCACCATTCGAGTACTACTCTCGTTGGCGGCCTCGCATGTTCTTCTCGTCCACCAGATGGATGTTAAGACGGCTTTTCTGAATGGAGAGCTAAACGAGGAAATCTACATGCAACAGCTAGATGGCTTTGTGATAGATGGTCATGAAAGAAAGATGTGTAGGTTGCTGAAATCTTTATATGGCCTGAAGCAAGCACCTAAGCAATGGCATGATAAGTTTAATACAACTCTGACATCTGTTGGTTTCGTTGTTAATGAAGCTGACAAATGTGTATACTATCGCCATGGTGGGGGCGAAGGAGTTATACTGTGCTTGTATGTTGATGACATACTGATATTCGGAACAAACCTCAAAGTCATTGAGGAGTTCAAGTCGTTTCTATCTCAGAGCTTTGAGATGAAGGACCTTGGTGTGGCTGATGTTATCTTGAACATCAAGCTGCTGAGAGATAATGAGGGTGGGATCACACTTCTGCAATCCCATTATGTTGAGAAGGTGTTGAGTCGTTTTGGATATTCGGACTGCACACCATCTCAAACACCATATTATCCTAGCATGTTGATCCGAAAGTTCGAAGGCACGACTAAAGATCAACTGAGATATTCTCAAATTATTGGTTCACTGATGTACCTAGCGAGCGCAACGAGGCCTGACATCGCGTTTGCTGTGAGCAAACTGAGCCATTTTGTTTCCAAACCGGGTGATGTACATTGGCATGCTATTGAAAGAGTTATGCGTTATCTGAAAGGTACTATGAACTATGGACTTCACTATACCGGATACCCGTCGGTATTTGAAGGGTATAGTGATGCGAATTGGATCTCTGATGCTGATGAGATGAAGGCCACAACTGGGTATATGTTTACTCTTGGAGGTGGCGCTGTTTCCTGGAAGTCTTGCAAGCAAACGATCTTAACGAGATCGACAATGGAAGCAGAATTAACAGCATTAGACACATATGGTGTCGAATCAGGATGGCTTCGAGATCTTTTGATGGACTTGCCATTGGTTGATAAACCGGTTCCGGCTATCCATATGAACTGTGACAATCAGACTGTCATCACCAAGGTGAAGAGTTCAAAGGACAACATGAAGTCCAACAAACACATAAGAATGAGATTAAAAGCTGTCAGAAAATTAAGAAACTCCGGAGTGATAGCGTTGGAGTATGTCCATACGGCTAAGAATCTGGCAGATCCCTTTACAAAAGGGCTATCACGTGTTGTGATCGATAATGCATCGAGGGAGATGGGTATGAGACCCACATGAGTTGCCATGGTGGTAACCCAACCTATGTGATCGGAGATCCCGTGAAGTAGGACCTGGGAAAACAAGCCAGTGGTGAACTGAGGAGAGTAACTACACTAACCCACTCCGTTGGAGATGCAATACTCTCGATACTGTATGGTAGGATGACTACTGTCTTAATGTGTTCCAAAGCTTATGTAAGCAAGATGCTATCCTACAGAGCGATCTTTGGAGGAACACACCTATGTGCGCCCGACTGCTGGTCACAGTCTGTGAGATTGGGGTGATCTCTAGTAAGCTCATGAATAGGCCAGGAGTGTGACTTATATTGTCAACCCGAGGGGTCAGCCTTCGGCAGCCTAGTACTAGTAAGACATGTGGTGAAGCTTCTTTACGCCAAACTGACAATTCAAGGCTTAGTCCATTGTTCAGTTGTGAAGGAGTGTAGCTACTTGCTCTAGGTGAAGTTTAACCTTAACAGGTCCTCACTAAAACACTGGTATATCGAAACAGCAATTGGAACAGAGGACACAATGAGACCTCGAGATCTGGTGGGGGATTGTTGAAATATGGGGTGGGCTTTAGGTCCATCAAACAATTTCAGAAAATCTCTAAGGGCCCATGTGGGTTTATTTGGCACTAAGTGTAGTGGGAAATTTAGTCCCACCCCGGAAGTTGGAGAGGAGTTGGACCTCCTTATAAGGGTTTCTCTTGTACATGCTATTGGAGCTTGAGTATAGAAGAGGCCCTCGCGCACTCCTCCTCCGCCGCCCGTCCCGACGCGACGCGGGTTGCGGGAATGAGCCGAGCCGAGCTCACACCTACGCGCTTATTTTTGTCAGTCACTAACGGTGAGTTTCTAACAGCTGGGCCACGATCTTAGACGTCGGATCGTGGGTTGTCACGGACTCGGACGTGGGTCGAGCCCACGTCTCTCCACGCGGCTGCGCCTATATAAGTGTGAGGTGTATCCTAACCCTAGCCGCGACGATCAGATCGCATCTGCTCCACGCGCACGTCCACTGTTGTTCCTTTGTTGCTGCTGCCGCCGGTGACTCCATCCCGTCCGCCGCGTACACGATCGTCGGGAGAGCAGGTCTCCGAAACCCCGCCTCTCCGGTTCCTGTACGGGAGAGGGGCGCATAGGTTTTTGGGATGCAACTACGCGACTGCTCGTTGTTCGTCTACTTCCTCTACGCCCGCGTCGCCCTCATCATCACCATGTCCACCGCCGCCGAACGTGCCGCCGCCGAGAAAGTTGAAGCCGACAAGAAGGCCGCTGAGGATGCCGCGGCTGCCGCCACCGCCGCCGCGGTTTCTGCCTGGCCCATCGGAGGGTATAACTCGTTTATCTCGCTCCTCTTTATTTTCGTATTGGCAGTACTACCAGTATGTGTAGATGTGTCTACTGTTTGTTTAGTACGTGCATGTTTAGATCAGAATCAGTATGTCGTTAATTCAGTCAATGCCATGCTAGTGATTTATGTATGGATTAAATTAGTCGGAAAATTGCCTATTTACTCACCAGATGCATGCGCCGCTTCACGCTTGCGTAGCTGCATGCTAGCTACTGTAGATCGTCCAGCAGGGCCAGCACTTTCTTCGTGCTCACATGCACGAATGCACGAGGAGCACGAAGCGTGAGAGGTAAGCAGCCGCGCGCGAGCGGCGTTCGGTCGTAGGATCGGGTCGAAGTCAGTCGAAGACGCTCGATCGGTCGCGTGGCATACATGCTGATACAGCACTAGCGGCGCGCGTGGACCGCTCGGCTCCGGCCCGAGCAAGCGGCACCACGCGGGTCAATTCGATCGTCGCCTGGCTTACGGCTATCCTCGCAGTCGTAGGACCGTGCCAGATTGAGTGCCAGCCTTGGCAGGCGAGTTCGAACAGGGGTGAAATTTTGTTCGTTTGCTGCAGAAACCGCATGCTTAGCTAGGGCAGTGAACAGGGTGTACGTACAACCGTCCAACGTTTCTTTCCATGTGTATTTTACGAGAGGAATGCAATAGGGAACCCCTTGTTTGTTTTTGAAATGATAAGAATCCACATTCGCATTAGTGAGGACTTGAACCCGGAGTGGTTGGATCGTGCATCCACTTCCCTAACCAAATTGCGCCGTCGTTCCCTTCAATCTTTGCTAGCTGCAACTAGTAAAGTTTGATGAAATTTCGGTCATTTCGAGGTTGAGCAGAATATTTGTGTTTCGTTCAATATACTTCGACGCTCTTTGATCACAATTTCTTGTAGATTGCCAATTTCCAGCGTTAATCAACCAATAAAAGAGGGAAAACATCCTTGCAGTAAAAGAAGAAAAATATATTTGGCCATCTTGTTATGTCGAGGTTGTCTGTGAGCTCCTTTCCATTGTCCAATCTTGTTTGCGGCGGTTTAAGTTAATAAAAACTATTTTTATGAATAATTGCACACCAAAATTATAAGAAGAAAATAAATTTCTACATTAAAAATTTAAAATACTAAAAACTTGGTGAAATGGAGTATGTAAACCAAAAAATTGCATTCGGGTATGACATATACCCCCCTCGAAAATTATACCACAATTTTTATCTCATAAAAAATAAAATTCCAACAGAAAAGGGTTTAAATAGAAGTCACAAGATTTGTGTGGACGCACGGTGCAACTATACAAGTTTGTAGACCATGCATGTAACACGAAACGACGGCCAAACGATATACAGCGATGAGGATTCCAGCAATCCACCTTGGGTCCACCGACAATGAGCTAGCTAGCGCCTCTAGACGAACCACCGGACCCTCCCGCAAAGCCCTCACCCAACTATCGTCGGAAAGGGCCACCTGTCCTCTAACTCCGGGACGAAGAGCGTCGATCCTGCCAAGGACCAATATGGGCCAAGAGCATTGTCGACACAATAACATGTATATGATAGGAGAACAAGGAGACCATCCTATGCCGGAAACAAAGAGTCGAGCTACAATCCAAGCCAGCCCTATGATGTCGTTGCACCGTGACGGGAGGGTACCAGAGCTCCACGATGACACCCCCCAAGAGGGCAACACGCAAGGTGTCCCGCCGCTGAAACTTTGAAATGAACTTTCCGACTATGAGTTAGAGCTTATGTTGGTTATGTGCAAAGCTATTTAAATTTTTTATTTCTACTTATTACTATTTTGAATTTTCAGGGCGGGGGGAGGGGGGTGCAGAGGACTCCACCACTTGAACTTTTATTTATTCAATTCTAGTTAATTTTTTAGGGTGTAATTGTGTGATAAAAAAGAATTCGTATATGAACTTGTTCTCTGCATTCTAAACTTCGTTTGCTTCATGAGACCACAAGAATTGTGATGTTCCAATACACAGACAAAATATGGTCAACCGAATGCTGGTCTGAGGGCGATGTCAGAAGTTTGGAGGCTCCCTGATATAAAGACGATTTTGAACACAGGAAAGGAGTGGCTACCTCAGGTCATCGCCCCCATGGATGACATGGCTCGCTGCATGTTTTTGATGACCTTATGGAGAGCTAGTTCATACACAATGAAGTTGTGCACAACAAACTGGCTCCGCCGGTGGAAGTATCATGTAGGTTTCTTCAGAGTTATCTAGACTCACTCATCGGGGTGAAACTGAACTCCAATTTTGATCCAGCAAAAGGGAAGCAAAGTTTATCTTATGTAGCTCCTATATCACATGCTCCTACGGGAAATCTGCAGTTGCCCTGGTTACCGCCTCAGCCTGGCTGGGTGAAGCTGAATTCGGATGGATCCTTTGGACCAGATGGGTCCGCAGGCGCTGGTATGATTGTATGGGATGGAGTTGGCGAAATCATTTTTTCTACATGCAGACATTTACATGTGTGCCGAGATGCACTGGAGGCAGAGCTATGTGCGTGTATGGAAGGGCTTTCCTTTGCTTTACAGCGGTGCAATTCCCTTATTGCCATTGAGCCGGACTCCCTTACAATGGTTGCGTTGATTAAAGATCCTGGAATAGACAGACCGGTCTATGCGGCTATTGTGACGGAAATAAAGTTCCTGAGAAGTCTTAGGGAAACTAGTATTGCCCATGTAATTTGTAGTTAAAATAAGGCTAGTGATTGTTTGGCAGATTTTGCAAGTGTAGAAGGTAGAACAGTTACTTGGATTGGCTCGGGTCCTCCGAGAGTCCTTGTGGGGGTGGGGAGGGGATTTATTTCAGAAATTGTGGTAACGGGTTGATGGATATCGAAGCAAGTGGTGCATGCACACGTACGCACGAGAACAAACGAACAGAACGGGCCAGGTTGATGGAATCTGTATACTTTTCTGTACCAGTAACCTAGCCAGGTTTTCAACGACCTTATCACTGCGATGGATAGACTTTCCGAGCGAATCTTAGCCCAACTCAAAGACTTCAACCCAACGAGGTAGCTTCGTGGGACCTGCATCTGCCAAATTTCATGTACCGGCCAAATTTCATGTTTTGATCTTTTTTAGAAAGTTTTAGCCAGATATGGTCCCTGTTTCAAAAAAATAATCAGGATCTGACCCTTTTGCTACCGCCAAAGAGGCTGGCAGTAGGGTTGCAGAGGATACCGTCGGTCCCGGCGGTAGGTTGACGGCAGCCGCCGTCAACTATTTTCCCTGCTGACTTGGCATAACGGCCGTACCGCCAGGGAGTTCGGCGGTAGGGTGCCATAGGATACCGCCACACTGTCTGGCGGTAGGGTCCTCCGCAGTCGAGAGCGCTCTGTAACTTGAAATCGGGGAAAATGGACGGTAGGGTTGCACACCCTACCGCCGCAGACCCTGGCGGTAGGGTCTAGTGCATTCTACTGTGACTGAAAATTGGAAGAATCCAGCGGTAAGCTGTGCAACCCTACCACCAGGGACGTCGGCGGTAGGGTCCCGTCCAGATTAAATTTTGTGAAGAACTTGTCCATTTCAATTCCAAAAAATTGTAAACGGCAATACAGTTTGCAAATGAAAAAACTAATGATCTCACACATTATAACATGCATCACACATCCACATAAATGATGGTTCAACTCATGAAAGATACCAAATACGATAGGTTTACAATCCAACATATCAAATAGTAGCAAATCGACGATAACAAATAGTTCAACCTAACTACCAAGTTCTCGTTCATAGCTCAACACAAGTAGTGACCATATCACTTCCTCCCCCTCTTTGCGGTGCGCTCCTCGTTTCTCTTCGAGTGGGTTTCATCTGACTTTTTTGTGCGACGACGAGGACACTCTCTCTGGAACGGTGATGAGCTCAAAACATCAGTGTGTGGATGAGATACCCTCTTGTCCTGGGTTGGCTGAGTCGGTGGAGGTCCATCATCATCATCGTACTCCTCCTCCTCACCAGCTCCTTCCTCTTGTTCGCCATCGCCTTGCTCCTCTTCCTCTTCTTCCTCTTCCTATTCAACAACACAAGATGACGAGGCGGCATGGGTAGAGGAAGCTCCGCCGGCGTGGCTCGATGAAGCGATGGCACGCATGGACCCTCCATGAGCTGGATCATGGACTTTGGCCGCGTGAGCGCACCCAAGCATACCCACTATCTAACGACAACGAGTCACAAAATTCTGCAATAGCAAACAAACAAAAACATAATACGGATCAACTCAAGCATACCCACTATCTTAGGGTACAATTAAAGTATAACATGGCTAGGGAGGCTCGATGTTACCTTCATCGTATCCCTCAACTTGGTGTCAGATTCCACGGTTTCGGGGTCATACGCAAGCGCGTTCGAGCCATCAATAATGCTTTCTGTTCAGCTCCGAAGCTTGCACATGTAAGCATCATGTTAAAGGCCAAGTGACACTGACTAAAGAAAATTTCACCCAACCGCTCATAGCTCAAAACAACAGAGAACATCACTTACCACTCTGTTCATCAGGGGTGCATACTCCCTGAAATCACTTTCGAGCCCTCTGAGCCGGCCACGGTAGGCTTCATCCTTGGTGTCATTCTCCTCCAATTTGGCGATATCGTCTTCCGTCCACTGCGGCCTCAAGCGTAGACGGTACTTCACACCATCGTCATACCACTTCATGTGATCTTCACGGTACGCGTCCCAGTCAACAGCTCTCCTCTCGCCGTCTTTGCGAGACCTCCTCTCGTTCCACTTTTTCACATGATCCTCATGCTCGTGCCCCCAGTCTGTGATCGACTGACAATTCTTCCTACTCTTCCTGCAAGGCATAAGAAGCAGTGGACGTCATGACAGCGTCAAACACTAACGAAAACATAGCAAGTAGAGAACAATGTCCTCACCAGTGAAGGTCGAAGCCACCGGTGTCGATGGGTTTACCCGGTGGGGTATGTTGGAAGATATCAAACTGTGTGGCCACAGGCTGTGGTAAGTGCCACTCGACGGCGTACACACATATCAATGGCACAATGCACCGCCAGGTAAGCCGATCCTCCTCGCACATCGAGTTGAGCTCGAACCCCCATTCTCGGTCGTGGTACGGCCACCAGTTCACCTACAAAAGGATTGTTAGGAACAATGAAAGTTGCTACAAAACGATTGATAAACTACTTGGTACACCTGGAAATCTGTCAGGTTGTCCAGCTCGTTGGTGAAGATCTTGTACAGCGTACAAGCCTTGCCCGTGTAGACCTTCACCTTGTCCCAAGCGTATGCGACGGTCGGGTATCAAGCACTGTCGCCTTCTTCGCCATACTCCGTTCATGCACGCGGGCGGACTCTTTCAGGACGGCCGACCGCCGTGGACTCTGGCGGTAGGGTGGACGACAAGAGACGGTTCCGTTTACACGGGGCTGACGTGAATGAGTGTGCTACCGCCCCACCCCTTGGCGGTAGCCTGCTCAACCCTACAGCCATGTTCCCTAGCCATAAGTAAAAGGGTCAGATCCCGTTTTTTTTTTTGAAATAGGGTCAGATCCGATTGAACTTTCCAAAAAAGGTCGAAACATGAAATTTGGCCGCATGTACCGTGTAACACCCCTGTGTAACTACCACAGTGATCAACTGCTAATATTGCCAAGTCATATCATTTGCAGTGCCTAGTCATAGTGGTTAACCAAAATAATTCAAACTCCATTCTGAAAATTAAATCAAATTCAAAAGTGCAAAATAAATTTGCTCAAACACCTTTGGAAAAATGTTCACTAATTAGCAAATATTCCAGGAGCACACATAAAAATATCACCAGTAATACTTGGATTAATTAAGTGACTTAAACAAATTGAAACAACACCAAAACAGAATTAATAAATCCATTTAAAATCATATTAAATTCAAATGAAGCCCAACTTTGCTCAAACCAATTTTTGGTGAATGCTTACATTGCATATTAATATTTGGGCCAAGTTCCATATTTTCCAAAAGAGCACAATTGGCCTCACTATTTCCAAACAGAAAAGAATAAAAGAAAATGTGAAACAGAAAACAGAAAAATAAGAAGAGGCACTGTGCACTGGGCCTTAGTGCACAGTGCCCCGACAGCCGGCCCATCTGGCCCAACCCCTCTCTCTCCCTCGCGCTGTCGTCCTCCCCCTGGTCGAGCGCGCGCTCGCCGCTCCGGCGCCGACACGCCGACACCCACCGACGGAACAGGGAGGCGGAGAGGATAAGGGCGAGGCCGTTCGTTCCCCCTGGCTCCCTCGGTCACTCCCCCGTCCTCTCCCTCGCTCGCGCCGTTCCCTTTCCCCTTCAGATCCCCTCGACCGAACGCCGCCATCGTCGCCACTCGCCGTTGCCGCGGCCACCGTCCTCCTCGACCGCCGTTTGCTGTCCAGAATCTGCGCGGCGCCGTCCTGAACCTCCTCGTCGACGCGTACGAGCCGGAGCGACCTCGAGCCGCCGCCCACGGTCTTCTTCCCCCTTCGATCGCCGCTGACTTCCTCGACTCCGGCAGCGCCTCGGCAGCTCCAAAGCTCCCACGGGCTTTACTTAGCCGCGCGGTGAGCTCCTACCTCCCTACTCTTCTCTCCTCGCGCTGTGTTCTTCGCCGTAGCCACCTTACCGCCATGGCAGCACCCTGGTCGCCGCCGGCGAGCTCATAGCCATCGCTGCAGTGCACCTCACGCCGCGTTAGTGGCACCAACGAGCTCCTGGTGGTCTCGCGCATCGCTCTCAAGCATCAGCTTGGCTCGGGCGAGCTCCTATGTTCGAACCCGAGCACGACCGAGCTTCAGTCGCCGCCGATGTGGACGCCGCCGTCGATTTAGGTCACCTCCGTCGAAAGCGTTAGCACCACTCGACGCGCGCGAGCGTTAGCTCATGAACGCAAGTGATCGCGCGCGATTTGGCCCTCTGTAGAGGAATCCCGAGCCACTCCGGTGAGGCGCCGCCGCATATTCGGTCGCCGGCGTCGCTCCGGCGACGTCGCTGACATGGCATGGGTGGGTCCCACCCTAGAGCCACTGACCGTGGGCCCTGGGGGCCCCAGGTGACTAGTTGACCCAGTCAACTGCGCTGACTGGGCAACCCAGTCACTGACATGCGGGCCCCACCGTAATTAGTTAATTAAAAATGTTTTAAAAATTAAGAGTTAATTAGTTACACTAATTGTCTCACTGACAGATGGGGCCCACTCCCTAATTAACCCTGCTAATTAGATTAATCCACTGTTAGACTAAACAGAGACTGACATGTGGGTCCCACTGGACCCACATGTCAGTTTTGACCTGGCCAGCCGGTCAGTTGACCTGCTGATGTCATCATGACGTTCTGCTGATGTCATATTACAATTTCTGTCAAAATAAATAAATTCCAGAAAATCATTTAAACTTCGAAAATTAATAACTTTTAAACCGTAGCTCAGATCGAAAAAGTTAAAACATGAAAGTTGCTCAGAACGACGAGACGAGTCTGATCGTGCCATTTGTTTCCCTATCGGAACCTCCTACGTAGGAGAACTCGTAACTCCGAGCTCGATTCCGATAGATGAATAGTGCACACACACCGGTTAAAAAATCCCAGATTAATTCTAAAAATAACTAAAATGACTTAGAGGCATATTTAGGCAACCCTGCACTGCATCATAGCATCGCACGCACTGTGTTGCATCTATTTGCATTATATTTATTTGTTTCTTTCCCCCTCTTCTCTTTCGGTAGACCCCGACGTTGCCGTAGCTCCTGAGGCAGACGCCACTCCGGAGTACGACTACGTCCCCGACGACCCTGCCCTTGCCGTCGAGCAGACAGGCAAGCACCCCCATTTTGAGCATTCCGATATCGCCCACTCTCTTCTCTCTTATGCTTGCATTAGAAGTTACTGCTGCTACTGTTGTCCTATATCTACTGCATATCCTGCTTTATTGTAGCCTACTTTTGATACCTGCCTGTTCTCCTAAACTGTTTAGTATAGGATGGGCAGAGCCTTATCAGAGACCCACTTGTCCCGACTGCCCCGCTGGACTCTCAGAAGACCCGAGCAATGGGATCGAAGGTTAGAACCTGGCACCGCACGTCACTTCCCCTAAGATGCTCGACTCTGCTGGGTTACTATCGAGTGCCGAGGGTGATACCTCGTCAGCACTTCTGATGATAACCTTGTAGGTTAGTTATTCGGTCATGGTAAGCGAGGGTGATTCCTCCTACACCACCCCCGATAACGACATCGTCGTGCAACTTCTCAAGTGTGGACCTCGAGGGTGATTCCTCATTCATTCACCTTGACGATAGCATCGAGCGGGAATTCCATCGAGGGTGATTCCTCAAGGTTCCCCCTTGGTGTCAGACACACGGAGACTTGGTTACTATGACTGAACACTGAACCATGATAACATGTTACTAAAGACGGGTCGGCCCTGAGGGGTACCCGCGCAAGCATGGATGCGAAGTGATGTGGAGTCGGGTTGACCTGAGAGGTGCCCGCGAGATAACTACGAGGCGTGGCCGGGCATTCTTAGCCCTTGTCGCGAGTCCTCGAGATGGGGCGACGGGGTCACATCGATCGTGAGTCTTTGCTCGTTACCGCGCGCTCCTAATCCACTAATGGTTTGGATATTTGATCCGAGGGGCCTCTGGCCTGATAGCACTAACCATCACGTGGGCATAGTATGGGCGT
This sequence comes from Thinopyrum elongatum, assembly GCA_011799875.1. NCBI lineage: Eukaryota > Viridiplantae > Streptophyta > Magnoliopsida > Poales > Poaceae > Thinopyrum > Thinopyrum elongatum. The sequence goes on along the minus strand of CM022298.1, from coordinate 570,966,885 downwards.
TCTGCGTCGTATACTTCAGCCGAAGGTTAATAGACGTCAGCAACTGAGCGGCACACGCTGGGTTGGACTGGGAATGCAACCGCGCTTGTATTAAGGGGTTGCTACGTCTGCTCACCGACGGTGTACGCAACGTGCAGGAGCGTCCGGGGCGATGGCCCAAAACCCCTGGGGGCATAGGTTAGTCCGGCGTGCTGACCTCTCTTTAGAGCCTAGGTCGGGTTGCGGCGTGTTGCTTAGCCGAGGCCGGGCATGACCCAGAAAAGTGTGTCCGGCCGGAGTTAAGCGAGCGTGGTGGGTAAGTTGGTGCACCCCTGCAGGGAAGAAACTTCTATCGATAGCCTGTCCTACGGTAACGGACACTCGGAGTTGTATCCCGATCGGTACAACTAGAACATGACTTGAGATGAGAACTGGATAGTACGGCTCTGGGATTGCTTTCTCGCAGGGAGACGAGGAAGAATCTCTGGCCGAGGTTGATGACATTACTGCTATACTTTACATTATGTTATTCTGCTCTCTTCTAATGCTGCGAGACTGTTGAAGATGCTGAAGATGCTAGTCTTCGATAGGACTAGGCTTTTCCCCCTCTATTCTGACATTTCTGCAGCCCAGTCCACATATACAGCCCCCTTTGAAAATGATGCATACGTAGTGTAGATCCTTGCTTGTTGAGTACTTCGGATGAGTACTCACGTTTGCTTTACTTTCTTTTTACCCCATATCCAATTGATGCCACCAGACGTTGGAGCCCCGGAGCCAGTTGTCCCCGTCGACGACCACTACTACTACCAGCTCGGAGAGTAATACTACTACGAGGAGCCGACCGACGACCAGGAGTAGGATTCAGAGGGTCCAGGGCAGGAGGCCCACGCCTTTCGATCGTAGAGTTTTATTTTGCCCTGCCTGTGTGAAGGCTTATCTCTCTTTCTGTAATATATCTGTACCCAGATATTTGATGCTTTCGCTGACACTTGTATGCCATCGAGCTATGTATTCGAGCCCTCGAGGCCCTGGCTTGTAATATAAAGCTTGTATGAATTTATTTATGTTTTAGAGTTGTGTTGTGATATCTTCAAGTGAGTCCTTAGGCTTGATCGTGTGCATTTGCGTGTATGATTAGTGCACGATTAAGCCGGGGTCGTCACAGGTTGGTATCAGAGCCGACTACCTCTAGGAGTCCCCCTTTCCAACTCTTTGGCCGAAGTTGAGTCTAGTGGTCGAAAGCTGTTTTACTAACTTGGCTGTGTGGCTTACAGGCTGTGACGCCCCCGGCCCGATCGTGCACTATTCATACATGCAAATGCACACGATCAAGCCTAAGGACTCACGGGAAGATATCACAACACAACTCTAAAACATAAATAAAGTCATACAAGCTTTATATTACAAGCCAGGGGCCTCGAGGGCTCGAATACATAAGCTTGCGAACAAGCGTCAGCGGAAGCATCAGATATCTGAGTACAGATATAAAAGAAAATACAGAAAGGCCTTTAGAAAGGCGGGGCAAAAGAAAACACTACGATCGAAAGGCACAAGGCCTCCTGCCTGGGACCCTCCGATCCTACTCCTGGTCATCAGTCAACTCGTAGTAGTATCCATCCTCTGGGTAGTAGTAGTAACGATCGTCGGGGCATCTGTCTCAGGGGGCTCCGTCCTCTGGTCACGTCAAACTGATATGGGGAGAAAAAGGAAAATAAAGCAACCGTGAGTACTCAGAAGTACTCAGCAAGCAAGGATCTACACTACATATGCAACATTTTCAAAGGGAGGCTGTATATGTGGACTGGGCTGCAGAAATGCCAGAATAGAGAGAAGGCCTAGTCCTATCGTAGACTAGCATCTTCAGCGGTCTTGCAGCAGTAGAAGAGAGTAGAACATTACAATATAATGTAGTAGTAACATTAAGTCTCAACCTCACCCAGAGATCCTTTCTCGACTCCCTGCGAGAAAGCAATCCCAGAGCCATACATTCATCAACCTCGTCCTGAGATCCCTTCTCGACTCCCTGCGAGAAGCAATCCCAGAGCCATATATACAGGTCTCATCACAGGTATCCAGTTCTAAATTGTATCAATCAGGATACAACTCCGAGTGTCCTTTACCGTAGGACCGGCTATCGATAGAAGTGTTCTTCCCTGCAGGGGTGCACCAACTTACCCAACACGCTCGATTAACTTCGGCCGGACACACTTTCCTGGGTCATGCCCGGCCTCGGCCAAACGACACATCGCAACCCTACCTACAGCTCAGCAGAGAGGTCCCCGTCGGTCTACATCCGAAGCGGGCTCGACGGTTTGGGCAAGCCTGTGCACTCCGAGGTCGTTGACGTGCAAGGGGAAGCCAGGCACCAGGGGGGCGCCGGTCCGTCCGGCCGCAAGGCGTGAACTAGACGTCTGACAGAGCTTTCGGCTGATGCTACGATTGCGAACGCCCATACTATGCCCACGTGATGGTTAGTGCTATAGACCAGAGGCCTGCTCGGATCAAATATCCAAATCGTTAGGACTAGGGGCTTGCGTGGTAACGAGCAGAGACTCACGAAAGATTGTGACCCCGTCGCCCCGTCTCGAGGACTTGCTGCAAGGGCTAAGAATGCCCGGCCGCGCCTCGTATTCACCACTCGGGCACCACACTGGCAACCCGCTTCACATCACACGCGGGTACCCCTCAGGGTCGACCCGCCTTTCCAAGTAACAATGTAAGGTCCAAGTATCCGTGTGTCCATAACATCAGGGAATCCGAGGTATCACCCTCATTGAATCCCACTCGATGTATCCGTCAAGGTGAACTAGAGGAATCACCCTCACTGGGTCACACACTTGAGGTGTGTAGGACAGTGTCGTTATCGGAAGCGGTGAAGGAGGAATCACCCTCGATGACCACGACCGAATAGCTACTCCTACAGAGTTAAAATCAGAAGTGCTACAAGAGGTTTCACCCTCGGCACGTCGATAGTAAAGCGCAGTCGCGTACAACTAAGGGGGTTGATGTGCGGTTGCGGGTCCTGCGTCTCAATCCATTGATCGGGTCTTTTGACGATCCAGCGAGGCAGTCGGGATAAGTGGGGTCACTGATAGGTCTCTACCCAGCTAGACTAAACAGTTTAGGATATGTAGGGTAATATTAACAGTAGGTTTACAATGAAGCAGGATAGAAGTAAAGGTAAAGCAGCAGCCAGCAGCAGCAATTCTAATGCAAGCATGGGAAATTAGAAATGGGCGTATCGGGATGATCAAGGGAGGGGCTTGCCTGGTTGCTCGGCGGCTAAAGGGCAAGGTCGTCTATGGTGTCTTCGGGATCGGAGGAGCTGCGTCGGTCTCGGGCGACGAGTCAGGGTCGGGGGATATCGAGAGAGAAGAGGGGGAGGAAACAGTATAAAAATATAGCAAACATGAGCATGACAAATTAACGATACACGGTGCTCGGGTGTTAGGTATTAACGCCAGATCACCACGTAAACAGACGGGAGGCGGGAGAATACTGACGTATTTCCTGGGTCTTTGGAATGTCGGACAGAGGATAGAGGAGAACGGTGGCAAGTTCGGATAGTTAGGACGCGTGGCGGCAGGCAGAAAACGGACCGCGTATTCAGATTCGTCTGTGTTCTGAGCACTTTAATGACAAGTATTTTCATCTGAGCTAGGATTATTTATATGATTTTCTAAAGTTTTTATTAAGTTTGGAACTCTAATTAATTATTTAAATACACATTATCCGAAACAGTGTGCTTGCTGACGTTCAGCATGACGTCAGGACAAGTGGGTCCCACCGTCATAGGCGTTAGGTAATTAGTGATTAACTAATTAAATTACTGTTTAATTAAGCACTAACTATTAATGTATAATTAACCTAATCAGGATTTAATTAACTAATTTAATTATATAATTAAATTAATATTTTATTTATTTTAATCATTTTTTTAGTACATTTCTTTTGAATTCGGTTTTAGGGGCTGGGCCCCATCGTCATAGGGCCGGGGCGGACATGTCCGCGGACGTGTTGTCTGTTATGGCACCGCGACAAGTCCGGGCCAGCGCGGCGCGTGCACCAGAGGCGGAGGCCAGGCCACGGGAGACGAGAGACGGAGGGGGGGGAGGGGCTTTATTTTCTTTTGTTCTTTTTCTGTTTTTCTTTATTCCTTTTTCTGTTTTGTCTTTTATTTTTAGTCCAAAAGACTTTTGTAAAATATGAGACTGGCTCCATTATTTACAGTGTATTATTTGCCACTGCTAGAAATTGGTTTGGGGTCCATATCTTTTTGTTTGGATTTTATTTAAATTGAAAAAGGATTGAATAGTGCTATGTTGCTGCTGTTTCTAGTTGTTCGAGTCCTTTTACAATTTCAACTAATGTTGCAATCATTTTTACAAATGCTATGGGAATATTTGCAACATGAGGCACATTTTGGTTTTCCAGTTTGAACAACTTTTATTTTCCACTTTCATTTAAATTTGGATTTTGAGTTAGAAGCTGAAATGCATTATGATGCAAATGACGATCATGCACTGTTAATCATGCTGACGTGGCATAATCAAAATGGGATTACTGTAGTTAACCACCGGGGGTGTTACAAATCTCCTCTACTAACAAGAATTCTCGTCCCGAGAATTAAGAAGTAGAAGGAAAAAGTTCGGGGTATTCCTTGTGAAGATGATCCTCGCGTTCCCAAGTGGCTTCATTTTCAGTATGATTTGACCACTGCACTTTGAGGAACTTGGTAACCTTCTGACGGGTTCGACGTTCAGCTTCATCGAGGATGCGGATCGGATGCTCCTTATAAGAAAGATCATCTTGCAATTCAAGCATCTCGTGATCCACAGATCGGTGCGGAGATTCCTTGAAGCATTTACGAAGTTGCGACACATGGAAGACGTCGTGGATATGAGAGAATTGCAGCGGCAATTCCAATTTATATGCCACCTGACCACGTCTTGCAACAATGCGGAAAGGACCAATGTAGCGCGGAGCTAGCTTGCCCTTGATTCCAAAACGGTGAGTGCCTTTCATAGGAGTGACACGAAGATAAGCTTGATCACCAGGTTGATAAGTCAAACCCCATCGTTTGCGATCATAGTTGCTCTTCTGGCGGTCCTGAGCCGCCTTGAGATTTTCCCGGACAATACGGACTTGTTCTTCGGCGTGTTGAATAATGTCCGGTCCAACAAGAGGTCGTTCCCCAGTTTCTGACCAATTCAGAGGGGTTCGACACTTACGTCCATAGAGAACTTCAAAGGGGGCCATTTTCAAGCTGGCTTGATAGCTGTTGTTATAGGAGAACTCGGCATATGGAAGAGATTCTTCCCACTTCTTGCCGAAAGAAACAACACAAGCTCGTAGCATGTCTTCAAGCACTTGATTAACTCGTTCAACTTGGCCTTGGGATTGAGGATGATAAGCTGAACTCCAGGTAATATGAGTTCCCATAGCCTTTTGGAAACTTTCCCAGAAATTTTGAGGTGAAAAGACCGCCACGGTCCGAACTGATCTCTTTCGGAATACCGTGGAGTAAAACAATTCTGGAGATATATAACTCTGCTAACTGACTAGCAGTGATCGTCTCCTTGACAGGCAGAAAGTGTGCAACTTTGGAGAGTTGGTCGACGACGACAAGAATAGTATCGTGACCCTTCTGTGACCTGGGAAGTCCTGTAACGAAATCCATCTGAACCTTGTCCCATTTCCATAAAGGAATAGGTAACGGTTGCAGAATTCCAGCAGGCTTCTGATGTTCTGCTTTAACGCGACGACACACATCACATTCAGCAACATAACGAGCAATGTCCTGCTTCATTCTAGACCACCAGTACCTTTGACGGAGATCACGATACATCTTGGTGCTACCCGGATGAATAGACAGCGGGGTATCATGTGCCTCCTTCATGACTTTGTCAGTCATAAGCTCAAAGCGAGGTACTACAATGCGGTCTCTGAAATACAAGGTTCCTGGGACCTGTGGGTTATGGGCCCACAATCTTGAAGCAAGGGGGGATATTTTCAGAACTCCGGGTGGATGTGACCACGAGAACCTAATATTGGAGTTAGTAAAATTTTAACCCGAGTAGAAGAGAGATCAGAGGCCCAGAGTAAAGGTCGAGGAGTAAAAGATCCTAATACCACCCAATTGGCGACGTGGGCCCGTAAGCCACACAGCCAAGTTAGTAAAACAGTTTTCGGTTTCTAGACTCAACTTCGGCCAAGGAGTTGGAAAGGGGGGTTCCTACAGTCAGTCGGCTCTGATACCAACTTGTGACGCCCCCGGCCCGATCGTGCACTATTCATACACGCAAATGCACACGATCAAGCCTAAGGACTCACGGGAAGATATCACAACACAACTCTAAAACATAAATAAAGTCATACAAGCTTTATATTACAAGCCAGGGGCCTCGAGGGCTCGAATACATAAGCTTGCGAACAAGCGTCAGCGGAAGCATCAGATATCTGAGTACAGATATAAAAGAAAATACAGAAAGGCCTTTAGAAAGGCGGGGCAAAAGAAAACACTACGATCGAAAGGCACAAGGCCTCCTGCCTGGGACCCTCCGATCCTACTCCTGGTCGTCAGTCAACTCGTAGTAGTATCCATCCTCTGGGTAGTAGTAGTAACGATCGTCGGGGCATCTGTCTCAGGGGGCTCCGTCCTCTGGTCACGTCAAACTGATATGGGGAGAAAAAGGAAAACAAAGCAACCGTGAGTACTCAGAAGTACTCAGCAAGCAAGGATCTACACTACATATGCAACATTTTCAAAGGGAGGCTGTATATGTGGACTGGGCTGCAGAAATGTCAGAATAGAGAGAAGGCCTAGTCCTATCGTAGACTAGCATCTTCAGCGGTCTTGCAGCAGTAGAAGAGAGTAGAACATTACAATATAATGTAGTAGTAACATTAAGTCTCAACCTCACCCAGAGATCCTTTCTCGACTCCCTGCGAGAAAGCAATCCCAGAGCCATACATTCATCAACCTCGTCCTGAGATCCCTTCTCGATTCCCTGCGAGAAGCAATCCCAGAGCCATATATACAGGTCTCATCACAGGTATCCAGTTCTAAATTGTATCAATCAGGATACAACTCCGAGTGTCCTTTACCGTAGGACCGGCTATCGATAGAAGTGTTCTTCCCTGCAGGGGTGCACCAACTTACCCAACACGCTCGATTAACTTCGGCCGGACACACTTTCCTGGGTCATGCCCGGCCTCGGCCAAACGACACATCGCAACCCTACCTACAGCTCAGCAGAGAGGTCCCCGTCGGTCTACATCCTAAGCGCTCAGAGGTCTTGGGCCATCGCCCTGTGCACTCCGAGTCGTTGCGTGCAGGGGGAAGCCAGGCACCAGGGGGGCGCCGGTCCGTCCCGGCCGCAAGGCTGAACTAGACGTCTGACAGAGCTTTCGGCTGATGCTACGATGCAGAACGCCCATACTATGCCCACGTGATGGTTAGTGCTATCAGACCAGAGGCCTGCTCGGATCAAATATCCAAATAGGGAAGCTTCCGCCGGCGTGGCTCGATGAATCGATGGCACGCATTGACCCTCCATGAGCTGGATCATGGACTTTGGCCGCGTGAACGCAACCCAACCTACCCCTATCTAACGACACGAGTCACAAATTCTGCAATAGCAAACAAACAAAACATAATACGGATCACTCAAGCATACCCACTACTTAGGGTACAATTAAAGTATAACATGGCTAGGGAGGCTCGATGTTACCTTCATCGTATCCCTCACTTGGTGTCAGATTCACACGGTTTCGGGGTCATACGCAAGCGCGTTCGAGCCATCAATATGCTTTCTGTTCAGCTCCGAAGCTTGCACATTAAGCATCATGTTAAAGGCAAGTGACACTGACTAAAGAAAATTTCACCCAACCGCTCATAGCTCAAAACAACAGAGAACATCACTTAACCACTCTGTTTCAAGGGTGCATACTCCCTGAAATCACTTTCGAGCCCTCTAGCCGGCCACGGTAGGCTTCATCTTTGGTGTCATTCTCCTCCAATTGGCGATATCGTCTTCCGTCCACTGCGGCCTCAAGCGTAGACGGTACTTCACACCATCGTCATACCACTTCATGTGATCTTCACGGTACGCGTCCCAGTCAACACTCTCCTCCCGCCGTCTTGCGAGACCTCCTCTCGTTCCACTTTTCACATGATCCTCATGCTCGTGCCCCCAGTCTGTGATCGACTGACAATTCTCCTACTCTTCCTGCAAGGCATAAGAAGCAGTGGACGTCATGACACGTCAAACACTAACGAAAACATAGCAAGTAGAGAACAATGTCCTCACCAGTGAAGGTCGAAGCCACCGGTGTCGATGGTTTTTACCCGGTGGGTATGTTGGAAGATATCAAACTGTGTGGCCACAGGCTGTGGTAGTGCCACTCGACGGCGTACCACATATCATGGCACAATGCACCGCCAGGTAAGCCGTCCTCCTCGCACATCGAGTTGAGCTCGAACCCCCATTCTCGTTCGTGGTACGGCCACCAGTTTCACCTACAAAAGGATTGTTAGGAACAATGAAAGTTGCTACAAAACGATTGATAAACTACTGGTACACCTGGAAATCTGTCAGGTTGTCCAGCTCGTTGGTGAAGATCTTGTACAGCGTACAAGCCTTGCCCGTGTAACCTTCACCTTGTCCCAAGCGTATGCGACGGTCGGGTATCAAGCCACTGTCGCCTTCTTCGCCATACTCCGTTCATGCACGCGGGCGGACTCTTTCAGGACGGCCGACCGCCGTGGACTCTGGCGGTAGGGTGGACGACAAGAGACGTTCCGTTACACGGGGCTGACGTGAATGAGTGTGCTACCGCCCCACCACCCCTTGGCGGTAGCCTGCTCAACCCTACAGCCATGTTCCCCTAGCCATAAGTAAAGGGTCAGATCCCGTTTTTTTTTTGAAATAGGGTCAGATCCGATTGACTTTCCAAAAAGGTCGAACATGAAATTTGGCCGCATGTACCGTGTAACCCCTGTGTAACTACCACAGTGATCACTGCTATATTGCCAAGTCATATCATTTGCAGTGCCTAGTCATAGTGGTTACCAAAATAATTCAAACTCCATCTGAAAATTAAATCAAATCAAAAGTGCAAAATAATTTGCTCACCACCTTTGGAAAAATGTTCACTAATTAGCAATATTCCAGGAGCAACAATAAAAATATCACCAGTAATACTTGGATTAATTAAGTGACTTAAACAAATTGAAACAACACCAAAACAAATTAATAACACCATTTAAAATCATATTAAATTCAAATGAAGCCCAACTTTGCTCAACCAATTTTTGGTGAATGCTTACATTGCATATTAATATTTGGGCCAATTTCCATATTTTCCAAAGAGCACAATTGGCCTCACTATTTCCAAACAGAAAAGAATAAAGAAATGTGAAACAGAAAACAGAAAAATAAGAAGAGGCACTGTGCACTGGGCCTTAGTGCACAGTGCCCCGACACCGGCCGCCATCTGGCCCAACCCCTCCTCTCCCTCGCGTCGTCCTCCCCCTGTGTCGAGCGCGCGCTCGCCGCTCCGCGCCGACACCCGACACGCCCCACCGACGGAACAGGAGGCGGAGAGGATAAGGGCGGCCCGTTCGTTCCCCTGGCTCCCTCGGTCACTCCCCCGTCCTCTCCCTCGCCTCGCCGTTCCCTTTCCCCTTCAGATCCCCTCGACCGAACGCCGCCATCGTCGCCACTCGCCGTTGCCGCGGCCACCGTCCTCCTCGACCGCCGTTTGCTGTCCAGAATCTGCCGCGCCGTCCTGACCTCCTCGTCACGCGTACGAGCCGGGAGCGACCTCGAGCCGCCGCCCACGGTCTTCTTCCCCCTTCGAGATCGCCGCTGACTTCCTCGACTTTCCCCGGCAGCGCCTCGGCACTCCAAAGCTCCCACGGGCTTTACTTAGCCGCGCGGTGAGTCCTACCTCCCTACTCTTCTCTTCCTCGCGCTGTGTTCTTCGCCGTAGCCACCTTAACCGCCATGGCAGCACCCTGGTCGCCGCCGGCGAGCTCATAGCCATCGCTGCGTGCACCTCACGCGCGTTAGTGGCACCAACGACGCTCCTGGTGGTCTCGCGCATCGCTCTCAAGCATCAGCTTGGCTCGGGCGAGCTCCTATGTTCGAACCCGAGCACGACCGAGCTTCAGTCGCCGCCGATGTGGCCGCCGCCGTCGATTTAGGTCACCTCCGTCGAAAGCGTTGCACCACACTCGACGCCGCGAGCTTTAGCTCATGAACGCAAGTGATCGCGCGATTTGCCCTCTGTAGAGGAATCCCGAGCCACCCGGTGAGGCGCCGCCGCAATTCGGTCCGCCGGCGTCGCTCCGGCGACGTCGCTGACATGGCATGGGTGGGTCCCACCCTAGAGCCACTGACCGTGGGCCCTGGGGCCCCAGGTGACTAGTTGACCCAGTCAACTGCGCTGACTGGGCAACCCTCACTGACATGCGGGCCCACCGTAATTAGTTAATTAAAATGTTTTTAAAAATTAAGAGTTAATATTAGTTACACTAATTTTCTCACTGACAGATGGGGCCCCTCCCTAATTAACCCGTGCTAATTAGATTAATCCCCACTGTTAGACTAAACAGAGACTGACATGTGGGTCCACTGGACCCACATGTCAGTTTTGACCTGGCCAGCCGGTCAGTTGACCTGCTGATGTCATCATGACGTTCTGCTGATGTCATATTACATTTCTGTCAAAATAAATAAATTCCAGAAAATCATTTAAACTTCGAAAATTAATAACTTTTAACGTAGCTCAGATCGAAAAAGTTAAAACATGAAAGTTGCTCAGAACGACGAGACGATTCTGATCGTGCCATTTGTTTCCCTATGGAACCTCCTACGTAGGAGAACTCGTAACTCCGAGCTCGATTCCGATAGATGAATAGTGCACACACACACCGTTAAAAATTCCCAGATTAATTCTAAAAAACTAAAATGACTTAGAGGCATATTTAGGCAACCCTGCACTGCATCATAGCATCGCACGCACTGTGTTGCATCTATTTGCATTATATTTATTTGTTTTCTTTCCCCCTCTTCTCTTTCGTAGACCCCGCCGTTGCCGTAGCTCCTGAGGCAGACGCCACTCCTGGAGTACGACTACGTCCCCGACGACCCTGCCTTGCCGTCGAGCAGACAGGCAAGCACCCCATTTTGAGCATTCCGATATCGCCCACTCTCTTCTCTTTATGCTTGCATTAGAAGTTACTAGCTGCTGACTGTTGTCCCTATATCTACTGCATATCCTGCTTTATTGTAGCCTACTTTTGTAACACCTGCCTGTTCTCCTAAACTGTTTAGTATAGGATGGGCAGAGCCTTATCAGAGACCCACTTGTCCCGACTGCCCCGCTGGACTCTCAGACCCGAGCAATGGGATCGAAGGTTAGAACCTGGCACCGCACGTCACTTCCCCTAAGATGCTCGACTCTGCTGGTTTACTATCGAGTGCCGAGGGTGAACCTCGTCAGCACTTCTGATGATAACCTTGTAGGTTAGTTATTCGGTCATGGTAAGCGAGGGTGATTCCTCCTACACACCCACCCCCGATAACCATCGTCGTGCAACTTCTCAGTGTGGACCTCGAGGGTGATTCCTCATTCATTCACCTTGACGATAGCATCGAGCGGGAATTCCATCGAGGGTGATTCCTCAAGGTTCCCCCCTTGGTGTCAGACACCGGAGACTTGGTACTATGACTGAACACTGAACCATGATAACATGTTACTAAAGACGGGTCGGCCCTGAGGGGTACCCGCGCAAGCATGGATGCGAAGTGATGTGGAGTCGGGTTGACCTGAGAGGTGCCCCGCGAGATAACTACGAGGCGTGGCCGGGCATTCTTAGCCCTTGTCGCGAGTCCTCGAGATGGGGCGACGGGGTCACATCGATCGTGAGTCTTTGCTCGTTACCCCCGCGCTCCTCTAATCCACTAATGGTTTGGATATTTGATCCGAGGGCCTCTGGCCTGATAGCACTAACCATCACGTGGGCATAGTATGGGCGTTCTGCGTCGTATACTTCAGCCGAAGGTTAATAGACGTCAGCAATAGCGGCACACGCTGGGTTGGACTGGAATGCAACCGCGCTTGTATTAAGGGGTTGCTACGTCTGCTCACCGACGGTGTACGCAACGTGCAGGAGCGTCCGGGGCGATGGCCCAAACCCCTGGGGGCATAGGTTTAGTCCGGCGTGCTGACCTCTCTTTAGAGCCTAGGTCGGGTTGCGGCGTGTTGCTTAGCCGAGGCCGGGCATGACCCAGAAAAGTGTGTCCGCCGGAGTTAAGCGAGCGTGGTGGGTAAGTTGGTGCACCCCTGCAGGGAAGAAACTTCTATCGATAGCCTGTCAACGTAACGGACACTCGGAGTTGTTATCCCGATCGGTACAACTAAGAACATGACTGAGATGAGAACTGGATAGTACGGCTCTGGGATTGCTTTCTCGTCCAGGGACGAGGAAGAATCCTGGCCGAGGTTGATGACACTACTGCTATAACTTTTACATTATGTTATTCTGCTCTCTTCTAATGCTGCGAGACTGTTGAAGATGCTGAAGATGCTAGTCTTCGATAGGACTAGGCTTTCCCCCCCTATTCTGACATTTCTGCAGCCCAGTCCACATATACAGCCCCCCTTTGAAAATGATGCAACTTAGTGTAGATCCTTGCTTGTTGAGTACTTCGGATGAGTACTCACGTTTGCTTTACTTTCTTTTTACCCCATATCCATTGATGCCACCAGACGTTGGAGCCCCGGAGCCAGTTGTCCCCGTCGACGACCACTACTACTACCAGCTCGGAGAGTAATCTACTACGAGGAGCCGACCGACGACCAGGAGTAGAATTCAGAGGGTCGGCAAGGAGCCCACGCCTTTCGATCGTAGAGTTTTTATTTTGCCCTGCCTGTGTGAAGGCTTATCTCTCTTCCTGTAATATATCTGTACCCAGATATTTGATGCTTTCGCTGACACTTGTATGCATCGAGCTATGTATTCGAGCCCTCAGGCCCTGGCTTGTAATATAAAGCTTGTATGAATTTATTTATGTTTTAGAGTTGTTGTTGTGATATCTTCAAGTAGTCCTTAGGCTTGATCGTGTGCATTTGCGTGTATATTAGTGCACGATTAAGCCGGGTCCGTCACAGGTTGGTATCAGAGCCGACTACCTCTAGGAGTCCCCCTTTCCAACTCTTTGGCCGAAGTAGTTGAGTCTAGTGGTCGAAAGCTGTTTTACTAACTTGGCTGTGTGGCTTACAGGCTGTGACGCCCCGGCCCGATCGTGCCACTATTCATACATGCAAATGCACACGATCAGCCTAAGGACTCACGGGAAGATATCACAACACAACTCTAAACATAAATAAAGTCATACAAGCTTTATATTACAAGCCAGGGGCCTCGAGGCTCGAATACATAAGCTGCGAACAAGCGTCAGCGGAAGCATCAGATATCTGAGTACAGATATAAAGAAATACAGATAAGCCTTTAGAAAGGCGGGGCAAAGAAAACACTACGATCGAAAGGCACAAGGCCTCCTGCCTGGGACCCTCCGATCCTACTCCTGGTCATCAGTCACTCGTAGTAGTATCCCATCCTCTGGGTAGTAGTAGTAACGATCGTCGGGGCATCTGTCTCAGGGGCTCCGTCCTCTGGTCACGTTCAAACTGATATGGGGAGAAAAAGGAAAATAAAGCAACCGTGATACTCAAGTAAACTCAGCAAGCAAGGATCAACACTACATATGCAACATTTTCAAAGGGAGGCTGTATATGTGGACTGGCTGCAGAATGCCAGAATAGAGAGAAGGCCTAGTCCTATCGTAGACTAGCATCTTCAGCGGTCTTGCAGCAGTAGAAGAGAGTAAACATACAATATAATGTAGTAGTAACATAAGTCTCAACCTCACCCAGAGATCCTTTCTCGACTCCCTGCGAGAAAGCAATCCCAAGCCATACATTCATCAACCTCGTCCTGAGATCCCTTCTCGACTCCCTGCGAGAAGCAATCCCAGAGCCATATATACAGTCTCATCACAGGTATCCAGTTCTAAATTGTATCAATCAGGATACAACTCCGGTGTCCTTTACCGTAGGACCGGATACGATAGAAGTGTTTCTCCCTGCAGGGGTGCAACCAACTTACCCAACACGCTCGATTAACTTCGGCCGGACACACTTTCCTGGGTCATGCCGCCTCGGCCAAACGACACATCGCAACCCTACCTACAGCTCAGCAGAGAGGTCCCCGTCGGTCTACATCCTAGCGCTCAAAAGGTCTTGGCCATCGCCCTGTGCCACTCCGTCTTCGTGCAGGGGGAAGCCAGCACCAGGGGGGCGCCGGTCCTCCCGGCCGCAAGGCTGAACTAGACGTCTGACAGAGCTTTCGGCTGATGCTACGATGCAGAACGCCAACTATGCCCACGTGATGGTTAGTGCTATCAGACCAGAGGCCTGCTCGGATCAAATATCCAAATCGTCTAGGGACTAGGGCTTGCGGTAACGAGCAGAGACTCACGAAAGATGTGACCCCTCGCCCCCGTCTCGAGGACTTGCTGCAAGGGCTAAGAATGCCCGGCCGCGCCTCGTATTCACCACCTCGGGCACCACACTGGCAACCCGCCTTCACATCACACGCGGTACCCCTCAGGTCGACCCGCCTTTCCAAGTAACAATGTAGGTCCAAGTATCCGTGTGTCCATAACATCAGGGAATCCGAGGTATCACCCTCATGAATTCCCACTCGATGTATCCGTCAAGGTGAACTAGGAGGAATCACCCTCACTGGGTCACACTTGAGGTGTTTAGGACAGTGTCGTTATCGGAAGCGGTGAAGGAGGAATCACCCTCGTGACCCACCGAATAGCTACTCTACAGAGTTAACATCAGAAGTGCTACAAGAGTTTCACCCTCGGCACTCGATAGTAACGCTGCAGTGTCGTTACAAACTAAGGGGTTGATGTGCGGTGTCGGGTCCTGGTCTTCAATCCCATTGATCGGGTCTTCTGACGATCCAGCGCGCGCAGTCGGGATAATGTGGTCACTGATAGGTCTCTACCCAGCCTAGACTAAACAGTTTAGGATATGTAGGTAATTATTAACAGTAGGTTACAATGAACAGGCTATGCATCAGAATAGGTAAAGCAGCCAGCAGCAGCAGCAATTCTAATGCAAGCATGGGAAATTAGAATGGGCGTATCGGGATGATCAAGGGAGGGGCTTGCCTGGTTGCTCGGCGGCAAGGGCAAGGTCGTCTATGGTGTCTTCGTGATCCGGAGCTGCTCGGTCTCGGGGACGACGTCAGGGTCGGGGCTATCGAGAGAGAAGAGGGGGAGAAACAGTATAAATATATAGCAAACATGAGCATGACAATACGATACACGGTGCTAGGGTAGTCTAACGCAGCATCACACGTACAGACGGAGCGGGAGAATATCTGACGATATTTCCGGTCTTTGGAATTGTCGGACAGAGGATAGAGGGAACGTTGAAGTTCGGATAGTTAGGGACGCGTGGCGGCGAACGGACCGCGTATTCAATTCGCTCGTCGTTCTGAGCAACTTTCATGTACAAATTATTTTCATCTGAGCTACGGATTATTTTTATATGATTTTCTAAAGTTTTTATTAATTTCTGGAATTTAATTAATTATTTAAATTAACATTATCCGAACAGTGTCTTGCGCGACGTCAGCATGACGTCAGGACCAGTGTCCCCACCTGTCATAGGCTTGTATGTTAATTAGGATTAACTAATTAAATTACTGTTTATTAACACTAACTACTAATTAATTAACCTAATCAGGATATTAACTTAATTAATTATATAATTAATTAATTATTTTTATTTATTTTATCTTAATATTTTTTATTACATTTCTTTTTAATTCGTTTTTTAGGGCTGGGCCCCATCTGTCATAGGGCCGGGGCGACATGTCCGGGCCGTGTCTGTTCGGGCACCGGACACGTCCGGGCCAGCGCGCGCGTGCACCAGAGGCGAGGCCAAGCCGGAGCGCGCGCGCGAGGCCGGCCGTGGCGGCTCGCGAGGGATGCACGCGAGCCGGCCGAGCTCACCTCGCGGTGCGCTCGGAACCGTACCTCTGGCGGCTCGGCCGCTCCCCGGCCTCGGCCCCGCCCGCCGGCGCCGCGTGGGCGAGCGGGCGGCGGGGCCGGCCGGAGCAGCGCGGGCCGGGCTGCGGCCGGAGGCGGGAGCGAAGGAAAGAGGGAAGGAGGTGGCCCTCACAGCGGGGCGCAGGGACGGCAGCGTGCTCGGGGAGGGTGCCGGAGGAGGCGGCGCAGGGGACGTGGCAGTCCGGCGGGGAGGAGACGGGAGGCGTGTCCGGCGAGGGAGGGAGGCCTCCGGGCGGCGGCGAACGACGACGGGATCGGGCCGGCGACGAGGCAGGCCGTGGCCTCACGGGCGTCGCACGAGAGATGAGGAGGGGCGAGGCGGCGTCGAGGTGGCTTCAGGGACGGCGAGCGCGGCGGCGGTCGGGGACGGCCGGCCGCGGGCGACGGGGGGGGGGGTGCGATCCCGATCCAGAATTTCTGGATCGGGGGGGGGGGGAATGAGCGAGGGGGTGGGGTAGCGGCTAGGGTTTTCGGGTGGGGTGGGACATATGGGGGAGGGGAGTGGGCGCCGGCTGGGCCGGCCTGGCTAGCCCAGTTGGCCAGCTGGGGCCGAGCCCCAGCGAGGGGGGGGGGGGCTTTATTTTTCTTTTGTTCTTTTCTGTTTTCTTTATTCCTTTTTCTGTTTTGTCTTTTATTTTTAGTCCAAAAGACTTTTGTAAAATATGAGACTGGCTCCATTATTTACAGTGTATTATTTGCCACTGCTAGAAATTGGTTTGGGGTCCATATCTTTTGTTTGGATTTTTTTAATTGAAAAGGATTGAATAGTGCTATTTTGCTGCTGTTTCTAGTTGTTCGAGTCCTTTTACAATTTCAACTAATGTTGCAATCATTTTTACAAATGCTATGGGAATATTTGCAACATGAGGCACTTTTTTGGTTTTCCAGTTTGAACAACTTTTATTTTCCACTTTCATTTAAATTTGGATTTTGAGTTAGAAGCTGAAATGCATTATGATGCAATATGACGATCATGCACTTAATCATGCTGACGTGGCATAATCAAAATGGGATTACTGTGTTACCCACCGGGGGTGTTACCAATCTCCTCTACTAACAAGAATTCTCGTCCCGAGAATTAAGAGTAGAAGGAAAAGTTCGGGGTATTCCTTGTGAAGATGATCCTCGCGTTCCCAAGTGGCTTCATTTTCAGTATGATTTGACCACTGCACTTTGAGAACTGGGTAACCTTCTGACGGGTTTCGACGTTCAGCTTCATCGAGGATGCGACGGATGCTCCTTATAAGAAAGATCATCTTGCAATTCAAGCATCTCGTATCCACAGATCGGTGCGGAGATTCCTTGAACATTTACGAAGTTGCCCACACATGGAAGACGTCGTGGATATGAGAGAATTGCAGCGGCAATTCCAATTTATATGCCACCTGACCACGTCTTGCAACAATGCGGAAAGGACCAATGTAGCGCGGAGCTACTTGCCCTTGATTCCAAAACGGTGAGTGCCTTTCATAGGAGTGACACGAAGATAAGCTTGATCACCAGTTTGATAATATCAAACCCCATCGTTTGCGATCATAGTTTGCTCTTCTGGCGTTCCTAGCCCGCCTTGAGATTTTTCCCGGACAATACGGACTTTTTTCTTCGGGCGTGTTGAATAATGTCCGGTCCAACAAGAGGTCGTTCCCCATTTCTGACCAATTCAGAGGGTTCGACACTTCGTCCATAAAGAACTTCAAGGGGGCCATTTTCAAGCTGGCTTGATAGCGTTGTTATGAGAACTCGGCATATGAGAAGAGATTCTTCCCACTTCTTGCCGAAAGAAACACACAAGCTCGTAGCATGTCTTAAAGCACTTGATTAACTCGTTCAACTTGGCCTTGGGATTGAGGATGATAAGCTGAACTCCAGGTAAATGAGTTCCCATAGCCTTTTGGAAACTTTCCCAGAAATTTTGAGGTGAAAAGACCGCCACGGTCCAACTGATCTCTTTCGGAATACCGTGGAGTAAAACAATTCTGGAGATATATACTCTGCTCACTGACTAGCAGTGATCGTCTCCTTGACAGGCAGAAAAGGTGTCAACTTTGGAGAGTTGGTCGACGACGACAAGAATGTATCGTGACCCTTCTGTGACCTGGGAAGTCTTTAACGAAATCCATCTGAACCTTGTCCCATTTCCATAAGGAATAGGTAACGGTTGCAGAATTCCAGCAGGCTTCTGAGTTTCTTTCTTAACAACGCGACGACACCACATCACATTCAGCAACATAACGAGCAATGTCCTGCTTCATTCTAGACGCACCAGTACCTTTGACGGAGACACGATACATCTTGGTGCTACCCGATGAATAGACAGCGGGGTTCATGTGGCCTCCTTCATGACATTGTCAGTCATAAGCTCAAAGCGAGGTACTACAATGCGGTCTCTGAAATACAAGGTTCCTGGGACCTGTGGGTTATGCCACAACTTGAAGCAAGGGGGATATTTTCAGAACTCCGGGTGGATGTGACCACGAGAACCTAATATTGGAGTTAGTAAAATTTTAACCCGAGTAGAAGAGAGATCAGAGGCCCAGAGTAAAGGTCGAGAGTAAAGATCCTAATACCACCCAATTGGCGACGTGGCCCGTAAGCCACACAGCCAAGTTAGTAAAACAGTTTTCGGTTTTCTAGACTCAAACTTCGGCCAAGGAGTTGGAAAGGGGGTTCCTACAGTCATCGCCTCTGATACCAACTTGTGACGCCCCGGCCCGATCGTCACTATTCATACACGCAAATGCACACATCAAGCCTAAGGACTCACGGGAAGATATCAACAACACAACTCTAAAACATAAATAAAGTCATACAACCTTTATATTACAGCCAGGGCCTCGAGGGCTCGAATACATAAGCTTGCGAACAAGCGTCAGCGGAAGCATCAATATCTGAGTACGATATAAAGAAAATACAGAAAGGCCTTAGAAAGGCGGCAAAAGAAACACTACGATCGAAAGGCACAGGCCTCCTGCCTGGGACCCTCCGATCCTACTCCTGGTCGTCAGTCAACTCGTAGTAGTATCCATCCTCTGGGTAGTAGTAGTAACGATCGTCGGGGCATCTGTCTCAGGGGCGCCGTCCGCTCTGGCACGTCAAACTGATATGGGGAGAAAAAGGAAAACAAAGCAACCGTGAGTACTCAGAAGTACTCAGCAAGCAAGATCTACACTACATATGCAACATTTTCAAAGGGAGGCTGTATTGTGGACTGGGCTGCAGAAATGTCAGAATAGAGAGAAGGCCTAGTCCTATCGTAGACTAGCATCTTCAAGCGGTCTTGCAGCAAGAAGAGATAGAAACATTACAATATAATGTAGTAGTAACATTAAGTCTCAACCTCACCCAGAGATCCTTTCTCTGACTCCCTGGGAGAAGCAATCCCAGAGCCATACCTCATCAACCTCGTCCTGAGATCCCTTCTCGATTCCCTGCGAGAAGCAATCCCAGAGCCATATAACAGGTCTCTCACAGTATACCAGTTCTAATATTGTATCAATCAGGATACAACTCCGGTGTCCTTTACCGTAGGACCGGCTATCGATAGAAGTGTTCTTCCCTGCAGGGGTGCACCAACTTACCCAACACCTCGATTAACTCGCCGGACACACTTTCCTGGGTCATGCCCGCCTCGCCAAACGACACATCGCAACCCTACCTACAGCTCAGCAAGAGGTCCCCGTCGTCTACATCCTAAGCGCTCAGAGGTCTTGGGCCATCGCCCTGTGCACTCCGATGTCGTTGCGTGCAGGGGAAGCCAGGCACCAGGGGGGGCGCCGGTCCGTCCCGCCGCAAGGCTGAACTAGACGTCTGACAGAGCTTTCGGCTGATGGCTACTATGCAGAACGCCATACTATGCCACGTGATGGTTAGTGCTATCAGACCAGAGCCTGCTCGGATCAAATATCCAAATCGCTAGGACTAGGGCTTGCGGTAACGAGCAAAACTCACGAAAAGATTGACCCCGTCCGCCCCGTCTCGAGGACTTGCTGCAAGGGCTAAGAATGCCCGGCCGCCTCGTTTCACCACTCGGCACCACACTGGCAACCCGCCTTCACATCACACGTGGGTACCCCTCAGGGTCGACCCGCCTTTCCAAGTACACTGTAAGGTCCAAGTATCCGTGTGTCCATAACACAGGGAATCCGAGGTATCACCCTCATTGAATTCCCACTCGATGTATCCGCAAGGTGAACAGGAGAATCACCCTCACTGGGTCCCACACTTGAGGTGTTGTAGGACAGTGTCGTTATCGGAAGCGGTGAAGGAGGAATCACCCTCGATGACCAACGACCGAATATAACTACTCTACAGAGTTAACATCAGAAGTGCTACAAGAGGTTTTTCACCCTCGGCACTCTGATAGTACGCTGCAGTGTCGTTTACAACTAAGGGGGTTGATGTGCGGTGTCGGGTCCGGTCTTCAATCCCATTGACGGGTCTCTGACGATCCAGCGCGGGCAGTCGGGATAAGTGGGGTCACTTGATAGGTCTCTACCCAGCCTAGACTAAACAGTTTAGGATATGTAGGTAATTATTAACAGTAGGTTACAATGAACAGGCTATGCATCAGAATAGGTAAAGCAAGCAGCAGCAGCAGCAATTCTAATGCAAGCATGGGAAATTAGAATGGGCGATATCGGGATGATCAAGGGAGGGGCTTGCCTGGTTGCCGGGCGGCAGGGCAAGGTCGCTATGGTGTCTTCGGGATCCGGAGCTGCGTCGGTCTCGGGGACGACGTCAGGGTCGGGGGCTATCGAGAGAGAAGGGGGAGAAACAGTATAAATATATAGCAAACATGAGCATGACAAATACGATACACGGTGCTAGGGGTAGTCTAACCGCACACACGCTTTAACAACGGAGCGGGAGAATATCTGACGATATTTCCCGGTCTTTGGAATTGTCGGACAGAGGATAAGAGGGGAACGGTTGCAAGTTCGGATAGTTAGGGACGCGTGGCGGCGAACGACAGCGTATTCGATTCGTCTCGTCGTTCTGAGCACCTTTCATGTACAAAGTATTTTCATCTGAGCTACGATTATTTTATATGATTTTTCTAAAGTTTTTATTAATTTCTGGATTTAATTAATTATTTAAATTAACATTAATCCGAAACAGTGTCTTGCTGACGTCAGCATGACGTCAGGACCAGTGGGTCCCACCTGTCTAGGCTGTTGGTTAATTAGTGTTAATCTAATTAAATTACTGTTTAATTAACACTAACACTTAATTAATTAACCTAATCAGGATTAATTAACTTAATTATTAACTAATTAATTATATAATTATTAATTTTATTTTTATTTATTTTAATCATTTTTTATTACATTTTCTTTTAATTCGTTTTTTAGGGGCTGGGCCCCATCTGTCATAGGGCGGGGCGGACATGTCCGGGCCGTGTCTGTTCGGGCCACCGGACACGTCCGGGCCAGCAGCGCGCGCGCGTGCACCAAGGCGAGGCCAAGGCCGGAGCGCGGCGCGGCGAGGCCGGCCGGGCGGGCCCGCGAGGGGAGGCCACACGAGCGCGGCGAGCGGCAGCCGGGGCGCGGTGCGGCGTCGGGACCGGAGGCGCGCTGGCGGCGGTGGCGCGCGCTCGGCGGGCGAGCGGGGCCGTAGCGCCGGCCGATCGCGCGGTTCGCGCGTGTGCGACGGCCGGGCGGCGGGGCACGGCGGAGCACGCGCGGCCGTCGGCGGCCGGAGGCGGGAGGCGAGGAAGAGAGGGAAGGAGGGTGGCCCTCACCGGGGCGCAGGGACGGGCAGCGTGCTCGGGGAGGTGGCCGGAGGAGGCGCGCAGGATGGCAGTCCGGCGGGGAGAGACGGGAGCGTGCCCGGCGAGGGAGGGAGGCTCCGGGCGCGGCGAACGACGACGGGATCGGCCGGGCGACGAGGCGAGGCCGTGGGCCTCAGGCGGGCGTCGCACGAAGAGATGAGGAGGGGCGAGGCGGCGTCGAGGTGGCTTCAGGAACGGCGAGCGGCGGCGCGGTCGGGGACGGCCGGTGCCGGCGACGGGCGGCGGGGGGGGGGG